>JARFOC010000899.1:85445-145614 GCA_031763485.1 Osmoderma eremita | reverse complement strand
TTCCCTAAATACGTGTCGTACCGAATTAATTATTACTTTGTGCGGGAGGAGTAATCCGAACAGTGTGTTTATTATAGAATATATATGAAATAAAATTCTTTCCATTTTTTATTATTAAATAAACGTAAATAAACGTAATTTGAATAAACGTAAACGTACATTTTTCTTAAGAATTTTACCAAAATATTTGTCATTAGAATTTAATGTTACTTTCAAAGAAATTGACAAAGGTTATAATTGAACTGACATTTTACTTTCAAATTACCCGCCATTATTTAATGGAGTTAAACTTTGGCAGTTATACGGACGCCGATTACAGCGTTAACTACTATATTCTTAAAGTGAATGGACTTTAGGCGAATAAGGCAAGTGTAGGGGTTACTGATGACAACTATTGCAGTTTGTAGGATGAAGTGTATTCATACGAAGGCACCACTGCAAATTTCGTCAACCGCTTGCAGCGTACTGACATGTTCGTTCCCTAGTAATTGTTTTCTTATACCAAATTAGTATATCCATATTTTACAAAACCAGAAATGTCAGTGTACCCGGACTATGCATGATATTTTGTGCAATAAGACGATTTAAGGGTAATGGCGTTCTCCGATGCGCTGTTAAATTTGTTTAACTTGGCTACTTTTACTTACCGAAAAAAGGCGGCACCATCTGTATGTAGTGTAATGTTATCTGAGTTGATCCTGTAATTTTTAACTGAACATATCACAATTCTCCGACAAAAATCTTACATTATACACAACATTCGTTTTAAATCAGTATCGATGAGACAAGCAAGTCGATCTTGAGATAAGAACAAACAAATACGAATATTTGACATCATTGGAAAACTGCGTTCTATACTATGTTTGTTAGTACCCGACTTGACTAACGAGTACTGATTTTATTCGAACGTACAATATACAAGTTCATAGCTAAGCATAAGTTGAACAGATACTAACATTATTATTATTTGTCACATATCGAATCAGTATTTAAAAATATCGCCCTTACTCTAATATAATTAGTTAAAATAAATATCTCTTACAAAATATGACATAGTTTCTTCATTTGCTTGTGTGAGAAGTGATGAGCATGAGCAAAAAAAACTGTTTAGGTTATTAACGTGCAAAAATTGAATTTTTAAGAAATGTTTTAATATTGGTAATAAGCAAAACCACCATCAGTAATATAGATCCATACTGCCTTAATAACCATAGAAAATAATATGTAAATGAAAATAAAAATAACAACCAGAGAATAAACTACATGCGGTAAACTGTAATGTAAAAGATATTGGGCGAATAAGGCGACCAATTTTAACACGTTTTAAAAAGCACATTGCTCGTTTTAGAGGTGGTAGATCAGAAAAATCTAGTTTTGCATATTACAGAAACAGGCCAAGGCATGTCAACAGACAATTTTAGGTTAGTAAAAAAGTCCTTAATCTTAGATAATTGGATAGTTATGAGTGTTTATATTCATAAGCATTCTAGATTATACGAACTGTTAGGAGAAATTACCTAACAATTATAAACAAATTTGTATATATATTCTTATTTGTGGTGTAGATAGTTGCTGATAGTGTGCTAATTGCATAGTTGTAATTAAAATACAAATAATAGGATACGGTGGCTTAAAATAGTAAAAATAAAAAATGCCCTTACCACCTCGATAAGTGAAGAACTCCGGATACGTATTTCGGCAAACTAACTTGCCATCCTCAGCAGAATCTACGAAGGAAGATAATGTTAGACGTCGCACTCAGGGAGATTTGCACCACACAGAACACCACTTGAATAACACTGTTGAATAACATGGTGTTCTGGTGCAGTTCATATCTTCCAGGGTACTACGTCTAACATTGGCAACTTAGTTGCTGAAATGCGTATATGGAGTTCTTCACTCTTTAAGGTGGTAATGGTACTTTTGTTTTAGTTTTACTATTTCAAGCTACCGTAACCTATCATTTTACACATTTAAAGGTATCAATACAGCTTCGATATATTCCTGAGACGTCGATGTCACTAGATTTGGCATTACCATACATTTGCTGAATGTGAAATTGTGTTTGGTTGTGTTGGTATGATTTTAACATTATCGCTGTAAAAAGTCGGCTGTTTCATTGCGAGAACTATATACTATAGTGGAATGAGTTGAACGAATCAATATCATTTGTTGAAAACATCCTTAATAAATGAAACACGCCACACTAGTTTTCACTAAAAACGAAAATGGAGAATTGACCAAAATATTTTTAAAAAACTTTAAACATACTACAAGGAGGCTATATTTCAAAGCCGTTGAAACTAATTTAAATTCATTTCTATAAATGCGTTTTTGCCTTTATTTTATTTTTGTTATAACACAAATTTATTTTTATTTTCTCCGCTACTTCTTGGCACAATTTTTTGTTTAACTTTCTGAGTGCGCTGCGTTTTGCCGTATCCCAGTATTAGTAATGCTGTTAAATGCAGCACCGAATCATAGGCTGCGTTCAGGCGACACAGCAGCTGCAAGTCAGCGCTGGGTTTTGTATGTGGTCAATGATTAGTTAGTTGTGTTTAAATTCCGTTCAATGGTTTTATATGGAAAGATGGAGCCACTAGACTATTGTATGTCATTTCACGAGAATTGTTGACGCGTAGGGCCGGATACCTTGTAAGTGTATCATTTATACAGGAGGCCGTGATATGGTCAATCGTTAGTACATAAAAGACCCACAGATGTCGCCAATAGTCGTCTAAAAAACGACTACTTGCGACATCTGTGGGTCGATTATAGTACTAACCATTGACTATATATATCTTTATTTAATATTTCTTTATATTAGGATTTTTGTTTATTTTAAGTTTCGCACGAAATCCTATGAATTCGTAGAAAATCTGATCCAGTGTAACCGCCGCTTAACAGCAATTCCTAATTTATATAATTTTCTAATATTGACCACGACAAATTATGTAATGAACCATGATATAGTAGATACTATGAAAAATATGAAATAGCTTTAATATAAAAACTACAAGCGCTACAAGACATTTGCATAACATTTAATTAAACAGCCAAAAAGCTGATGTATGTTATACACTAACATATTCCTATCGTAAGTCCAATAACTATTAATCAATTAGTTTTCATAACAAATTTAATTTAAGGGAAATCATGTATACTGCGTTTTAGTTCTATTAATTTAACTTTACAATTTAAATTTGAATTAATGTTATGGTTTGGTATGTTCCAAACTGTTATATGGCATATATATTTTTCAAAATTTTATATTTTAAAGAATCACAGAAGTAAACTTTGAGTATATGTATGTTGCATCAAAAAAAGCATTGATTTTTTAAATTTAACCTTAATTGTTGATGATAAGTATTATACGATGTCGAAATACTGGGTAATTTGTTAGATCAATGGCAAACTTTGGCAACTGATCCGATTCTAACAAAAATCTGAATGTGAAACATAAATCCGATAAATCCGATTTTCCTTTGTTTCATACTAACACTGCATACTAACATAAATGAAGATATGGTTGCGAATCAACTGAACTTAAGATGTTATGTGTTAATTTTTTTTTGTTCAAACTACAATTGTCTTCCAAAACAAAGATATCTCAGAAACCTAAAAACTCAATTGATTTTACCAACATAATCAAACAAATATATTTTCCAATTTAATAAAGCTTTGTAGTTCCAATAATAAGAAACTTATTGGTTATGGTGAACACTTAGCTTTAAACGCCCCTTGTAGTACGATTTACAGTTCAGCAGTTAATATTTTAAAAGGCGTTAATAACTACATGCAGTTACCTCAAAATGGTGCACACATAAGGGTTAGTTTTAGTTAACAACCATCCTTACACATCATTCCTGACATATGATATTTTTAATAGCTTGTGCATTTGCATTGCAAAAATCGTGCAATTACCACATATCCCAGAAATATTTTCATTATTATAAAGAACATCAAAAAGTTACACTAACAGGAATGCATTAGTGGAATCTCCACTTCATTGTTTATATGTATGGTAACAATATAATTTCATTATCGAGAAACTATTTAGAAATACAAAATAAATAATACAAACTGAGCCAAAAAGAATTGCTCTCTTCATAATATAGAATTTTTTGTTATCTTAAGTGGTGAAGGTACAATTGTTAAAAATGCAAACTGAAAGATGACGGCAGAAGGAGAGGGGGCAGGAGGAGAGGAGGATAAGGAAGAGGGGGATGGGTTCCGCAGGAATGATTGGTAGGTATAAGCCCGAGTATACTGCCTTGAGGGATTCCAAATTTATTAGAGTATAGGTCACTAAATTCACCTTGATGATTTACGATAAAGAATCTATTGAAAAGATACGATCTTAGTATTTCGTAGAAGTAGTGAGGTAACATATTCTTGTTTTTTATTTTATAGAGTAGACCATCATCCCATACTCTATCGAATGCCTGACTTACTTCTAGAAATCTAGTCTTTTGTTCTCAAAGGCGATGTTGATTTCATTAATGACTGTGTACCTGTTTAACAGTACCATGATTCTGTCGAAACCCAAACTGAGCGTCAGAAATAAGGACTCTTTCAGATGCAATAGGTTCCGGTCGCATCAATAGCTTCTTTTCAAAAATGTTTGTAAATATTAGGAAACAAACTGATGGGCCTATAAGATTTATTAAAAAATAATAAAAAATACCCTTACCACCTCGATGAGTGAAGAACTCCTGGATACGTATTTCGGCAACTAAGTTGCCATCCTCAGCAGAAACATGAAAAGAAGAAGACCAGAGAATCAAGAGGTCGGAGATATACTAAAGACAAAGGAAACCACATGGAAGGGGGTTCAAAGCAAAGGACAGAAAAGAATGGAAACTTTTCAACAACCCCAAGATCTGACGATGCAAGCGGAATCAGATAATATTAATTGATCACAATTAATTTAAAGTGTTCCTCCTAAAGTTATTTTATAGTTGTCTCGTCTTGCTATAAATAAATTTTATAAATTATTGGAGGCATTTTTTTTTGAATTCCACCTATGTAACAGTTATTTTTATAATATATCACCGAAACTAACAAATTTATAAGCCCGTTGTTAAACGATCTTTTAAAATAAAAGCGTTAGAAAGGCCCATGGATGGTGAAAAACAACTTCGGGACGACCTTCGAATTCCTTCCATCAGGGAGCATATGCTGGACCCACCGTGCCGAGCGTGGCTTAGGGCGGGAACTACGAATAACCCGTTAGTGGTGACCGTAGTTGAGCCCCAAGAGAGACGGCCTCCTCAAGTGGTTGTTAAAGGCATCCAGGAGAGTACTATCTAACTATTTGAAGAGAAAAGCAAGTCAAAAGCCGAGAAAATACATAACACTAAATTGGGTCAATAATTGAATTGAACAAGAAAAGGACCCGCCAAATACAACCTACGCCAGTTTAACCGAGCAAAAGTCTCGTGGCGGGAAATTCAACTTCACTTCAATCTTTTTGTATCAAGAGGTGACAAGGTTTAAGCTGTAATTGCCATCCAGAAATTGTCCCACGTTGAACAACTTGTAACTTAACACATTTCAGCGATTTTATAAAAAGCGTTGATTCTGAAATATTCAAGGTGTTTGGTTTCTCCGATGACATCCGTATTGAAAAAACGTAGTACCCTCAGTGAAATAGCAAAAGAATGATTGTTATAGGTAAAATTTGGAAAGCTGATTCAGTTTCTCAAGAAATTAAAAGGAACGTTATGATGTTCTAAGAGTGTTCTTTAAAGCTTTTCATATTTCTTTAACTGAGCATCCATTATATTTGTAATAAAATTATTTATTTACCGAACCTGGGATCTATATATTCATGATAAACAGTAATTGATAAATATAGTATCTAATGAGCACAAGTACTATAAGGTTAAAGACATTCCTAGTTTAAGAAATAAAGCCAGTAGCTAAACAATTAAATTATTAGTTGCACAAGCTAATTATTTTATATCGGTTTTTATTAAAATTATTAATCCCTTATTCAATAATTTGAATAATAAAATTTAACGGAAGAATTAAATCAACTACATTCAGCAAATTTACTTCTTCCTCCTGTAATACAATTTAGTTAAGTATAACCCTATTCATTCCCATTGATGCAAATATAACGCACAATTAATGCAAAAATATATTTGCTTCTGTTCTTTATGACATCTTTTCATATACACAATAGATTAGTAATTGAAAAAGGAAGGTAACAGAAAAGACGATAGAAGGATATTAAAGCATCGGCAAACCCCAGGACCAATCACCACCACCATCAAGAACACTAAGTTGTATTCTTTATGATACCACATGCGAAAAGTAAGAACTCAACAAACCAAGCAACATTTGCAAAAGTGCAGTTGTGTGCTTGACGTCATACATTATAAATTCATATTTCTGTCATGCAGTCTTCCACTTAAAACGAGTGGGTACTTACACATTTCTCTTTTATAATGTACTAGTCAAATATCATGTAACAAAAACATAACGAACAGCAAGCTACGCTACTCAAACAATAACTATGAAAACAAATGCCATACAAGTAAAAAAACAGCACCAAAAAATTAATAAACTATGTTAATATGAATATTAAAATATTCAAACACAAAGCCTATAAACACACTGCATTGGATTACTCCTTCGGTACGAAATATTAACTAATTCGGGACACGTGTTTCGGGAATCCACGTACTCCCAAAACAGCTGTCCCGAATTAATTAATATTTTGTGTGTGAAGAGTCATCCGATACACTATGTTCATAGTGCTACCCCACAGTCCTCGTAATCTGTACAAAGCCTATACGTTATTCTAATCGTGTAAAAAAAGGTGATTTATAACTCCAACAGTTACACGTTTCACTCTAATTGAAAGTGTTTTTTTTTTAATTTCACTATTTCACGAATATTGATTTTGTAAGAGTTGAGTCATTAGTATAAAAAACTAATCGGGTAGTCTATAAATACTCTGCAACTAAATAAATATGCAAGAAAGAATATAATAATTTCAAGTAAAAGTCCGTTTATGACATTTGTCTAAAAAATATAATTACTGTTCAAGTAAATCGTAACTTAAATTCTTAACAAACGTTTATATTTTGAATATTAAATTTTCCTGTATGTACAGTATCGGACAAAAATGAAGCAAAAAACTACTCTTTGTTAATATTTTTGGAAAAAAACCCGAATACCACAAAGATGCCTTATCATATTTACCCAGGTGAAATATCAGGTAAAAATACACAACATGTGTTAGTGTTCCGCTTTATCACGTGCACATCTTTTTATTTACAACAACTTGTTCAATATTAGTTCATTTTGAGCGAGTCGCAAGTAGAGCAACATTCATAGTTTACAACTTGACAGTGCTGTAAAGAGTATCAATGGCTGCGTTCACGCGCCACAGCAGCTGCAAGTCAGCACTCAGCGCTTTTAATTCGCAATGAGTAGAATTTGCAGTCGCTGGGACATTTACAATAACTATCCGTAACGTATCCGTCCGTTCAATAATGCGCTGGGACTCAGCTACTTAGCTGCTATACCGCCTGAACGCAGCCAATACCTGCTTTTAACTAAAGGAAACATGCCAAAAGGTATTCCAATAATAACTGAATGGAAGGCGAACGTAATTACTGCATTTTTGAGAAATGAAAAACAGTCTGATATTGCGAGAAGATTTGAAATAAAACGTTACAACGTATCAAAAATAATAAAAAAAACACAATGTTAGGGAACACATAGGCACTATTTCTAAGCCCAGGCGTCCTAGAAAAAAGTCCTTTGTTAGAGATAGACTAATAGTGCGTACTAGTAGAAATGATCCATGGAAGTCTGCACCGCAAATAAAGGCCGATATTCATAATTTAAATGTTAGTAGCAGAACCATTCAAAGATTACTAAGCTCGACTATTTCCAAGAAGTGCGGCAAAGAAACCGCTTATTAGTAAGAAAAATAGAAACGCGCGACTAGAATTTGCTAGACAGCATATTACGTGGGCCGCAAATGGAGAAAAGTGCTTTTCAGTGGCGAGAACAAATTTAATCTATTTCAATCAGACAGCACAAGGCAAGTACAGCGAGTAAAGGGCCAAAGATACAATCCAAAATACACAACCGCTACTGTGAAGCACGATGGTGTTGGTGTTATCCATTGGAGATGTTTTTCCACATACCGTGTGGGGCCTTCGTAGAGGGCACCATGGATCGTCATTATTATCGGGATATATTACAGGATATGTTGTCCCTATGCAGAGTGGGAAATACCTCCGAGGTTTATATTCCAGCGCGATAACGATTCAAAACACTCTTCAAAGTTCGTGAAAGAATGGTTCGTGCAAAATACTATTTGCGTCATGAAATGGTCAGCCCAATCTCCCGACTTAAATCACACAGAGCATCTATGGAAAGAGGTCGAGAGACGTATTCGTGGCTGCACATATCGCAATAAGGCTGAACTTTCCAAAGACATTAAACGAGTTTGGAAAAATATGGATGATGCTGTTATTGAAATGTCATTAGCGTCAATACCTAAGAGATGTGCTGAAGTCATAGACCAAAAAAGTTTTCGCAACTAAGTATTAGTTAATATAATGATTCCTTACATTCTTTGTTGTTATTCATTGGTTTATGGAAAATTTATTTTTGTTGCTTTACTTTTGACGCACTAGCCATTGTAAAATAAAAATATTTCTATTTTTAATAGGATTCATTTTCCACTCTTTTCTTTAAATGTACATCAACATGAGACACAAGAATGTATTGAATCATTTAAACAAATACAATCACAGTCTACTTTGATTTTTCAATAATAGTCTGTTAAACATGTTTGTTGCTCCATTTTTGTCCGATACTATCTAAAAATCCCACGACTTCTTTTTGGAAAAAAAATATAGCTTATGTTTATGTAAATACTAATGTATATAAAAGATTGTTAAGAATTGTTAAAGAGCGCAAACAATAATAATCAAACATGTAAATGGTATTGTAGTCTAACCTAAGAATCTTGCCACGAAGTTGTCTATATGGTCCACGATGTAAATAAAAAAAATGTAGATTAGTACAGGCATCACAAAGTACCGTATTGTGCATAACAATGATCAATAATAACTAAAAGTGCATAAACTAAAACCAAATGTAAAACAATACTATTAAGGAAAAAATAACAATGTAAAATTCGCCTTACAACCTAACAAAGAATTAGTCACAGTAAGATTCAAATTAACCAAATGTAAAAAACGCGACCTTAAGAGATAATAACAAGAAAAATATGATGTTTCTTGTTACAAAAATACATCCACCATACATATAACGCCTTAAACCGATTTATCGTTAAGGCACAATAAGTCATTGTGTTATATCTTTAATTTGAAATTAAAACTTACTTTGATGGTAACTTATATAGATAACCTTTGCCTGCATCTGTCCATACTATTATCCTGTCAATAGCCAAAAAATCCCCTGACATAAGCCTTTCTTCGCTGGGAGCGTTATTTGAACATAATTTACTAAAGTCTCCTATATAAACAAAAACAGAATTCTAGTAATGGATAAAATACGCACTCTTAATTTATAAAAGCTATCGGTATAATTACACGGTAAAGTATCAATTGCAAAAAAAAAGAACAAATACATAACTTACCAGCATCATATATCAACCAATGTTTGGTACAAACGATTAGAACCGTTCGTTGATTATACGCACAGCATCGCAGGCAAACAGCATTTATGGTCTCAATCTGTTTACTTTCATTCTCATAAATGGGTTCGCAATGTTTATTTTCATGTCCGAGCAATGTCCACACTTTCACAGTTCCAGTCGTTGTTAAAGCTAACACTACGTCGTCTTTACGCCTTGCAGGTCGGATGACCTATGCAGAAAATAAGCATATATCATTAGGATATGGCATCTGAATGCGTATACTTACGTGCAAAGCACTAATCCAATCAGGGTTGTATCTAGAAGACAGCATAAACAGGATTTCTAAACTGAATGGATCCATAACGATAATTTCAGGATAGTAGCCATTACAAAATAATCGAATATCATCAGAACTGCTCATGAGATAAGCCTAGAATTCAAATAAAAAACGTGTAAATTTATATTACAGGTATAAGGTAGATGACCTCTTTTCAACTTTTCAAATTGAATCGATGTCCTCGATATAATTTTAAGAAGCGTTGTATAAAAATTCCACAATTTAAAGAATCTGCTTCTTGGTTTAAGGAGATTGATTTTACTATTTGACTGTTTTTTATCTGTTAAATTTTGACGCAATCTTTTTTCCACCCTGGACACAACTTCTACGATAGCTGCGCATTGCAATCCCAAGCAGCAAAATTCAAATTTGCCGCAATTATTTTTAGTAACTTCAACATAAAGACATTAAAATACCCATCAATATAATACAAAATAGTAGGTAACTTCATGCTTTAATGTTGAAGTTACTAAAAATAATAGTGGCAAATTTGAATTGTGCTGCTTGGGATGTATTAGATTGTAATAATGCTGTACCCCCAGTGTAATGGAACAGGTAAGGCCCACGAATAATTGCTTGCGCGTTAATTTGCAACATGCAATGGCGACAACAGCAATCCTTGCAAAAACATTCTGCGAAGAGTAAACAATTGTGGCCTTCGTCCAGGAACCCTGGCTATCCAACTCGAGCAGAGTGAGTGGCCTGGGAGGAGTTCCTGGTAGTTTTGGCAATGGACGATAAGCCCAGAGCCTGTCTAATCATCAGGAATATTAATATGTTTATACTTTCGGGTTTCTGCACTCGCGACTGCGCTGCTGAAAATAAGAACGGAGAAGGGAGAGATGGCATTGATCCTCTGTTCCGCCTACTTCCCGGGAGATACACAAGCGGAACAGCCCCCTCCAGCTGTTGTGCGACAACTAATCGCCTATAGCAAAAGGACACTCATCTGACTGTGGGCTGCCAACCATATCGGTTGGGGAAGCACCGACTTTAACCACAGAGGTGAAGCACTTTTTAACTACATTTCAGAGGCATGGCTAATTGTCAATAACGTTGGCTCTGAACCAACCTTCGTTACCTGCAACAGGAAGGAGGTACTAGATATAACTATCAGCTCTACCATAATGAACACGAAAATTCAAAATTGGAGTGTCATCAGAACCGTCGGGCTCTGACCATAGAAGCATCCAATTTAGGAAAGTAGGCAAGTAAGGTAGCCCTTACTTCCCTACAATTGAACTGCCCATTAAAGGTGAAACGAGACAACAGAGGCACACCTTGGTAGAACCAAAATCCTAGCCACCGTAGGAAAGAAGTCTCCACGCTCTTTAGTCGGGCTTAAAACATCAGGTAACTGGGACAAATAACGACAAGCTTAACGGAATATAACAAAGCGGTTAGAAAAGACAAGAGGGAGTCATGGGAGAAGTTTTGTCAGGGGATGGAAAACATACCCGACACTGCAAGGATCCACAAAGGACTCTTAAGAGATCCGGTGCACATGCTAGGCTCTCTAAAATGATCAGATGGCACATTTACGAACTCAGGAAAGGCACCGCTAGAGCTTCTTGCACAGAACCACTTCCCAGTCTGATGAATGGCCTCTCGAGGGATGACACTCCTCCTTGCGGAGTCAAGCGACCGAAGGCGGTTGATTAGCAAATAACAAGGACAGTAGTAACATTCAACACGGTTAAAACGCTCAAACCAGATAAAGCGCCAGGTGAGGATGGTATGCTTCCGGTGCTCCTATAAAAGGGAAGCACTATGCTAATTCCCCATCTGGTGAGACTTTTCAAAGCTAGCCTCGCGTGGAACTACATACAAACGAGCTGGACGGAGGTCAGGATGGTGTACATTCCCAAAGCGGGAAAATCCACGCCATCCCCCAAGACTTTTCGCCCAACTAGCTTGATGCCTTTTCTATTGAAAACATTAAAAAAGGTGCTAGAGAATCATATCCGAGAAATCATTCTCCCAGGCAGGCCTCTTCACACACATCAGTATGCATATCAAGTGGGTGAACCCACTGATCTTGCACTAAACAACCTGGTCTCAAAGATAACAGAATCGGTTATAGCACGTGGTGTAGAGCTGATCATAGCAGGCTGAATTGCCACTATGCTTGCAAGCAGGCTTGCACGACTCTGAGCTGAGGTGTCCGCAGAGAGGCATCTTATTCCCACTGCTACGGTCACTTCTCGTTGGCAGCCTTTTAGCCATTATTGAGGCCCTTGGAGCTGAGGTACAGATGTATGCGGATGGTGTTCTCATCCTATTAAGGGGGCCAGGCGAGACAGAAATCTCAATAGCCCTCCAACAGGTACTTAATGCCATTTGTAGCTGGTGCAGCAGAGAGAACCTATGCATCAATCCACACAAAACTACGATAATACCGTTCACCAGGAGGAGCAAAGTGGAAAAATTAACACCACCTTGATTCAAGGTGTGAAACTAAAATTTGCAGAAAATGTAAATATCTAGGCGTCATATTTGACAAGACATTAACCTGGAATCCGCATATGGAAAATGTATCCCAAAAGGCAAGACTGTACTTATGGTCTTGTCGTGGGGTAAGTCAAATCTTGGGGGTTATACCCAAAACTAATTCTTTGATTGTATGTGGCGGTAATACGCCCTACCATCACTTATGGAGCAATAACTTGGTGGCGGAAAGTGCAACAAGCCATGGTCACAGCAAAACTTATATCCATAGAAAGGATGGCGAGCATGGCAATTACGGGAGCAACTTTTTCCGCCCCGTCTTTGGCATTAGAAATTCTTCTGGATCTCCCGTCGCTGCATATTGCTTTGGAAAGGGAGGCCAGATTAACCACATTTAGCCTCCGGCAGATTTCGAATCCATCACCGCACACTCATGTGTTCTTGGTAAGTAAGCTGCTAGATACCGTTATCTCTGACAGCATGCTGGGAATGCCAACTGACTTGGTGTTCGCACGACACATGATTGAAACATCAATATTATTCAGTTACTTGCCATTGTCTGTATATAAACACGATTCCACTGTTGAATTGTTAATACATATGTACTAGACATCGCACCCTCTTTCCCTCGTCTGACTGCATATGTTTTGAACAGAGATAGCCAACAGTAACTGATTATTTTTATCTTAATTTTTGTATACTGTTCCAACAAGTAAGCCTATTATAGCATAGTTCAAGATTATCAATATTCAATATTACAGCATAGATCGTGCTTACTAATGAAATATTACAATAATTTAGAAAGTGTGCAAATATATCACAAAAGAGTCATAAACATACAGTAAACAACATGACAAAAATATTTTTCCAGGTTTTGTTACAATCATACAGATTTTCTAGGTAGCATTGACGTCCTTCATATAACTATGAAATATCAACACAACATTTGTTGTTCAATTACTATGTAATTGAACAACACTACATTACTACATTACATTACCATGTAGATTATTACTATAGGTACGTTATAGAAGCTTAAGGTGTTAAAGGTACCTACTACAAAAAAAAAATATATATTGTTCTATGAAGGCAAACTTGAGATAATTAGTAAGTTAAGAAATTCTTTGCAAAGATCACAAAAAATTTGTACCAAAAGAACACAATACTTCATTTTTTGGAAAGCTTTTTCTCTAAATAAAATTAAATACCAATCAACTTGCTTAGTATTTTTAAATTGATGTAGGTATATGCACCTAAATTAACTTTATGAGGTCCAGTTAGAAGTTAGAATTATCATGGGTTTTTAATCATTAGGATATCATAAAAAATACTTTTCTGCTTATGCCAGCCATAATTTTATCTTTATATAAAATATATGTATGTTGTTATGTTATAACACTATTGATAATTTATCAACTTCATTACAAAAGTCTTTTTTAGTATTAAAATTTAATCAACATGAATTGTTGTGGTTAATCCAACACAAATAAGCCTTGTTATCTCCTTTTTTTTGATAAGAACAATAACACACACATGAAAACACCTTATCACAAAATTACCCCAAAATGTAAACGAAGTAAAGATATTAAAACTATACCTGAATATTTGTATGCACTTGCTGTAATTTTATGGATTCTCTACATTTTCCATCCACTAAATCCCAAGTGCACATTTCGCCTGCTTCAGAACTTGAAACTATATAATTGTTATCCTGTATGATAGACGCAGTGGATAAACACAAAATAGGTGCCGAGTGTCCTACCAATAAACATCTGGGCGTCATTTTCAAAGTATCTGGATCTACTTGCCTAACAAAAAGCAATTAACTATCTTAATGTCAAAAAAAATTATTTTAGTATACTCACCAAAGGCATATTTGGCCATCGTAACAACCAGTTACTAATGTTTTCAAATCCTTCGAAAGATAAATACATGATATGCAATGTGTTGGAGCATATTTTCCCCATAACACAATAGGTACAACCAAACTTGTGCCCGGCATTTTGTAATTCTATAATAAATACAATATATGACAGTATATTGTGGTCATTAATTTATCAATTATTATGATGATACAAATCGTGTTCTCAAAAATGAGTATCAATTAAAGTAAATTAGTGTCAATTAAGTTCTAGCAATTTTAATCATATGACCAATGCATCCCTTAAATTATAAAAAAGAATCATTAACCTATTTGGTGGCAATTAAAACATCCCTTTCCATTAACAAAGAATAATTATAATAATACACAAAACTTGGTGATCTGTAGTGACAGTTCAACAATATTTAACCAAACTTTCTGACAGCAGTCACGTCAATAATTGAAGAAAAAAATTGCAAACAAGTACGTACCTCAACCGTGAAATTTAACTGGATTGGGACGGATTAAAGAATTGAATTTGTAATATCCTCATCGTAACTACAAATTTTATTCGCCATTTTACAAAAAAATCAGCTGTTTGACACAGATTTTCTTTTCCAAACAGACATCAATACGCAAGTTTGGCAGTGTTTGAAAATTTCATGTAGCCGTACACCACTACATTCATGTTGGTAAGATTTCCTAAGTTTTCTATTTCTTTTATCCTCGTTGGCTAAAATCTGCGGATTAAGGTTTATTTATCAGTTTCATTAACATGATTAATATTGGGAATTAATAAATTCGTATTTCATAAATTCCTGCTTGTCAAATAACCCTGTGTACCTACATTATGGTGCTGGTTTCAGTAACTAATTTCCTGTGAAAAGTGGAAAGTGTAAATCAATACATGTAAGGTTAGAAAATAACCACAATATCTGACAATATGAAGTGTCATTATGAAATATTAGATATTTCAAGAGAAGCTGATGATAACGAAATAAAAGCAGCATATAGAAAATTAGCTTTGAAATGGCATCCTGATAAGAATTTAGAAAATACTGAATTTGCTAAAGAACAATTTCAGCTGGTTCAACAAGCATATGAGGTACTTAGTGATCGCCAAGAAAGAGCATGGTATGACAAACATAGAGAACAGATTCTACGTGGTTCAAATTCCGATTTTAAAGATAATAATTTAGACGTTTTTCAATATTTTACAACAACCTGTTTCAAAGGATATGGAGATGAAGAAAATGATTTTTATTGTACGTATGGCAAGGTTTTTGAACAAATTTCTAAAGAAGATTATGAGTACATGGATAATAAAGAACAAATGTACAATATACCACAATTTGGGAATTCTAAAAGTGATTATGAAGAAGTAGTTGCGCCTTTTTACGATTACTGGATGTCATATTCAACAAAAAAGACCTATGTGTGGTTAGATCCTCATAACATCAAGGAAGCTACTAATCGCAAAATATATAAATTAATTGAGAAAGAAAATGAAAAAATTAGACAAAAAGCAAAAAAAGAAAGAAATGAAGAAGTTCGAAATTTGGTGGCCTTTGTTCGGAAAAGAGATAAACGTGTCCAAGCATATATTAAAAAGTTAGACGAAAGGAAGATTGAAAATCGAGAAAAGCAAAAGAAAATAGCCACACAAAAAAGACTTGAACGAATTAAACAATTAAATGAGTCAAGTGAACAAGCAGAATGGATGAAATTTGATAATGTAATGTCAGAATTGGAAGAAATTGAAAGAAAATTGGCTGCACAATTTGGGGATGATATAAGTGAAAGTGATGACGATTCAGATTTTGAAGAATTAGATCACTTATATTGTATAGCATGTAACAAAATATTTAAAACACCAAAGGCTTTTAAAAACCATGAATTGAGCAAAAAACATAAAGAAAATGTACAAAACATTAAACATGCAATGACTGTTGATGATTTAGGAAATGATTCAAACCATTTACTGACTGAAGTAGGTGAAGATCCAGAAATGATGGATTCTAGTAATGTGATTGACAATAATCAAATAATAGAAAATTCTGACAAGATAAAAAAGAAAAATAAAAAACAAGGGAATGTTATTGAGGTGATTGAACAATGCAACAGTGATATAGAAATTAATAATAAGATATTTCAACATGATAGTGATAAAGATCAAGATCTGAATCTAAGCAAAAAACAAAAACGTAAAAGGAAAAGAAATAAACAACCAAAAAAAGATGAAGTGAAAGCACAAGAAAATGAATGTGAAGGCAAAGAAGCTAAAATTAATGAAACTTTACAAGAATTGGACAAAGGTCATTGTTGTGCTAAATGCAAACAACAGTTTCTATCAAAAAATAAATTATTTGAACACCTGAAGAAAACCGGACATAGTTGCCACCTCACTGCTGGAAATACAGAAAAAAATAGAAAAAAGGGAGTAAAACAAAAATAATTACAAATGTTACAGTATTGTAATATAGATATGTAGAATATAATTCTTCAACAAACTTCAAATGTGCTTCATTTATTGTAAAAAATTTGATCCTACTATATAAATGTTAATACAAAAATTCCTGCTAGGCTGTTATATTTACAGGTCTAATCAAAGATTACTCGGGGATATACCTAGCTTTGTAACGGTGTATAAGCACAGGTATAAGCGTGAGCATTTTTTGTGATTCATTTATACACACGTTTGCATATTAAAGTTTAAAACCTACCCACATTAGTGGTAGGTACAATTTCGTAAAAAAATTAACACAAATCGCTAGAGGTGGCAGCACTGGTCCAAACAATTAAACTGTACATTTTCAAAATCGCAAATTTCCATTTTAAGATACAGCATATAAATATATGTAACGCAACCCTTATTATGACAAAATGTATTAAAAACCTTCTTTTATGTTTCTTTGGTATCAGAGTTTTGAAACAGAGTATATAAATATCAAATCTATCGCGGCGTGTTTTGGTTCAGTTATGTGTTACTCTGATAGAATACGCAGTGTATTATGGGTACTCCCTCGCTGCGTACTACCACAGACAAGGTAACAGTTATTTATAGCTGCTTATAATTAGTTACATATACGGTATTTATTCCAATTGGAGACGCAATTCTAATAACCGCCGCATTCTAATAGACGCCGTAAGAACATAATGCCCAATGAAATAAACGCCGCACTCTAATAAATACTCTACCTTTATGAGAAGTGCGCGCAATCAACGTCAAATAGGTAGGGGAATTCCCGTTAACCACATTCAGATTGAATTTGTGTTGAATTCCGTATGTGATACTAAAACGAAGTCGTTTTGTATCAAAACTGAGTTGTAATATACAGTTGTTTTGACATGGATAGCTATTACGTTTTACCATTAGGAAAGCTGGATAATTCAAATAGAGCTATAAAAATTTACCTTTTATTGCATTTATTTTAAATTCATTGTAAGGCATATGTAATATTTAATATATTAGTGAGAATCTATACCTACCACGGCAATGTAGTAGTGGGCCGATATAATAAATGGCTGTAAATATGTTGGTAGATTCGTAAATATATTCCAACATTATTACTGAATTGGCAAACACTCTGTTAACTTTTGACACGTAAAAATTTGCAGTTTGCGTCGACGCTCGTCGGAAGATGGAGAAATTAGGGTCAGCTTATGAGCATACCTTATGTATTTGTACCATGGAATTAGCCACAAATGTGTATTTTTATCAGAGAAAATCAACCTGTTCCAGAAATTTTCAAAAAAAAAATTATTTGGCTTTTACTGAATTAACTCCGTATAGCAATTAAACAACCGACTTTTGACATTTCGTATTTTCATGACATGATTGCCACGCATTACAAAGCATGTCATATGGTTTGACAGATATATAGATTATGGGTTATGGTTAAAAAAATACGAAAAATATCAATATCAAACAGAACGTCAAAATAAGGTCAAGTAAGTGCGTTGACTTATCTTACCTTAAATATGCAACTGGCAACGCTCTAATTGAAGAAATCCCATGCGGACAATATGTCACTAGATTTGACGTTACTATGCATTTGCTAAATGTGAAGTTGTGTTTGGTTGTGTTGTTAAAAGTAAAAGTCGGCTGTTTGGTTGCGAGAGCTAACTTTAGGTGCGCACTGTATGTATATAAACTTGAAAATTAAGGATATTCATAATTGACGTGTTTCACTATTTATTATTTTGTTTAATTTAAATGCAAATATCTAAAGGGACAGTTCGGTAATAAGGTATGTTGTTATAGTCTGGTTATAATCGTGTTTTAATGCATATTGAAGATAACCCAATGTGTTGCAATCTTAAGTTACCTTACTACCTATACAAATGGAAAAAAAATTGAATGTTATCTGCAATGGCAATTCAGCTTCGGCAAATAAGGTATGCATGTATACGTATTCCTTTTATAGTTTTACCATTAATAACACTCAAAAATGCAATCTTTTGCAAGGTGAGTAGTAATAAAGTTACTTTTAATAAACTACCCTACGCTTAATGGCTAGAAGAGACTGATTATACATACAATATATTAATAAATACTAGTCGTTACTCAATATAAGTTTCATTGCAGTCAGAAAATTGTTCTTCCTGCTGCTGAAAGAAACAAAGGTTCCATTTTGAATGTACTTCAAAAATATATTGATTCTTCTAAATTGGGAAATGTCTTGGAAATATCCTCCGGAGCTGGTCAGCATATAGCCTGTTTTGCCTCGCATTTTCCAAAACTAACTTTCCAACCATCTGAAGTAGATGAATCTCTATTCAACAGTATCATTGCGTACAGCTCAGAGGTAAAATCAAATAATATTAGAAAACCAATAAAAATTGATGCCTCAGCTGACTATAAAATGTGGGACTTATTTACGGATAAGTTTGACTATATAATTAACATAAATCTCATACAAGTGAGCCCTTTTGAGTGTACATTAGGGTTATTTAAAGGTGCAGGTAATCTTTTGAAGCCGAAGGGTTTATTATTTACATATGGGCCCTATGCATGTAATGGAATAATAGAACCTCAATCGAACATTGAATTTGATATGGAGTTAAGATCGAAAGATGCTAGATGGGGTATCCGTGACATGGCAGATATCAAACAGATTGCAAAAGAAAATGGTATAGACCTTGTGCAAATATATGATCTACCAGCAAATAATAAATGTGCTGTATGGCAGAATAATTAGTAAAATATATCTAACATAAATAAACTGTTTTGAGTTGTTTTTTTTTTGTCTTTTTTGCCAAGAAAATAGAGGATCGTGTTAGCGTCTGTTTTAAGAATCTAAGTAGAGGAAACTGAATACGATTACGTGAAATAAGCGTACCTAATGGTAATTCGCTAGATTCATTATCAAGCCAAACGAAATCTACGCATACAAATATGTTACACTAATTTATTAATATATTAGTAAACTGGATTCTTCATGAATATTGAAGGAATATCTACATATAAAAGGAAATAATTTATGGTTATTCTGCACATAGATAAGTAATATCCTGCATTGAAAGGACTGAGTGCGGACGTAAATTGTGTCCCCTCCCCTCCTCCCAACTTTTGGAAGGAATTAGAGAGAGAAACGAAACAAAGACGACGTGAAGTTAGAGGCAAATTATGATATTTTGCGCGATGCACTGGACTCAAAACGTAAGATAGATGGCGTTGTTATCTTTCAAATTTTAAATGGAAAGTATGTTCATATGCAATGTACAACCTCATTTGTAAGATATTTCTATTATGTTTACGCCTATGTAAACAGTTTTACGATTTTCTATGTTTTTATAAAAGATAAAGGTACTTTACCTTTATGATAACCCTCGTATTTTTTTAATGGTCCATGTTTCCTAGGAAACGTATTTTGTAATTTAAAAGAAACTTCAAAATATTATTTATGCCGATTTATTTCTGGCAGTACACCTGACATAGCGAAAATCATTATTGGCACAACGTTTTCTACCAAAGGACGAGAGTATACCATTGTAATAATCAAATTAAATATTGTTAATACTGTCAGAAATAAATCGGCATAAATATTTTGACGTTTCTTTTAAATTCTAAAATACGTTTCCTAGGAAACATGCACCATTCGATAAATACGAGTGTTATCCTAAAGGTAAAGTGCCTCTATCTTTTATTGCGGATAAGTCCGTAAAAACAAAGGGAATCGTAAAACTGTTTACATAGGCGTAAACATAATAAAAATATCTTACCAATGAGGTTCTATATGAACTTACTTTCCGTTTAAAATTTTAAAAATAACAACGCCATCTATCTTACGTTTTGCGTCGCTCGCTATAACCAAAATATCATAATTTGCCTCTAATTTCACCCCGTCTTTGTTTCGTTTCTCTATCTCATTCCTTTTAAAAGTTACGGGGGAGGGGAGGTACACAATTTACGTCCGCACTGTACCTATACTCTGTTCCAAATGTCTGGTACCATGAAAAATAAAAGATGCTTTTTAAAACATTTTATTGTAACAATAAAGGTTTGCGTTACAAGTATGTTTATATTGTAATTTAAAATGGAAACATTTTATTTATAAGTAGTTAAATTTATATTTCTTGCAAGTAACGTTTCGGCGATTTGAGAAAGGTTGGTTTGGAGAGAATGTTTGGGAGGAGAGAGCTAAAGATAGGAGATAGTGGCATCTATAGAACTGATGAAATAGAAATGAAGCCATGGGCCGTATATATACAGGTCTTCCAAGTTGAGTGGCCTATTAAAATATTTAAGAGAAAAAAATTCTGAAAATAAGTACACTGCTCTAGGCCAAAGTAATCTTTCAGAGTAAATTATTTTCACTTTTGCCTTTCGATTGACCGAAAATCGCCATTAACTTTCTTATTTTGAATGGAATGTTTAATTTTTATTGGAAATTCTGATTCTAAACATTATTCTAAAGACAAAATATTCGGGTTTCCCTATACCTAAATGTAACCGATTTTGAGATATCTTCAAATTTATGTAAAAAAAATCGTTTGGATAACTTGCATTTAAAAAAATTGTTTTTACGACACTCTTAAATTTCAAGATTCAAGTTGCTTATCGTTTGAAAGTATAATCCTTAGGCTTAAACCAAAACGCAATTTTCTTAAATAGAACACTATATTTTTACATCATGATACACAGAATCAAATTCTGCAGCGATTAGTATTAGGTTACCATATACTTATTTCTTTTCGTTTTCCTGTTATTAATAATTGTGTATTTTAATGGCATATTTTGCTAGGAATAACCCATTTTTTCGCAATAAGTCTTGGTTGAGACTTATTGTGCTATCTGACAGTACCATTTCTTAAAAAATTTCGTTCAAATCTCCGAAATTCTGTCATTAAATTTTTACAAACACAATTAATATAATAACAGGAAAACGAAAAGAAATAGGTACAGGGAAACCTAATACCAATCGCTGCAAAATTTGATTCTATGCATCATGATGTAAAAATATATATACAGTGTTCCATTTAAGAAAATTGAGTTTTGGACAGTTAAATATAATGGATTCGATACCATATCGCGACCAGACTGTAAAATTATCAGAGATATTTAAGCCATGATTTCAGAGCCTAAGGGTTATACCTTCAAATGATAAGCAACTTGAATCTTGAAATTTAAGAGTGTCGTAAAAACAATTTTTGAAATGATAGGCAACAACAATTTTTTACATAAGTTTGAATATATCTCAAAATCGGGTACATTTAGGTGCAGAGAAACCGTAACATTTTCTGCTTAGAATAACGTTTAGAATCAGAATTTTCAATAAAAAATTATAACATTCCATTTAAAGTAGGAAAGTTAATGGCGACTTCCGGTCAACCGGAAGTGATGAAAAAGTGAAAATAATTTACTCTGAAAGATCACGTTGGCCTATGGCAGTGTACTTATTTTAAGAATTTTTGTATATTTCCTTCCCCAAAATATATTAATAGGCCACTCAACTTGGGAAATCTGTATATACGTTCCGGCAATGCGAAACAATTATTTTACATTTATACACACATTATGCAAAAAATTTAGGTTGACGCACTGATGTAATGTTCGGATAATTCAGTAGTGTTATGGCAAAACGTGCTATCTGCCTTTTCCTCAAAATGCATTTTTTGGCATTAAATGGCCCCACTAAAGTATAGAGGGTTTAGTTGTCAATACTTTGCAGTATAAATAGTTTTAGCAATGATACAAACATGAATGTAGATTAACAAATCTATATCCACCATTATAAATACAAAACTGTTTTTGCTTCTCCTGTAAAATCACAAAAATGGCAGATAACATGTTTTGCCATAATACTACCGAATTAATATATAGTGACATTTAGAAATGCATATGTAAAATAAAATACAAGTTAGAATATTATAATATTCCAATATTCGGGCACGGTAGGTAAAACGATCAAAATGTACGCATTAATTGTATTAAGAGAGGCTACAGTATCCATAAATTCTATATAAAGACTAAGTACAAAAGTTTTGTTTAGATTGAAATTGAAATATATACAAAAGTAAATATGTAGTAATAAAATTATGACGGACACTATTGTTTATTGTTACTGTAGCACTCGTACATCAAACAAAACTATTTCAGAGAGCAACGTGAATCGTTTCTTTTTTACATACACGTATAGCAGGCTACAAGCCATAGTATTTATTTCATAATTTTTTATTACACTTTTGATGTATTCAATAATTTTGAAGCATGAGAGAGTATTTTAAACTTATGCTGGTTCTGGATAGTCATTTAAAATGTTGTAAATTTACTTCAAGAAAATCTTATTGCGTTCTTCAAACAAATTTGCGTTTTTGAAAATTACACCAGTTTTCTTTATTTTCATACTCTTGTACATTGAAGACTAGTGTCCGATATGATATCGATGATCATATTACTCACAACCATTCATATATATCATACAGCTGTTTCGATAAAAATACGTTCATTGTCAGAACAGTGAATATTCAACAATTCAACGAAACTAAACATTCCATTTTAATAATATTAACTACTTATAAATAAAATATGTGTCGTTTCTATTTTTAATTACAACATAAAAATACGTGTTATGCAAATCTTTATTTCTACAATAAAATGTCTTAAAAACAATCTTTATTGTTATTTTTTGGTACCAGGCTTTTGGAACAGAGTATATCAATACGCAGTTTATCCTGGGTACCCGCACGGTGTTGTCATATTCAGGTTGCTTCAACGCAGGATAATGCAGTTGTAATATTGGTATAATACAATTGTACGTATTTGATATTTACAAATTTAGATAACCTATTTACACATGCCTGCACGTACACCCGTATTATCTCTGCTCTATTATATTTACTGCATGGAATTTTAACATCCTGTGTTTTTTTCAGGTTACTTGTATAAGTAATGAACGAAGTGCGAATGGGCTGCACTGGCTAATTTCAGGCATCCAATATAATATTTGAATTATTATAGCAAATTAAAAGAGAAAATGTGGTGCCAACTATGTATTTTCTACTTTCTGATCTTTCCGTACATTCATTAATTTTGAATAGAACAATATATTTATGGCGTGCCCTGCCCTCCGGTTCCTAATCGCTAGGCCTTCCTGTCACAGGTCTTTCTCGTTCACATTTCTCCTAGACATTGCTTTGGTTATTCCTCAACTTGGATGCAGCAATTGTTCCTGATTTTCCGCGCTTTCTTTTTTCCAGATTTATAAAATTTATTATTTAAAATTCATTAGAATTTTGTTTTGCATTTTGAAATATTGCGATATGGAAATTTTTATTTAAAATGCCGGTTTTAAGATATTGCTTGTATCTTGCCAAAGCCGACCGGTATAGAAGGGGAACTCCACGAGTGTATATATAGAGCGTAGATACACTACATTGGGAGCTAGGGCGGTTGTTATACATGTGTTTCTCCTATTAACTGATGGTTTTCCAACCCAGTATATATCTGTTTAATACATTGCTGGAGAAGTGGACTTAATATTTCACTCGATTTTATTTACAATCTAATACTGTCCCAAATAGATTTAACAAAGTAGTTTGAACGGAATGTGGATACACAAAATATTAAAGAATTACTTTTTTTGTAAAAATGGCATACTTTTATACAAAATAAGGCAGCAATGTATTAGCAAACTATTTTCATTGACATTTGTTTGAACAAAGTAAGTTTTTGAAAAATATACAGTAATCGACTATTTTATGCACATTGCTGTATATGTAGCTACTGCAGCAAGGAATTCGTGTAAAAATCGAGATTGTTTTCATAATTTCCGAAAATATGTTTTAAAATGCTTTTCTGACATGCCTCACATATAATCTGTTAAGCAAAAAGAGAACTACCCTGTTATATGATAATGAAATATATTTATGTAAAAAAATTCAATAAGTCAGTACAATATATATGTCATATGTGTATATAATAGATATAAAAATAAGAATAAAAAATCGTTAGTCTTATATATGATGACTTATAAAAATATTTGTATTTGGTATTTTCAGATGCTAATGGAGCAGTACTAACAACGCATCTTTACGAAAATGAGGTAAATTGCTTTATATATGTTCAGACTATTAAATATATGCCCAGTGAGCGCCGCACAAAATATCGCGACATATTGAATAGCGCTCGCTGACGCATCCCAGAATTTGAGGTCGATATGGAGCAGTCTTGATTTGAATTAAAAGCACATGATTTTTTTAAGAAAAACATGTGAACTTTTTTCTATTTAACATTTACAGAAGACAAATCCTAAGATGGTTTAAAGAATTTTAGTAGACGGTTATAAGTAAATGTATAAGATATTACATACCTACTATGCTCTAATGTATAAATAAAAACTAAGATGCAAATTTTTATGATATTTATAAATAGTTACATATAATTTAAAAATATGACAAATCGATAAATGATGCTGTGAATATTATATATTTTTAAATGGTAAAAAAATACTTTAAAACGTTAATACGAAATAACTCGAATATATCGACTAAAGGTACTGCCACACAATGGGTCAAACGTTTGGTACAATGCGTAAAGGCCCCCACAGACGATGCAACGAACGTTTGTCTATCGCTTTGACGTGTGGAATATTTACCGTACTACTGGGTACGAACACGAACATTGGTGGTGTGGTAAATCGTGCATTTGCCCAACGTTTGGCGCATCTTTTGTAGAGCTCTTAAGGATTGAACGTTGAATGCTGGCCACATAGCCCCACGATGTTTCAAACCTCTTAAGTGCCCAACATTTGAAGGTGTTTGACGCATCGTGTGGTAACGCCTTTAACCACGTATTTTGGATATCATATAAAATGAATTTTTTTTTGTTATATTCTAAAACTAAATAAACTTAGCTAAAAACTGTTTCTTGGGCACGTAAATTTATTATAAAGATTTAATCTCTTTCAATATATTATTCCAGTGAAGATTATAAAGGCACAATATTTAATAATTATTTTTTATATTGCCAGCACCAAATAGCCTTTATTGTGCTTTCCTGAAAAGGTTCCATAAATAATTCTTAATCCCAAATAGTCTCATTGGTATCAAGTGTACAAGCACCAAAATCAGTACGAAATATGTACATGTGTATATTTAAAGCTTATTAATTTAAAGTTAAATAGTGGTGTGCATATCACATAACATTAAACAAAAAAATTGTTTTTATTTCAATTCTGTAACATTTTTATAGGGGAAAAATTTCATATCCCGCATCAGAACGTAATAAGTCTTTCATATTGGAAGTGCTCAGAAAATATTTGGACCCGTCAAAACCTGGGAACGTCTTAGAAATAGGATCTGGAACTGGGCAACATATTGCATACTTCGCGCAGCATTTTCCTAACCTAACTTTTCAACCATCCGAGTACGAAACAGGCTTGATTGACAGTATTCGAGCTTATGCATCTGATACGCCAACAAGTAATGTCAACGATCCTGTTGAAATTGACATTACGACAGAGTCGAAGACATGGAATTTGGGCGTTAGTAAATTTGATTATTTAATCAACGTGAACATGATGCACATTAGTCCTTATAATTGTACTATCTGTTTATTTAAAAACGCCAGCGAAGTATTAAAACAAGGGGGATTTATGATTACGTATGGGCCGTATGCTCACAACGGCGTCATAGAGCCTCAATCAAATATAGATTTTGATAGAAGTCTGCGCCGACAAAATGCCGAATGGGGGCTAAGAGATATTAACGATTTAGAGAATCTTGCTAAAGGTGTTGGAATAGCACTTTTGATGAAACACGATTTACCAGCGAATAATAAATGTTTGGCATGGCAAAAACTTCCAAATGGAAAGTAATTTATAGAAAATTCTTATATCATCAATATCAATTGCTTAATACAACAGTCTTCTAGAAAATACACAGGATACGAGAAAATAAAAAAAAAACTATGGATGACGGAACTATGGAATTTGCGTATAGTTACCTTAATTCTTGTACAGGATGTTTAAACATGATGAATAATAACATTATTTTCCTCAGTCACTGTTAAATAATCACAGTACCATAATGTACATATTACTACCTGTTAAATTGTTATTATTTAAGTTATACTACTAGCGATAGCTAATATCAACAGTGTATGAATGGTTGCCTTTCATTTTTGAACAGCCTATATTTACATTGCAAATCGCATGCTGACAAAAACATCTTATGACACCGATGGATCACTCTGCGGTTAGGTGGAGATTCGATCGCACTACGGAAAAGTACTGAGAGAAAAATATGAGGCACCGCTTTTTTTGCTACTGCGCAAGTGTCACGAGATGGTTGTCAGCCTGTAAGTTAATTCTCTGAAATATTGTATACCTACCATGTCGTCGTCTGCTGGAAATTTTAGTTACTTTAGTTTTAATTACAAAACCTAATCAGTTCAAAAATGTGAAAATCATCAATACCTTCTTGTTGAATAAAGATGTATATTGGAAATAAATTCGAGTTTCAATAACCAAATATTCCGAATATTTACGGCAAACATATTAATGTTTGTCCTTCAGATATTTTATCTTGCACCTTGTCACTGCTTGTAGATTTCTCCGCATACAAAGATATATAGGCACATACTAAGGTGAGTATTGTAGCGAAGACGGCTGTATACAATCCGATCCCTATACTGCAGTTTCCCGGAAAAAATGGCGAAGCGTCGTATCCACATAGACGTTGTACCCTTTCTACACCCCACCCCATAGGATACAACATTATTCCCAAGATATAAAATATACCTGAAAAATAAATAATTACTTCTTTTGTTTTTTTTTTGTGTTTTACTAACCTGCTACTGCCTGTGTAGCTCCTGATACTGTAAATATACTCTTCCTAAATATGCTTTGAAAGCAGCAGCTTGCTAAACTACTTACAATAGTAACTGACATGATAATCAATCCTAAAATGTTCTACTAAGATAACAATTCAATCGATTTCCATTACATTACCTATACTTATAAATATTGTGGTAGCTTTCCAAATGCTTGGAAAAATTATTGAATCTGTAGCCAACCCTCTTACAGCCAATGTGACACAACCTGAGCTTCTCCCATTTGATTGTTTAAGCGGTTTTCCACATTTTGCATATACCCCAACACTAGGAGTATAACTTAAGTTCTCCGATCGATTTGTTAGTGCTATTTGCTTGTCACCGATTAACCAATATGGACTTAGTAGAGATGAAACCATTAATAAGGTAGCCAGCAGGGTGAGTATGATCCATATTCCACTTCTTAAAGTTATTATTATATACATTTTGGTGTAATGAAGTATGCCATAGAGAAATAGGTAATTTAGAAATTCTGTAAAAGAAATATTGCGTATCAAAATTCATTTGGTGATGGAACAGTTAAAACGCAACCCGCAAATCACACCCCTTTCTACAGGGTCATCAAAAAGCAAGCAGATCAAAACAGGCGATGGGTTTTATATAGATATTATTCTCTTTGAAATTGGCAATATATGTATGTAAAAAAATATAGTTGGTTGTTAGGAAATTTTATTGCTTGTATTGTTGAGAATAACTAGACAAAAACTACGGATTGCCCCATCTATGTATTAATACTGCATACACGGATTTTATAGTAAATAAAGCCGTCACCCGATGTTATTTTTACTTTACCCTATATTTATAGATAGTTAATATAAATAATCCTTGAAAGTTAAGATATAGATAGTTTATTAAATTATTTATTATTATTTATTTATTAAGTTAATCAGATACTGCGCGTATATCTATATCAATTCTATCGCCTGTATTTTGGTCTGTTTACTTTTTGATATGACCCAGTAGTAATGAGTGTGTTTTGCGGGACCCGATGATACCCGAGCCCCTTAAATGCAGGCTAACCCGAAATTCGTTCGAAAATTAAAGCTTTTAGCGGTGGTAACAGTTACAAAATAAAAATCCTGTGATCCAAAAGTTATTATGTGCGTGTATATTTACATTTTATTAATGTTTATATGCGCATATAATTCATGATGGTATTACCTTACGCACCAGAGTATTGGCTACAAGTAATTTTACAGAATTTTGTTTTGTAAAAATCCTTTTTAAAAAGATTGTCCTAAGTTATATAGTTTTAAAGTCGTTATAGGTAACCTACTCACACAGGTTAAAATTGTATTGACTATGACCACATAACAAATTGAGGTGCCAACATTTGAAAATTTTAGATAGTATAAAAATGAACTATATATTTCTCTATGATAGGTAGCATAAGATGATTTGTCTCCATAGAACGTCACGTTAGAAGTGGCATTATTTACTTATTTTTCGAAAATATCTATTATTGTTATTTTAGTGATGTAACACCCCAGCTAGCAGATTGACGTAAAAAAGACGTTATTTATAGGCATACTACCATTAAACGACGTCTTTTTCACGTCAGTCTGCTAGCTGGGACATTATTACGTGTACCAATGTTATTTATTAAGTTGCTAAGTAATAATTAATACCAAAATATGATTGATTATCTATGACTTTTTGGATAGTTTTGACCATCCTATACTTTACTTCATGTATACATAAAGTGAATTAAAGTTATGGGAAAGTACAGTTTTGATAAATTAGACGAACTTTTAAACAATGCATATTTATTACGGTATGTATAGACACAGATTTAATATTGTAATAATGTTTCCTTAATAAATAGTTTAAACTATGCTTCGTTTAAAGAAATAACAATTACTACAAACCAATGTGAGTGATTTCCGCTTAACCCTATTGTATACTTAGGTATAATTTTGTGAAAATGTCCATCTCGATTTACTTTAGTTTATATTCAACGACGAAGTATAATCTACACCTACACAGTACATAATATAAGTAATTAAAAAGAAAAGTGAGAAAATATCATTAAAAATTAGGCAATGGTATGCATCCATGTGCATAAAAATACACGTCCGTCTATTGCAATAAAGCTAAATTAGGTTTGATAAACGACATGTCTATTTTTTTTTATTTATTAAAACATGAAGTAAAGTACTTACAATGTTAACAACTAATACACTCACAGCAATCAAATTAAAAACGCTAGATTACGAACATGACCGCACATCAGAGAGGTAATGTTTATTTCGAAAGCATTGCGGTCGTATAGAGAAAGACAAATCAACTATCGAACAACAATAGTATGTATGTGTATACACACATGCCTATTTAGATTTATTTACAGATCGCTGCTGGAATATAAAAATACACACATCCGGCTGCGGCATCCCGTTGTCATTAGTAAGACAATTATTCACCGATTTGCAGAAATCCCTGTCTGCCAAACAACGGTACTTATGCACATGCAACTGTGAATAGATCTGAAATCGTAATACATATTTATATCTGATTCTGATGGTTTTCGGTAACCGCGGGTAATCATTTCTTCTATAAAAAGTGTCAGATACATACGTACCTACATATACGAGATTTTGAACAACATTTCAGGGGGTAATACAAAACAACCTCTTATTCTGGCTACTTAAAAGTAATGGAAACTGTACGAGGTGTGTAAGTTAAGTAATAAGACTGTCAACGTAGCGTCAGACTTGGGCCAGAAACTTTTGCAAAACTTCAGCAGGCCTACGGAGACAGTGTTTTGTCAAAAGCCCAGTTTTCTCCGTGGTTTAAGGCATTTCCAGAAGGAAGAGAGTCGATGGGAGATGAGTCACGCAGCGAAAGGCCTTCAACTGCAAGAACCGATTGCAATGTCGACAAAATCCGCGATCTTGTGCGTTCAGATCGTCGGTTGACGGTCAGAATGATCGGGGAACAGTTGAATTTGTCTCACATCACTGTTCATCAAGTTTTGGCCAATGAATTGGGAATGAGAATGGCAACAACAGAAAGGCATCAACAGTTGGCTCAACGTTGTGTGTTTCGAACGCAGCCAATGATCTGCTCGAAAATGGTTCCAAAAACCTTTCGCAGGAACAAACGGACATCGGGTGAAAAAGGTGCCTTAACATTTTGGAATCGATTGAAAATAATGAAATTTTTTTAGAACGTGTCATGATGAGAGTTGGGTGTTCGAGTATGACTAGGAAACAAAACGCCACAGCATGGAATGACATACTTCAGGCTCTCCAAAGCCCAAGAAAGCAAAATGAGCAAATCAAAGTTCAAAAGCATGCTGATTTGTTTCATTGATAGCCAGGGAATCGTTCACAGAGTTCGTGCCTCAAGGTCAGACAATTAATCAACATTTTTACCGAGAGGTTCTCAAAAGACTCCAAAAAAGGGTCATGCGTGTGAGACTAAACATCAAGAACGACTGGATCCTGCATCATGACAATGCGCCTTGTAATACAGCAATTTCCATAAACGGTTTTTGGCCAGTAAAAATATTTCTGTGGCTCCTCAGCCTCCTTATTCACCTAACTTGAGTTCTTGTGACTTTTTCGTCTTCCCAAGATTGAAAATTCATCTGAAGGGACATCATTTTAGGACACTCAAAAACATTCAAACAGCTGTAGCCGACCAGCTAAAGGCAATTCCAATATCCGAGTGGAATGGAAGAACCGTCTCCAACGCTGTGTGGCTTCCCGAGGGAGTTATTTTAAGGGAGACAACGTTCAATTGTAATTATATTCAAATAGAAATATTTAAAAATATCAGTCTCATTAGTTAATTTGCACACCTCGTATGTACCCCCATGTGAGGGTTTCCGAGATTCGGCCGAGTCATAGCAGGACAAAATATTAAAATGATATACTACGAAATAAAATAGAAAATAATGATAATATAGGAAACTATTATAGACGTTTCGTCACTTTGAGTATAAGTGGTTTTTTTAGGGAAAAAGGTACCTAGCCCCGGAAGATTAGTTACGTGACGTGTATACACGTATGCCCACATCGGAACGGGGATTGCTTTGTGAATGGCAACCGCGCACTCGGCAACGAGAGATATCCAGTTGCAGTGTATCATAAACCGAGCAAGGGTACGCACGTATGTCCGCTCAATCACGTAATACTGCGTAATTTTTTCTGTACTCTCAGATTACGGTAAAATGTATTCATTTTGTAGCAGCTATGCGATGCCGGAGAACGAGAAAGTAATTTCTTTAATGGGTGAGGGTTCGAAAATACCCGCACCCGCAGAAAAAAATAAGCCGAGTCTATCGTAAAACTCCCGCCTCACTGCCTCGAGATTTCTAGGGATTATTGTCGCAAAAGTTCTCAACAGTTCTACTTGCAACTGTTGTAAGCTCGCTATTGTTGCAAAATTGCAAAGATTTTGTTTGACAACCCCACTAAAAAAATTGCAGGGATTGGAGGTCGGATGATCGAGGTGGCCATTTTATCGTACCCTTCCCGGCAATAACACGATTAGGAAAGGTGTTTTCTAAAAACTCCATTACTAATCTGGTGTTACGCGCGGGAGGCCCGCCTTGTATAAACCAAATTGCAACAAAATCGGGGTTAAGTTGACGGACGGCGGGAATAAATTGCGTTCGCAGCAAATCCAAATATTTCATTCCACTCAAATTGTCGTCGATAACAAATGGTCCTATGATGTTATCATCCAAGATACCCGCCCAAACGTTAAGTTTTTCGGGGTACTGACTTCTTACATTACGGACCAGATGTTGATTTTCTCGAGACCAATATCGTACGAATGAGGGATTATGCTTGCCATGACGTGCAAAATTGTCTTCGGGAAAAATCTCCTGGCACTTTTGAACTTTATAACTTTTGTATTTGTTGCGTTTCAGAATACGTTCCCCTGTACTTCGACTGATACCGATTTCGTTTGCCGACTAGAGCAAGGTTCGCCCATTTCAACCAACGAACAAACTCTCACTTTTCTTTCCTTCCATTCGGGAGATATTGGAGGGATTTGAGGTTGTTCGTCCATTTGTTGGCATTTACAGCAATACACAGCCGCTTTGATGATCTTTTCAATCGTCGAATGCGAAGGAATAGGACGATTTACGTACTCTGCGGCAACTAGATCGACCGTGCTTTGGTAGGGATTTCCAGCAAAATACCATGTTATGATTTGTACCTTCTCTGCGGTGGTACAAACTAACATAGTGTATTCGAAATCGACGATCACTTGTTAGAACTTTTCGTGCACATAGCCAGATACAAAATGTTTCAGATATACGTGCTAGGGCGTTGCGCGCGACGAGGCTGGCCGGCGCGACGGATATGGAAGATTGTGGTGCGTACAATATACCTCGCACCCCGGTGAGAGCTGAGCATAGGTATATATGTTGTACTCACTTGGTGAATTCGACCATTGACCGAAATTTATACCTAGAACGGCGTTGTGTATTATTATAATTTCTCACATCGCGTTTTGCCTACATTTTATATACGCACAACACGTTCTGGATAAATTAAAAGGATTCACAACGCGGCATTACGACAACCGAAAATATAGGAATATTTGTATATAAATTTGAATATGTATAGTGCCCGAATAGTGGCCCCCCAATTCTTTACCATTACCTCCAGTTGTAAGTATACCCATCAACTTTATTTGATGGTTTATTACCACCATCCTAAATCAATCAGTGGCGGCTCGTCGGTGGTAGCAGGATGGGCACTGCCCACCCAAATATAACTGAAGAAAATGAAAATTTTGGGGCTTTTAAATTTAATTTGTTTTTTAACAATGATAAAGATGATAAGGATAATAATTGTTCAGTGTTTCTGCCTACTGCTGTCTACATATTAAAAATACTCACGAGCCGCTGCTGAAATCGATCGAGTTTCAAGAAAATAGTGAGAAGTAGGTGCAACTTTTTTGTTTGTAGATATTTTTTAATTATTTACCCATTATCACGACTTTTTAAATTTCCGGTATTGCGGAAATTGAAAATAAATAAAATATTAAATCAAATGCTTTTGTAGTATTTTTAAAAATTCAGTGTTTTGAATTACAAATATATTTTATTCATTGTATTTGTTTTTATTTAATTTTCTTATAGAAAGAACAGCTAAAACTAATTTACTGAAATGTAACAAATATTCAAAATTAATAAAATTGACCTTTCATAAAATAATTATTTTTTATGTAAAAGATAAGTAGGATGTATGATATATTTAAAATTTCCTTATTGTAACCTGTCACACATGCTTTTGCGACAAAAATGTGTTTTACCATATCAAGAACCCCAACAAACAATAATATAACATAAAAAATAATAAAACTATTTACACAACATACCTAAACAAACATTTCACATTATAAGTAAATCATATTTACATTATCACACAATTTTCCCAACAATAAACACCACGCCCCGTGTGTGGGTCACCAATCAGCTGTTTCTTGTGAGATATACATCCTGCTGACAAACTTCTTCATTCATGCAAGTATGTTCATATTGGATATATGAAAATAAACTTTAAGTAGTACGCGTGTTTTATTACATTTAATTTATGCAAGTAATTGATATACTTACATCCATATATATTATATTATACAAAAAAAGTAAAATCAGAAACTAAAGTTAATTCTAAAAACATTCAGGCTTCAAAATTCATAAAGTATTAACGCAGTCATAGTTTATAAAGATTAACACACATAATTACCCGCGTTTTGCCCTAATTTTAGGTAAATTAGTAACAAAAGGAAATTCCATGGCGTTGAAGAGAAGGCACATCATTATTTGCATTTTCTTTCAACAGTACACTTTACTGGTTATATCAGACAATAGTAGTAGGGCTTGAGATAAGAATAGCATTTGCACAAAATGAAATTCATTTATTTGTAGATACCACGATGACCAATTACTTCAACGTTTTCGTATATGGAACATTAAAAAGTGGAGAACCAAATCATCATTGGTTTAGTAAAGGAAGTGGACATTATAAATTGTTATTCCACGCTCAGACTATTGTGAAATATCCACTTATAATTGCCACAGAATATAACATTCCGTTTCTTTTATATAGTCCAGGTAATTTTTAATTTTTATTTTATTTATGTTTTGCGAGCTACATACATTCTACATGTTTTCTTTTAACTTCGTTCATATATAAAGTCTAAATTGTTTTTTTTTTGGGAGAACCACCCCAAGCAGCACAATTCAAATTTGCCGCAATTATGTTTAGTAACTTCAACATTAAATCATAAAATTACCTACAATTTTGTATTGTATTAATGGGTATTGTAATGTCCTTAAGTTGAAGTCACTAAAAATAATTGCGGCAAATTTGAATTCTGCTGCTTGGGACTCGGGATGTTTGATTTTGGTTTGTAAGTGCACATCAAACAGAAAAATCATTGTTGCATCTAGGATGTATTTGTAAACTCAATGCGTGTAGGCAGATTCCTTTAGAAAACTCTGATAAATTTTGAAAATTGTTAGATTAGAATTTTTTTAATAACTCCAGAAGTACTTATCTTGTTTTTAAACGATATTAAAAACTCTTTAATTTCTGCCAGAGGTTACATGATAATGAAACTGTCGTGTTTGTCAACACTGTCAATGAGTTCAGAATGGCTTTGGTTAAAAAAGCAATTGAAAAGTAAAGGAAATAAATGAGGATTCTCACAAATTTTACAGATTTATTGTCAGCACGCCACAACTTTGACGTTAATTTATGAAAGATTACATTTGTTGCAATAATAAAACACTTTTCTTATCTTTTGTGATGATTATATTAGGTACAAGTTCCTAATATAATTGATTGCCATCAATAATGATGACCCTTAACTTGAATTCACTTATTTTAGTTTCAACACTATATACAATGCGGACGTAAATTGTGCCCCCCCCCCCTCTTGTTACTTTTGAAAGAAATGAGATAGAGAACGAAACAAAGACGAGGTGAAATTACAGGTAAATTATGATATTTTGGATATAGCGAGATGCATTTGACTTAAATCGTAATAAATAAATCGGCATAAAAATATTTTGACGTTTCTTTCAAATTTTAAAACGCGTTGCATAGGAAACAGAAAATAAAATAAATACTAGCGTTATCAGAAATGCAAAGTGCCTCATTCATTTAATGCGGGTATGTCAGTAAAAACAGAAAATCGTAAGACTGTTTACATTGGCGTAAACATAATAAAAATATATTACAAATGAGGTTTTATACCGAGAGAGTAAAAATGATTGTCATATCTGAAGTTGCAGTAAATGAATAAGACAAACAAATGTATATATACAACGTAAGACAATTTTGCTGCAAACTTCAGGCATGACAATCATTTTTGCTCTTTCCAATTTAAATTTTAAAGATCTATCTTACGTTTTCAGTCCAGTGCATCTTGCTATAACCAAAATATCATAATTTTCCTCTAATTTCATCTCGTCTTTGTTTCGTTTCTCTATCTCATTCTTCTCAAAGAAGGGGGGGGGGGACAATTTACGTCCGCAATGTATACAATATTTTATTATATCTATTTGAAACTTCTAATAAAAAAAAACCTAGTTAACGTTTGTTGAGTCAAATTACATGTATTCGTATTACTAGAAACATGCAAAAAGTTCTCTCAACGACACAACTTGCGAGTGGAGCCAAATTAAATCGCGATACTAAACTAGTATACTAAAAAATTCACAAACCAAGTAGCTCGATGAGAGCAATTGTGTTTGGTATTAACTCACCGACATACTTGGGTAAAAATGGTTACCAAATGAACTTGCCCGTCAAACCATTAAGTTTTTCAATAGAAAATTCACAAGGGTTTATAAACGAAATGATAAATCATATAATTGGTAGACGGCGATATTTTAGTTTCATTTATTGTCGGTTCATTATTTCCATCTCTACAGATCCCAGAAACCCTGAAAGGCGTGTTAGTAAAAAATAACTAAAAAAAATTACGCCAGGATAGTGCAGTAGTAAGAGCGCTAGGCTTCTGTAAGGAAGTCGACGGTTCGAATCACCGATGCGGCGATCGGTTTTTTAAATCGGTCGCAGCGAGGGGGTCGGTACCTTTTCCGATACCCTTCACGTTGAGGAGTCTTAAATCAACATAGCTTCCCTCCTACCACTAGGGCAAGGAGCAAGAAGCCGTACATTTCACACATACAAAATACACACTTACACAAACATGATGTAGAGTGGTACAATAGACCTCAAGACCGCAGTCTCTAGTCTCTACATTAGGATATAAAGAAACAAAAAAGTAAATTGGATAGTAGAAAGATAGCCAGGCTGTGCATGTTGCAGAACTATTTTCAGATAGAAAACAAGTTCTACGAACAACGATGTGGCACAGCAATGGGTAATTGTTTATGTTCATTTATCGCCAATTTACTTATTTTGAAATTGCATTTAAAAGTACTTTTAAATATTTCCCAAGTGTTCGGATCAGTTATGTAGACGATGTTTGCGCCATATTTTACACAAATTCTTATAACTTGAACAAGTTCTCATATGAACTTAATTCAAAATTCGTAATCATCAATTTTACATTAGAGAGAGAGAGAATAATAATGAGCTTCCGTTAGGGTATCCGTGGATACCCTAGTAATAGAAGAATAGGTTAGAAACTGAAATATACCGAAAGAAAATCAATGTAACGAGATTTACAACAGCGGATTCAAATCATTGCTTTCAGCATAATGGAGCTAGCTTTAATTTCTGGTTCGTCGCTGTTGCTTTTCCACTGGGCTGTTGCTTTCCCACTGACAAAAGACAACAGAATTAAATTACATCATACAAATCGCTAAATACAATGGTTTTCAGAAGGATATGATAAACAATCTAGTCAAGAAGCATAAACACAAATTGCTGGTTAAAAACTGTACCTCAAAGTTATCAAGGCAGTAAATTTGTTAAACTGAGTCGAATAGAAATCTATCAAAAATTTTCAATGACCATGATTTAAGTATCGTGTACAAAACAAATAATTCTTTAAATAACCTTTTAGGAAATGCCAAAAGATAAAATTTAGGCACATCAGAAATCAGGAATTTATAGAATAGATTGTAAAGAATGTAATGTAAAATATGTTGAGCAAACAAGGCGACCAATTTTAACACATTTTAAAATTGCTCATTTTAGATATGAAAAGCCTAGTGTTGCCCAGCATATTTTACAAACAGCATGTAAACATAAAATACAAAATAGGATACGGTGGCTTAAAATAGTAAAAAAAAAAATCAGTGTTATTCAAGTGGTGTTCTGTGTGGTGCAAATCTCCCAGAGTGCGACGTCTAACATTATCTTCCTTGGTAGATTCTGCTGAGGATGGCAACTTAGTTGCCGAAATACGTATCCAGGAGTTCTTCACTCATCGAGGTGGTAAGGGTATTTTTTTATTTTTCACTATTTTTTTAGCATGTAAACAGACAATCTTATAGGTTAGTGAAACAACTCCTTAATCTGAGAGAATTGGATAGTTATAAGAGTATCGATATTTATAAAGTTATGCATTCTTACAAAGGACCCATCCCGCATTCTAGCTTATACGAACTCTTAGGACAAATTAAATAATTGTTCCGGTTCAATGTGCGTGACGAAGTACACTCAGTAAACAGGAACGATTCAGTAGCATATATAGATATAGATTGTTAGCCGGAAATTAATGTTATTCCACTGGTGATCTATTGATCTGGTTTCCTTTGTACGTTCTACTGACGATAACAACATAGTTACCGAAATACGTATCTAGAGTCTTTCACTGATTAACTTGGTAAAGATATTTTTTGTTTCACTTCTACTGAATTATAATACAATATTGACCCACAGGAATTAGGTATTAGTGTTACGCAATAACCTTTTCTGCAAATTCCCCACTACTTACGCACTTCAATACATTTGGAAATTTTGTGTTCCAAATTTGTAATTTCCTTTCAATATTTTTGTATACGACTCAAGTATATGATTACATGGTTCGAACCGGCAGTAACAATATCCACCTTTCAATACCGACAAATCGATTACTGAAATCCCCTCTTCCACCGCCTTATAGAGAATTGTATGTAACAACACGTACAATTCACACACAAACATAGTTATATGGCGGTATGAAACTCGACAGCAGACGCAGAAGCGGCTCTATAAAATAAAATCGACGTCTTAACGGCACCACGGCCTGCTGCCACGATCCCACTGAGTTTAGACAGCTCTCTTCGGCGATTTCTCGGAAGCTTTAGCGGCTCTTCCGCGTTCGTTACCTTATTTCGTCTGCGCCGCGACTGGATCTTGTATATCGGCGAAGGCTGGTTACATAACAATGTGTAATGTAAATGTGACGTCTATGTGCGTGTAATGCACACCTTACGTACTTGTGTTTACTTTAGACACTTGACGAGGCTTTTCGGTTCGAAGAAAGCGTGTCTGTGAAGTTTGTTTGATGAGAACCAAACCCCAACGAACCATAAACAGAAATATAATATTTAAATTTCCCTGATAATGTTATGCAATAGTCTGCGGTTACTATCTCCGTATATGGGTAACTTTCTTAATATTAAAGATATAAAATCGGTTAAATGGAGAAAGTTGCTCAGAAAATAGAGTTATAGTTGATGGTAGTGTCACATTTGTTATCCAGTGCAAGGTTTGTGACATATTCAAGAGAAAATGAAAACTTCCAAAAACTTCAACGTCAAATATGCTCACAACCCCTTAAGATAAAATCAAGGTGAAAACTGTTTCTAGTAATTTTTCTATGTAGAATCTAATGTCATTTAAAAATCCATGTCACTCTTTATTTTGTAGATGTAATACAAACTTGTATTTTTTTAAATGGAAGTCATAGTTGGCCATGGTGTCATTAAAACGCTTATTTTTTTCTGATTTCATTGATATAACATTTGGTATAGCTATCTCTTTTAGATTTTGATTTGCAGTGAAATAAGGAATTATTGTTTCTAATAATTAGGAAAATAATCAACTAGGCTTTGAAAATATTTTATTATGGAAAAATAAAAGATTAAAGAAGGAATATGAAAAAAAATCAAAAGAAATCTCAGAAAAACAAAAGCAAACAACTTCATTGTAATTTAATTAAGTAAGTGTTCAAAATGTCCTCCATTAGTACGTATACACATTTCGCACCTCCTCCCAATTTCAGTTTGAACCCTATGTAAACTGTGAGGTCTGATACTTCTTATTGCCACCATAATACTAATCTTTAAATCCTCGATGTTCTTAGGTTTATTCATGTATACTTTATTTTTTACGGCACCCCATAAGAAAAAGTCTAGAGGTGCAATGTCTGCAGATCTTGCTGGCCTGCATAGAAAATCCAGTTAGGAAAACGCTCCGAAGGATAATTACACACAGTTTGGCAATTACACGCAGCTGCACCATTGTGCTGGATGTTTTTTAAATTTTGCATCAAATTTAGTGGTATTTCATCTAACATGTCTTCCAATGCATTATGTAAAAAGTGTAAATATAGTTCACCATTTAAGTTATTTTATAAAAATATGGCCCCAATATTTTTACACCAAAAATGCCGCACCACACATTTACAGAGCACACACGTTGATCTCTCCTTTCGGTAGTAAGGTGATAACAATTTTGAGACCAATAAATATTGTTCTTTGGATTAAATATGCCGTTATTTGTAAATTTCGCGTCATCCGTAAATAAAAGTGTAATAGAAAACTGCGGATTATGATGTGTTTCTCTCAAAAACCATCTAGCAAATAATAATCTTCTTTTATGGTCTTGAGCATACAACGTCTGACTAATGCTGCATTTAAATGGCTTGTATTTATTTTGTTTAAGAATTAGGGGAGCTTTTCCTGTGGAAACTGCGCATTCAATTGAAATCCCGCGTATGGATGTTTTTGGTTTGTAATTTACATACGCTAAAACCCTTTCCTCGTCTTCTTTTCTGCAGTACATGGTTTACTAAAGGCTCCGTATTTAATTAAACTATTTTCCAGCTTAGAAAATATCCTCTTATTAGGCTGCCTGCTTTCCATGTAGCGTTGGTGATACGTTTCACTAGCTTCAATGCTATTTCGACTGCTAACATAAGAAAAAAGCATATCATTCCTTTCTTGGTAGCTATATATTTTCTAGATTTGTTGAATATAACTACCAAAGGACATATTTGATACTCATCTAACTTATTCAGCCTTTAATTTTTGACAACTACATGCGCTTGTTTGCCGTATTTGTTAGTCAAAGCCCGCTTATGAATTAATAGAAATAATAATTGTTTATTTCACTGCAAATCAAAATCTAAAAGAGATAGTTATACCAAATGTTATATTAATGAAATCAGAAAAAAATAAGCATTTAAATGACACCATGGCCAACTATGACTTCCATTTAAAAAAATACAAATTTGCATTATATCTCCAAAATAAAGAGTGCCAGTTTTCACCTTTATTTTATCTTTAGGGGTTGCAAACATATTTGATGTTGATGTTTTTGGAAGTATTAAATTTTTCTTGAATATCTTACAAACCTTGCACTGGATAACAAATGTGGCACAAGCATCAACTATTACTCTATTTTCCAAGTAACTTTTTCCATTTAACCGATTCTGTATCTTTAATATTAAGAAAGTTACCCATGTACGAAGATAGAAAATGGGCTCAATACGTATGGAGCAAGGAATGTTTTATCGTACCTTAAATGTCAAAAAGACTATTATTACACTAATACACAGTAATGTGAAATACAGACAGCACAAATTGATTTAATAAAATTCCGAACATATGCTTCTAGAGCACGTCGGTTCTCATTGTCAACGAAATTATATCTAAAACGCACGTTTAGAACAAATATGCACATCTATTTCTATTTTTTTCCAACTATACTTATCCCTTATAATTCAGAAAAGCCGGCATGGCTCGAAATATGCGGGATAAGTGTAGTCGGAAAAAATAGAGATAGATTATTTGTTCTAAACGTGCGTGTTAGCTTTAATTTCGTTATTCGAGATCTGGTTGACAATGAGAGCCGACGTTAATTTGTGTGTGTGGATTTGCCAATAATGTGTATTATTGATACCTGCCCACAGTCCTTGCAATTCTTTCACTATTACTACAGATAAGTGGCACACGGAAATATGCATGTGTCCCACAACTTTTGCAAGAGTTTCTTCAGGGTTCAAGTCTAAAATTATCGGATCATTGTCCGTATAACCCGGAAATGGATGGATGGATGAATGGGATGGATGGATGAATGGATGTGGATTTGGACTGCTTCCGTGAGCGGAAAATCAACTAAAAGATCAAGGATTTTGCCAATCACGTAGAGCGAAGAACTGCGTGGGATGAAGCTGCAGTCCTCCAGGAAAAGTGGAAACAGATTCACCGATTAGTTTTCTGGTGTGAGAACATGTATGAAAAATGATGGAAAATGTTTTGAAAAATCGACACGATCAAGGTTTTTTGTTAACTCCGTATCTATATATGTAACATAAGGAGTTGTTGAAGTTGTATGCAAAAATTGCTAATGTATAATTTAATAAAATTTCATTGTTAAGCAACTAACGTTATTTTTCCTTTATTAAAACCCTCAGTACCTACATTTAACAAGGGGTAGCAAGTGCTTGGTAACTTCTTTTTCGTTTTCAAATATTATTCATCGGAAATACGGAGACTGCGCCGGCTTAGTGTTCAAACGATCCACTTTGGAGAACTGATCCTCTTCAGCCACAAAGAAAATGGAACGATATACTCGAAGGATACATTTGAATAAATTTCGGTCCGTTCGCCGCGAAATTGCCTTGGAATTGGGGCGAATTTTGTCGGGTTTGAAACGAAATCAGTTCTCCTAATTTCATCCTTTACGAGTTCCATTTATTTTTACCGAGATCTTGGAGGTCCGAGGTCAAGTTGGTGCCATTTATGCAGACTTTGAATAGGTTTTTTGACCACGTTGGCCCTGATATTATTTACGGCATTTCAACTCGAAATGTTTAAGTTCAGTAAAATATTAATCAATTTTTTACGTTGTGTGTTTCTATTATTATTCTAATCATCACTTTGCTCTATATCTGGCGTATGTACGCTACGCCTGTTGCATCATGTAGATCTTGCGTTAGCTGGCTCTACACTCTAAGAAACTTTCGGGGAATTTTACACTAAAAATAGGAGGAAAATTTGTTACCTACTATTAATGGTGTAAATTTACCTTGTGCGCGAAAATTACCACATATCAGTTTAAAATTACCTATCACTTTAAAATTCGATTTTATTAAGTATTTATCTCGGTGGATTTTACACCTCATAGGGATTTCAACGGTAAAATTTCTTTCCTAATGGAATATTACCGACATAAGCTTACCTTATAAGTTATTTCTACCTGTTAATTTTACACTGTAGGGTAATCCTACCTATATTTCAATGACAACCAGCACTTAATTTTTCAATTTTTAAAACTGAAGAAATAGCTCAAACAATTTAGACATATACAACATGTTGCGCAATGCTACACGTTGGGATCTCTATATTTCAGTCACCTCTGTCAAATAAAATAAATACTATTGACTATTTTAACATTTTGCTTTAAGGGATTAACTTCATTTGTGAATTAGATAAAGACAAAACGATAGAATGCAATTTACCATATTATTACATATTACCAAAGCAAACATTTAAAATCATGTATATTAACACGTAACAGTTTAATTTGGGTACACTACAATAGCTTGAACGCACCACAACGCAGCACTCTCATGTTAACAACGTCGGCGTATATGTTCATTCACTGAGCTCTAGCCGACAACTGAAATGACGTCAAGACATGTTCTCTTATGCTACATATCCATGCATGCATATTTTAGGTGGATAAGCGAGTATCCTGGAACATAAAAACTAAGGGTGATGGAGAGATTCTGAAAACACAATTGATTTCAGCATGCGAAAGTATATGGGGGTCAGGCCTTTTTGTGCTTGGGACAAAAATCTTGTTAAACAGGGTTATTATATTATCATATTTCTTTTTTGCTAATCCGGACAAACCCCCTAGTTATTTTTGCTCCATCTGTGTGCTCACCATTGGGACATTGGCACACTATATGGGACATCAGTAATTTAGTTTTCCAATGTCATAATTTAAATGTATAAAATTTCTCAGTTGTCACATAAAATTTTCGAAAGTGGATCAGTTACATAAATCTGACGTTAGTAAAGAAATTTAAAATTACATGTGCAGTTATGTAAATTTTTGACACAAGCGTTAACATAAAAGTCACTCTTTACACATTGTAATAGGTGTATTGCTTTAATTATTTGCCCACACTTTGTTGGTTTTTGAATAATATGCAAGTGACCGATTATTTATACCCACAACTATATACTGATATGCATTTCTCTGCTTAGTCTTCCAGTTTTCTATCAATTCTACCAATCGCCGCCCTGTATGTCTTTCTTACCTTAAGGTACTTGTGTCTGTAAAGCAGGTTGCCTGCTTACTGGCGGAAAATTTATTTAGCTCTTAATTGACTGCGCACATACAGAATGCTGAACTTGTTACAGGCGTGAATCGGTACGAATCAATTTTTAATTCTTGGTCCCTTGTTGTCAGCGCCAGCCTTGGTGTTTGAATCATAAAACATTGTTATAAATAATTATTATAATGGATTTTGAGATTTCCAAATCTGCTGTTCTCACAAGACGTGAGACAAACGGCTTAAGTCTCACAGCAATCGAAACCTGTTACAAATGTTGTAGAACGAGACAGCATCTGAAATGAATGGTAAGTTTTATTTTAGTAATAATAATTAATAATTATTTTCCAATAAAATGATTTCTTCATCTGAGGATGCACTAGACATATTGACACCACAAAATCTGTTTTTAAACTGGCAGGTAACCAGCGTCTTTTATGCACGCCCTAGCGAAAAAACCAGCATCGATTTTCAGCGCCGAAAATACGTGCTGGATAACCTGCTTTCTCTATATCTGTACCTTTATATCAGTATTTCTTTTTAAAAAACTCCCTCTACCTATTAACATTTTAATCCGTAACGAGAGGATTTCGTAACGACACTTTTACCATCACCACCAACGACCTTTTAACTTCTCAAATTGCGCATTAAAACAATAGAAGCACGCGTAATAATCCCGCCTCTCTCTCTCTCTCTACCACTCATCATGCTCCTACATCCATTCCGCTAATCGCCGCCTTTCAACCGGGAATTTCCTTCTTTCATCTCTGGAAACGCGCAACGTCAAAACCAAAATCTCGCCCATTACCGCGGCCAACAAATTTAAATCCGAAAATAAAACGGTCCAAAACCTTTTTTTTTATTAAACAAAAATATTGTCCGTAGGAGAAAAAAACACGCGTCAGTGCAACGCTGTAGTACTACAATAAAAAAAGAGAATCCTTTTTTTGGTTATTTGCTCGATTATCCTCATCGCGTCGACTCGATGCGGAAGTTCCGATTCCCACAGAATTAATAGAATATGCAAATGTTAGGCTCTCTCAAGCGGTTGTCGGTGTGCTGCAGTAGGCTCCTTGCAATTTTTTACTGCGGTTTCGGTTTCGACGGCGTCCCCTCTCACCGCACTTCTCTTTTTTTTCCTTCGACGAGCGGGTGTTTGCGTAAGCCGGGTCATAAAAACAATATTAGGCTCTCGGGAATATCGATCTATTCCGTTATTCCGAATTAGAACGATGTTGCTATAACGACTGCCGTTTCGCATAGCGGTGAATTGGGATTTGAAAACCGACGCGAAGAGTATTTTTGATTAATCCGCTGCTTCGGCGATAAAAGTGATCATTTCCTTGTATTGTTTTAACAGGATTTTTACGGTTAACAAATTTCGAAGTGTGGAATATTACAGGTTGTCCTCACGAAACGACAATGATCCATTCCAATCACTCTGTTGTTAAAGCGAATCCGAGGTACATACATATGTAAGTATATGTCCGATGCATATTCTATAATATACCATCCATAACACAACATACATTTTTTTAATGTACGTTTCTGAACATGGTCGTAAGTTCAAATGGCTATTATAAACTTCGAAAATACCGTATCCACCTACATCTACAGGCTAACCGATTAGTGTGGCAAAACTGTAGATAGTTTTAAACTTAACATTTGTTTCATACTGTTTCATACCACCAGGGTGAACCAAACATACCTTTTCTTAAATGGAACACCATGTATATTATTTCGGATTTAGGTTAACCTCATGCCTCACACCCCCATATACAATTTCATTAAATTATACAGCGTGTTTCAGAAGTTATGGTCAATTTTATATGTGAATTACTGTAGGTTCAGGGTCTTTTATACTGCAAACAACACAATCTGAAATTATTTCTTTTACAAACACAGATTTCTGATATTGGTCCACTTTCAGAGCAAAGTGACATTTTTCCTAAATTGTCAAAACTGAATACAGGGCGAGTCAAAACTCAAATACGTTCATTTCTCAATTATTTTAAGTGAATCACTCTGTGTTTTATGTCATAAAAAGAAAGAATAGTTTAGTTGCCTTCATTCTTATTAATTAATTAATTAATTAATTTGTCCATTAATTTGTAAGATATTTTAAAGTCTTTTTAAAAAAGTGAGACTTTTAGAAGTCCACTTAATCGTGGAAAAATGACAGTCAGACAGTCTTGACTCTTCATTACTAGCTACGAGATAATGTAATTGGACCACAATCTTTGGAAGGACGAGTGAATGGTCAAGTTCGTTTAGACTTTAGAAAATCATTTACCGTTGTTATAGGAAAATGTTCCCCTAAACGTTCGTCAAAGGATGTGGTATCTGCACGACGGAGCTTCCTTATTTCACACTAGGTTAATGCACGACAATTTCCTTGAAAGATGGACAAGGAGAGGGGAACGAATTGAGTGAGTAGCTCGATCACTTAAATTGACATTTTCATGTGGTCATAAGAAAACACTTTGTACAGCAAACACCGCCAACTACACGAAGTCATATGAAAAACAGAACAAGAGAAGCGTCCTCGAGTATTAATTAAGAAATGTTAAGAAATGTACGACAATCGCTTCAAGAACGGCTGCAATGTTGTATTGGTGGATATTTTGAACATTTATTATAGAACTACATTCTAAACAGTTGAGTTAATTAATTAAATGTTAATCATCAGTGTAAGTTATAAATGTTTGTATTTTGTACTTGTATTAAACATTAACTGTCATTTTTCCATGGCTAACTTATTATATTAAAATAATTTCAAATATTTATATGATTTATATGATTTGCATATAAAATTGACCATAACTAATGAAACACGCTGTACAATTCAATGAAATTGTATATTGGGGGTGTGAGGCATAAACTTAATCTAAATCTAAAATAATATATAGAGTGTTCCATTTAAGAAAACGTATGTTTGGTTCACCCTGGTGACACGGAACATCCTGTATATATGAACATAATTTTAAAATATTAAATTTAAGACTGTCTACAATTTTCATAAATAACTTTTTTTGATATCTTATATGATAACGGATATATCGAGCTTTGCCACATTAATGCGACACCCTGTATATAAATAAATTTATACTCAGGGTCAACAATAAAAATCTTTCATAATAGGAAAAGTAATTAGATCCGCTGTTTTGTGGGCATCTGATAGTTACATGTTTGCCGCCTATGCTCCCTACACAATCCGGAAATGGCCACAAATCTTTATAGCCCGAAATAGATTTTTCCCATAATTCCATTGAAAGTTCTGGCATATAAAGCAGCTGCAGTCGGTTCTTTGACAACGAAAATCTTAACCGGAAGCTATGGCCAATGGTTTTGTAATGATATTAGATACCTTTGCTACAGTGCTACAAATTCTTTGAATTAAATTTTAGTTGTTTATTACAAACACAATGGTTTTTTTTTGATTTGTAGGTGATGACTTAAAGAAGCCGTGGAAAATTTTAAGGGATTGTTATTCGAAGTACCTTAGATCCGCCATTACAAAGCCTGGCTTTTCGAGCAGCATATGGAGATCTTCAGACCTTTCCTGGATTTTGCTAAAACAAAATCCAACGTATCTGATCCTAATCTAGGAGAGTGTCGAGCAACAATAATCGAAGAAACAGAGCCATCTGACCAACAATTGATTGACAATTGATCGCGATCGCGATTGCTTGTGCTCAAGGCTTTGCCCGGCTGTTAAACCCTAATGCATATTGCTATTTAAAGATACAATACAGTTTAAATTGATTGCATGGGAAACAAAAAATCTTATATATTTCCAAATCAAGTGCAGGTGTTCATCTTAATATAGCAAATTCTATTTTCTAACTAATATACAGCAAAGTGCTTTGACTCATGCCGATTCTCTCTGCATAAATAATATTTTTTATCGATGATTGTTCTATCCTGTAAGAATATTGTTTAGGCCAAGTCCTCAGTATTAATCTTATTTGTATATTTAAGATAAGCATAAACGATTAATAACAGTAATTAATATTTAAACGCAGCACAAGTACATAAAATATTGTTTTATACCTATAAATAAACTGGAATGCAATGTATATATATAATGTATAAATATATATATATTAATATATACCAAAAAGACGGGACACTAAAAACATTAACAGGTACATTCCTAATATATTATAATTTTAGTAATTGTTCAATTTAATTGCATTTGACAAGATTTTATTTTGTTTCAATTTCAAATATATTTTTCTATAACAATATTCCTCTATCCTATGTACGTTATAACCGCATAGAAAGTTTTACAAACGTCATTCATTAAGACTAAATCTTTCGAAATATCAGTCATTTACAATTGCGGAATATCGTTCGAATGGCAAAATCATTTGAATGATCATTGGAACAATCATTTGAATGCTTATCGCCCATCGCTAATTCTAACGCCTTTTTTTGCCAGCTTCATGGAACAGAGATATAGATTTTTCCAGGCGGACCCAATTGTTCAATCTCCAATTATTCTGGACGAGTGAGTAAATCTCCAGCGTAGATCACGGTACCAAAACGGAGGAAATATTTTGATGATTCCTGACGAATTTACGTTCGGATCAAGTGCTTAATTTCCACGATTGTAACATATTGACATCGGTTCGTTTGTCAGGTAAATGTCAACTTCGCAAAACATCGTTAACGTTGCACTATCAAAATGAGTTTCCATTTATTGCAATGTCGATTTGGAAATCGCATCATATATCAAAAATATGTCGTGAGTACCATGGCCTGTTTGGCTTTCTTCATACTGCACGGCTTAAGATACACCTTGATTTCTACCATTGACGCCATGACGCCCTACGAGACCACCGAAGATCCTTCCGATCCGGACATCTGTGGTAGAGCACGTTTCGAGGAGAGGAATCAAGTATATCTGGACTGGCCGGCTGGTAAACAAATTTATGTAATGAGCGCCTTTTACGCCGGATACATTTTCCAAGTACCCCTCGGAGTAATTCCTGACTTATACGGAGCTAAGCATATAATGACCTTGGCGGTAACTGGATCGGCACTAATCAGCGTGAGCGTGCCTTTCTTACTAACTGTGCTACAATGGTATGCTATGGCGGGCGTAATGATGCTTCTCGGATTAATACAGAGCGTAGGCCAGCCGGCAGTGATGAATTTGATGTCACATTACGTGCCGAAGCACCAGGTCTCAGTACTCTTAGCGTTTGCTTTCACAGGTCCAACTTTGGGTCCTAAAGTCGGGAATATGATCGCCAATTATTCCATCAACGTACTCGGCAGTTGGCCTACACCATTCTATATTTGGACAAGCCTGGCGTTTTTATGGTTGGTTTGGTTTATCCCTGCGGTATACTCCACACCATCTACCCATCCTTTCATATGCGAATCTGAAAAGGCATCTCTGGAAAAAGACTTGGGTGTTCATTTGCCTTCTTCCATACCTGTAGGAAAGATTTTGTCCGATCATGGGATTTGGGCATTGGTCGCGGTACAATTTGGGAATGACATGCTCATCTTTATAAGTGGAACTTTCCTGCCGAAGTTAATGAAGAGAGCAATGCATGTAGACATTAGTACGAATCTATACTTCATCGCAATTCCTGCTTTAAGTGAATGTACGGCTGCGATCGGCTCTGGTTTTTTATCCGATTATTTGATAGTTAACAGATACTTGCCCGTAACGTATACAAGGACGTTATACGTGACTTGTGGGATCCTAGTCCAGAATATCTTTATAATATTCGCTGCGTACTCGACTTGCAACGTGTGGCTCTTCACCATTTGTTTTAGCATGGCGATGATAGCTAAGGGAGTGGCCTTTCCTGGGATAAAATCGAATATTCTAGATATGACACGACATTACGTGGGTACCGTACAAGGACTCCATAACGGGTTAGCTAGTATTATCGGGTTAGGGTTGCCCTACCTGGTAGGGTACATGTGCCCGACTGATAGAATAAGTGAATGGAGGAAGACTTTTTGGTTAACTATGGTAGTTTGTCTTTTCACCACGACCCTGTACTTCGTTTGGGCTGAGAGTGAACGGGCCCCTTGGGATAAGGTTAAACCCAGAGCAAAAAAGATAGTACTGGAATAAATAAATAACACGTTATACAGTAAATTTAATATTGTTGCATTCTTGAATAATGAAAAGTTTTGTAAGTTAACGACTAAATGAACTGGATTAATGTGAATCTAGCGTAGTGCACGAGTGGGACTCAAATCTCGTCGCTAATGACGATGATGAACCCACGAAATAATTGTTTTACAGCTTCTAAACTGGTTTCTATTAAACATCTCCCGTATTTTTGGTTCATGCACTGATCTAAAACTAGATTATGTTTCAAAATCCACTACACTTCTATTGTGTAAATATTTCCCTTATAAAAAATAATAAATCGACGACGCACTTATCGATACCTTTACTTACCGAGCACTTACCGAAATTAAAAGAACTTACCCTCAAAAGACAAAACGACAGTGCGTGAACACAGAAGGCCTTGCCTGTCATATACCTCCCTCAATAATTCTCGCTGTACAAAGCGTACGATAGCTAAGCTTAATTTAGTTAATGGAATCGAAAAGTACTAATCAGAATCAGGTTTTGAGATTAGAAAAAGCTTCACAGTATAGAAAGCTATGAATAATTATAGAATTGTAAAAGAAAAAGATTCTATAGAGAAATCATAAAGTGAGAGGGGTAGACATTTTTTAATATGGTTATATAAGCTGTCAAAGCAGACATAATATATGTCTATAATTCTAGCTGGACGTTAAGCCACGCTTTGTAGCATGGAGATGAAATGTGGCAATTGCCTAATACACCAGAAATATATCGTATGCGTCATGACGTGCTTATCCCTGATCCTCTTGCATGGCACTAGATACTCTCTAATCGCTTGCATTCCCCATGTTATTGGCATCGATCAACCGGGTATTATAATACAACCAGGACAAAGTGTATGCAGGAAGGCCGTCACTAACGAACCAGAAGAGTTGGTGAACGCCGTGCTGGGAGATTGGACGAAGAAACAGGGACATTACGTCTACAGTTCGTTCTACGTAGGTTATGCAGTTTTTCCATTATTTAGCGGAATACTATCCGACATGTATGGTGCAAAATTTCTTCTTTCGACCGGTGTATTGGCATGTGCTCTTGTATGTGTGGTCCAACCTATTATTTTAAAAACATATCCTTGGTATTGGACGGCGATGTTACAGTGTTCGCTTGGAATGGCACAAGGAATTGCTTTGCCGGCGGTTGTTAACCTCTTAGCACAGTGGGTTCCAAAAGATCACCAAACACTTTTGATATCGTACGGATATTCTGGGGGTTGCTTGGGTGGAATGTTATCCGGAGGGTTATGCAGGCTATTTGTTGCCACCACTGAGAACTGGAGCAACCTTTTCTATGTCTGGGCAGGCGCTATTGGGGTATGGTACATCTTCTTTATGCTCATTATACATTCAAGACCAGCAGTACATCCATGCGTATCTCTTGAAGAAAAAACAACGATGATGGAAGAAATAGGCCCTGACGTGCCCATCTCTATCCCGTGGAAATCTATCCTATCTGACAGAGGAGTTTGGGCTATTGTTTGCGGGCAATTAACCGACACCTATTTGATGGTTCTGATAAACACCCATCTACCAGAATTCCTCATACTCGTTCTTTCTTGCGACCTCAAACAAACCAGTTACATTTTATTATCCGCATTTTTATCCCAATGGGTGTCTACCTTAATATGCGGTTACGTTGCAGATAGGATAATACGAAAAGTCGACTACTCTCCCATTTACGTAAGATGCACTTGCGTAGTTCTTGGAAATTTCGTGGCTAGCTGCGTAATCTTAATGAGCACGAATCTTGGCTGCAACAAGATCTTCGCGTTGTGTCTTATTATTTTGACAATGATATGCAGAGGAGCTACGGTATCTGCTCTTATTCCCAATATACTTGACATTACAAGACATCACGGGGGAGTCGTGGAAGGTATAAACTGCATCGTTCCGGCACTGGTTGGAATAACTGTGCCACAAATAGTATGCGGTATGTGTTGGCGGAATACTTTAGAGGCGTGGAAGAGGTTATACTGGTTAACCCTCGCGATTTGCTTTAAGACGACGTGCTTCTATCTAATATTTTCCAGAAGAAATAGGGCACATTGGGACATTGAAGAACAAGCAGCCGATGAAGAAGTCAAAGAAGTTCAAAAATCTTAGTTTGTTTTTGATATATTTATACTTGCAAAATAAAACTTACAACTCGATTTTGAGTTTGATACAATAATTTGGCCAATAAACTTAAATCGTTCCAATACTTTATTGTATATATACAAGATATTGCCCTATTTACTTAGAAAGGCTTTATAATAACGGATATATTAATTACAGTAACAATTACATTTCGGATAGATGAACAATCCCTCAAGGGAGGGGCACCACTTCAAACTGTATCCCAATGATCGAATGTAGTTTCCTTAATAATTTCCTCTTCGTCTACGACATCCCACTGTGCCCTCTCCCCTGAGCAATATATGAGGTAGAAAATCGTAGTGGTCGTACAAAATGCTGTCGAAAACAAGTATACTTTACTCCACGATTCCATGGTATGCTCTTCACAGATTTCGCTGACCAGCGAGGGTATGAACATACCCATTATCAACGGCATCATGCAATAGAACCCCTGTATCGTACCAGCATAATGTCTGGTTATATCCAAGATGTTAGGTTTAAGGGCCACGAAAGCGGTGCCCTTGCACATAAACGCTATAATTATCCAAGCGATGACAGGGTATGGACGGCAACTGCCGCTTGTACTCATGAACATCATGATGTTTGGAAGTATATTTCCGATAGCTGCGAAGATGCACCTCATATAGATTAACGGCACGTAGCCCCTTTGAATTAGCATATGCGCTACGATACTAGCACCTATCCTTGTTAGCCATTCAGCTCCGAAAGCTATGAGATAGACAGAAGTGTTTTCTCCCAAGTTAAACTGGAGTACCTTCTTGAAGAATGTAGGCAGATGAGAATACCAAAGGAATATAAGGAAAGAATCCCCACATTGACCAACGACCAGGGCCCACACTGCGGTATCCTGAATTATATCCCTCCAAGGTATACTCTTCGGCATGACTGTTCCTAACTCGGCCTTCATCACTTCTTTCTCCTCTGCACTGACGTAGGGATGCGTCGAAGGACGCGAATATATAAAAACTATGATCACTAAGAACCAAAGGAACAGGACTCCCGACCACACATAGAAAAGGAGTTTCCAGTTATGTAATTCTATTGTAAAATACGTAGATGCCACCCCAGTCAGCATTCCTCCTAAACAACCTCCGGAATAGCCGTAGGGTATGAGTAATGTGTGATATCTGCAGGGTACCCAATGGGACAAAAGGCTTAGAATTGGCGGCGTACTGATACCCTGCATTAGCCCCAGGAGAAACTGCGTGAAAGCGACACCGTACCACGTCGCACTTTTCTCCAATATATACGGCGTTGCACCTGTAACTATACTGCTACCTAAGATGCTGATCGACAACAGGTACTTGCCGCCCAATTTGTCGCTGAATACACCACTTATATACGCGAGTAAGATACAGCCGATGGAGAAAGCGCTCAAAATTATATTCTGTTCGCTACGCGACCATACCAAGTACTCGGGAGTCACGGTTTCTGTGCGCACACCAGTGGCGTTGCCTTGCCTCTCGCAAACGTGGCCTTTAGTTAAGGCCCTGGTTTTAGATGAGTCAGTGCCGACAAGGAGCGGGATTACTGCTGATAGGGCGTACTTACTTCCGTAGATTAATATCATTGTTATACAGGTGGTGGTGCAGACGACATACTTTTGTTGGATTTTGACGAGCTTTGGCATTCTCGGATTTAATATTGTATCTGACGTATGTGTATGTCAAATTTTATTACAGTTACTTTATAACTTGTTATATTCGAGATCAGTTCTGTGACATTTCATAGTTATCCATTTATACTAGCCTGCGTTTGAGCAATGTCAGGTATTCCAAAGTGATCTTCGAATTATTATGTTACACCGCATACATATGTACATTATCGGAGCTAAATAGACTAGCACGCCAAATCTCATATATTTCACACTTGACAGCATGCGTAATTCTATACATAATTCTATTCATTCTTCCATACAAGCTCCTTTTCGCATGATGTCATACACAAAACGTGCAAAACGGGTATGCATTCTGCCGTGCAGATTTTTAAGTAGAACATGTTCTACTTCTAACTATAATTCTGTTCAGAAAGTGAGCGCACAAGATGCACAAAAACACGTATTGACAATTTCGATTAAGGTATTCCTAACAGTTTATTTACAATAGAAATTAACCTTTTTGCTTACCAGACGAAATACAATAAGCACACTGTTCGGATTAGTCCTCCCGCACGAAATAATAATTAATTCGGGACACGTCAACCTTTCATACGAAATATACAATAATAATAATGTTGTGTAACTAATTCTAAAGGCGGATTACGGAAAAAGTAACGACTTCCATATAAACATCTGTTCATTTCTCATAAGAACCAGCATTCCCATACCCTTTTTCCAACCTTCCCTTCACCGGTCGGAAATGTTTTTGATACTGCTTTTGAAATCAGTGCGCTTCTATCTTCCGTTTGTTATTTGTCTACACTTTACGTCGGTCACGGGCGACCAGACTTGTCTTTCACGTAAGTTTTGTTTTTTACTCTGATTTTGTAAATTTTTTTTGATATGCATTTCTTTCCTTTTTGTTTACTTTAGCATGCTTACAAACATGCCTGAAACGGCATATTGAACAACTATTGAAAATAAGCCCTACTGAGGCTACAGCATCTTCCGAAACATCGTCTGGAATAAATAATCGCCGCGGTCGTTGCGAATTCTGTCGAAAAAGTTTCGTGGATCGCAAAGGTGCACTAACTGTCATCAAAGCCTATGCGCTCAGCACAGACTCAGCATATGCTCAACATGGGTAGGAAAATGTCAGTGTCCAGAAGAAGAATATATGGACGAATAAAAAATTGCTGCAAAAAATTGTATGAGGTATAGACTGTTTTAGAATAAGTATTATTTTTGTTACTTTTATTTAATTTTTTTTTCGTTTGTTATTTTCATAAGAAATCGTGTTCCTGTCGTGTTTCTACACGCACTTTTACACTATCGGCCGATATGCCGCCGGCCAATTGCACACATTGTAAAACTTCATTAACCCTAAATTATAACAAAGCTCCTGATGTGCAATAAACTATTACAAAACTTTTACATGTTCATTACTTCTTACTATAAAAACTTACAAAAGAGTTTTGTATTAATAAAACAAGGATTAATATATAAATAAGCATTAAAATATATAATAAAGTGAATAGAAATCACTTCGGTCACCCGTGACCGATCTTGTCTGTTTCGTTAGGATTCATAGCCGTGCCTGTCAAGGGTTAATAATAATATAGAATATGTATAGTAGTAAAAATAATCCGAAAATGTAGGAATTTAAAAATGCCGCGTAGCGGATTTTAATTTACTTTGTCAAGGTAGAGGGCATAAAACGCAATTGCGAATTCACGTTATTAAGTTGCCATTCTCTACTAAACCTTATCTCTGACTACTAATAACTAAAGGAATTATAATATAAAATTTAAAACACTCAAACACTAAATGCAGAGTTCTAGAATTTTACACTCAGAGTCCTCTATTAGGTAAGGTTTTTCACTCAGAGCCCTCTATTGGTAGACCGACGAACCGACTCTACTGAAGCAGGAGATTGTACACTTATATTGGGGGACGCCTCGATTTTCTATTGAGATTTTTCTCTTTCTTTGCATAATTTACTCGGTCATACGCGTGCACTTTCTAGGATAAATTTTACAAGATCGGGGTTTGGTATGGAATCCTGCGAGACTCCAGGACCGAGACAAGAATGGAGAATGCTACACCATCAGAAAATCCGAAATAATGTAATTTACCGCATAGTAGTTCACGGTCAACCGAGTTAAAACCTTTCAGTAATCAAGCAAAATCATAATTGTAGTGCGTTTACCTACTATGAGGCACATGTAGTAAAGGTGCCAGTTCTGAAACCTCGTCGAAAACCTGACTGGTGTTTGGCAAGAAATAATGAAGGTAAGAAATTCGTGAACTAACCTCTGCAGTATTTTGGACAAACCAGTTAAGACAGTAATTATTCAGTGTCTTCGACACTGGATAAACTAACGCGCATTTCCAGGAGCCAGAAAATTTACTGGTTTTTTGTGTTGAGAGATAAGCTAGATATTCTCCAATATGAGAGAGACACATACTTAACATTCTTTTTGGAAATAATTAATCATCAATCAATTATTATTATATAGTATTCCACTGATTTTGAGTCAGCTCTACCAAAACTTTTTATGAATGCCAGCTATGCAATAGGACAATCTCCCGGTTGTCCAACATTTCGAAATCCGAATGATAGAGATTATTCAGTAATACTTATTAAGGACCATAATTGCATAAGAGTGTCAAGCAATAAGTCAAAATAATAAAAAAATTTAAAGAAAAGAAAAAACATGGAACGCATATGTATAAATACAAAATTTGTCAATAGATAAACAATAAGCAAACTAAAAATGTGTAAGTTTTTGTCATATAATAATTTTATTCAGAAACAATTAGTCAAAATACGTTGTTTAATTTTTTTAATTATATAATAAATCTCAATATTGTCTGATGATTATTGCGAATACTAGTTTTCAACCCTCAACTGCTACTAAGAGCCTGCTATAAGCATATGATTTCGCGACATATTATTTTAAAGCACGTCAGATGACGCATTCGTAATATGGCCACATGACGGATTACTACAACATCTGAACAATATAGAAAACTCTATCAAATTCACAATGGAAGTGGAAGCACAAGGCAAGATACAGTTCTTGGATGCCTTGGTACATAGGAATGTCAATGGCACAATCAAGACCACAGTGTATAGAAAGCCTACATACATAGGACAATACTTACATTTTCACTCCAACCATCCAAAACAATGAAAATGTTGGAGTAGCCAGATGCCTATATGATAGAGCCAGGAACATATGGTCAAAAGAACAAGATAAGAGAAAGGAGTTCCACAACATAACAAAGACACTAAAGAAGAATGGTTATACGAACAAAACGCTGACAGAAGCAAGAAAAAATCGACTAGCACAGCAGGACCAAGACCCAGACCTGCAAGACAAGGTGTGCACGACATCAATCCCGTATGTGAAAGGCTTATCAGAAAAGATTACGAGAATAGGTAACAAATACAAGCTTAGAACAGCGATAACCACGAACACGAACAGAGCGACCCTAACCAAAACAAAGCCGGATAACGAAAACCAAAAAAAATTATATACCAAGGACCGTGTGAATGTGGAAGAGCATACATCGGAGAAACAGTCAGATCCCTGCAAGTCAGAAGCAAAGAACATCAAAAACTGGTTCGACTGGGGGAAACGGAAAAATCGCGCTTGACCCAACATGCTCGGGAAGAAGAACACGGGATTGAATGGGACAGAGCGACAATCCTCGCAAGAGAGGAACATTACTTCAAGAGATAATTTAAAGAAGCAGCATATGTATATGGCCACAACAGCAAATGCCATAAGCACACCAAACCTGGAAATAAAAGATGTCTGGTTACCAATGATTAAGAACTGCATAAGCAGAAAACCGGCAACCACGATACGGGAGACAGAATAAATAGGAGAGCTAGGAGTTGTATGTGAGTTGTCAAAAATTGGATCTCAGATATATTTACTAGAATGAATTTGGCAAGAAGCACCACTTATCAAGACTACCTTGAGGACGGCAGTAGACAAATTGCCGAATCCAACAAACGATCGAAATAGTCGAAATACCAACAATTCAAATATCAATCCATCGTTATGAGTCAATACCAAACCTCTATCAATTTTATTTTCTCCATATAAAGATATTAGCTGCAGTCTGTGAAACACTTGGCATTTTTAGATTTAGATAGATCATAACGCCAATACTCGACGAACTACAAGTACCAATACATTTCCCTCAAAATTCAATCAGATGAGAAGAATTCTTCATTACCTTTTCTATAGATTTTATATTGTATTATCCCACCTCATTTCCATTTATTCGACTCGGCCGTACACGGATTGCGCTATAAGGCAGTGATATTCTGCCCGGAACTACGCATCAACCCAAGAACGCCCTTCAGTCAGTTAGAGTCAGTCGTTCCGCTGGCTAACTAACTAACTGACTGCCTGGCTGGCTAGTGTATCATAGATCACGGCGAGAGCGTATGGCGTCGACGCCTCCCGTTCGAAAAGAAAGACGCGACGTTGATTGATTATGACGTGCCTTGAATAGGTACCGGAATAGGTACCAAACGCCATTGAAAATTGAATTTTACCCCGTGTAAAATCCTATCTGGAGGGTTTATCGCGAATAGGACGCGACGCCGGCGGGCTAATATTTTTGGGCGATTTATACGTTTCCGGTGCGTCGTCGTATTATAAATTCCTCTTTCGCCAATGACAATCATATGTTCGTTGCTAGTATAATAGATTTGATACGTCCAATTTGTGATCTACCCTTGGGAAAGGAATTATTCTCCCTTTTTTATCACATCGATAGAAATTATATTTCATTTTGAATTATATTCATGATCACGAAATATGCATGGATAGTGAATACAATGTACTCTTTGAAATGCTTAATTGCAAAATTATTATTATGTTATTGTTACGAGCCTATTTCTGTGTGTACTGAAATTATCAACGTCCACCCAATGTTCAGTCAATGCAAGCACATATACTTAATGTTCAAAACTATTAATAAATACATCAATTTGCTCTATTTTATTGGTAATACATTGTATATTCTAATGTAATACATTTAATGTTTGATTGTAAGATGTTTTGTTTTTGTACTACCACAGAAATCAGTTGTAAGTGCCTTTTCCAGGTGTTTTGGAATATCTAGGCCAAAAGGAAAGATCATATACGGAATCTTTTAAATCATAATTACCGCAAATTTGAAAATCAGCATTTTTACCTTTGCTTTCCAATTTTGTAATGTCAAATGTTTCCTCGGGCAATTTTGTCTTTAAATGTGTCCGAATCTTCTTAGGGGAAACATCTGCACGGCATCGTGAGACATAAATCCACAACCGCCGCTTTGCCCCGCAGTCCTCACCGCTATTTTCCGCAGTACCACGTACCTCTTTTTCCTTTGGTTTCTTATAAGAGGTTATTTATATAAGTTCTTTATTTGCCCGTTCTCTATTAAACCTTTCCCTAGCTGCATTTGCATATATTTGAAAAACAATAATCCGTGGTCTACAAAATATCAGATTTATTTTGTTCCACGAGGTAAGGTGAACTTGGTAGTACTTTTTACACTCATTTCATATCTGTTTTCAGAATGTTTCTATCAGGCATGGTTTCAGAGTGACAAAGCAATGAAATTTTGCGAAAGTATATATTATAATATGTGTATAAATCATGAAAAAATGGCGTACAGAGTGATAATAAAACGAAGTCGTTTTGTATCAAAACTAAGTTGTAATAGAATTGTTTTGAGATGGATAGCGAAAGAATAGAAATGAGGATTTGGTTTGATTCGAAAAAAAAAGCCGCGCTCTAATAAATGCCGCACCTCTTTTAAACGCCGCACAGATAGATGCCCTAAATGATTAACCGCCGGGACGCTTATTAGAATAAATACGATAAATATGTACATACGTTAAAATCTATTTCTAATTCAGCAATCATCCACAGCTGTAAGAGGGAATTTTGGAAAATGTAAGTTACTCTGGAATTTCTAGGTTCTTCACCTAAAACCGCTGGGCAATAGTAATAGATTTATAGATAATAAAGTATAGGAGACTGCGTGGTGTTACTTACTCAAATGATGGCAAGAAGGATTACATAAGGTATCTCTTCCGACGTTCCAACAATTAGGCTTACCTGAAAACAAAACAAAAGTATAGGTATAGATAAACACACTGTTCGGATTACTCCTCCCGCACAAGTATTAATTAATTCGGGACGACGTGTTTCGGGAATACGTGGATTCCC
>JARFOC010000899.1:59377-85345 GCA_031763485.1 Osmoderma eremita | reverse complement strand
TGGAGTACTTTCTGTTTTAACCAGAAGCAAATTTGTCGTTTGGCTATCGAAATTGATATGCCAATTGCCGGTTCTGGCCCCCGGAAACCATCAGAGGCATGCGCATTGTGTAAATGTATTACAATGAACACCTTTGTCGTACAAATTGTGCAATGCGCATGCGTCTCACGTCTATCTGACAGTCAGCGAGTCCATATGGAACAAGGCCTTTTTGCTGCCCATTTTCAAGAACCGCAAGATCAGCCTAAAGTAAATGTTTTAAATTAGTTTCAATACAGTTAATAAATATGCATACATTTAGTGCAGATTATCATAAATACAAAGAATTATACCTGTTTGTTGATCCAGTTTTAACGGTTTGCGTGGACTTCAGTGCTGCCACGCTGTGATGGGAGAAATCGGTAGACAGCACACACAAAATTCAGTAGATGTCGGAATATGCAAAAATAAACTCTTTCTTTAGTTTTTTTTTAGTGAAAATAGGTTATTCATGCCTTAACAATATTTATTAAGCAACCAAACATTAAAAAATGTTTTAAATAAGGCTATGACTTGTCATTATCATTATAGGATCATTTAGTGTACCAAGAACTGTAATAATACACAAAAATAATTAATTTTATATAGTCTTCTTTCACTGTTCATATTTAAAAGTAATTCTTCAGGAAAATCCAAACAACTTTTGCTTCTAATAAATTGTTTTGTATACAGTAATCCAACAATCAATAATTACCTTGCTGGTTAATATTGGAAGTATTTATATGACTGTTATAATTTGTTTATATTGTAACAAATGTCTTTTAGGTTAAGTTTGGGCTTTCAACGTGTACTTATGCTTTTTAGTTTGTAATTTTTTCTTGTCCTGTTATTGGGCTTTGGCCTATTGAGCAATAAATAAATAAATAAAAATAAATTATTAGGTGGCTGTTGGTATTATGATAAATAGATTTGGACAGTAGTAAATATTGATGTATCGCCTTGGGGAAATCAGGGATCGCCCGATATACGGAGTCGTGTTCACCCAGTACCTATCGATTAGATTGCTGTGTTAGATTTTTTTAATTCCTTACTGTTTTTTTCTTCTGTTTCAGAGAAGAGCGCGGTACCATCGTTAACAGAACTGGCCGCCAAATGTGTCGCATCGCACATTCCCTTCGAGCTGGTCGAACACGTCTATCCTCCGGTCCCCGAGCAATTACAGCTCAGGATAGCCTTCTGGAGTTTTCCGGACAACGAGGAGGACATCAGGTTGTACTCATGCCTGGCGAACGGTTCAGCGGACGAATTCGCGCGGGGAGAACTCCAACATCGCAACCACTGCGTGAAGGATCCGTTGCAAATCGGTGAGTTTTTCATTAGTTACCATATTCAAGACCTGCCAATCTAAATCAAGAGGGATTCAAATAATTTCGTATGATTAAAAATGTTGAATATCTTCAAGATCCTCCTAGTCAACTAATTTTCAACAAGATCTGAAAGAAAAAAATTGTCTCTTGCCATAAACAATATATTAGAAAATCAATATTATGTTGTGGCTGACGCTTTCACTGCGCTTCACTAGTTCAACGGCATTAGAAATTGACTTTCATTTGTGTTTAATTGGAATGATCTCATTTCGACTAAACGTTAAGTATGTCAATTACAATTTCTGTCAAGTTCATTTATTTAATATAATACCACTTGATCTTTGAGGTACAGGTACAAGACGTCTACGAGCCCCTTCCCATTTCAGTTTTACAGCGGGTGGTAGGATTTAGGGAGCAAAAATACAAGTATGACGATGAAGAATTTGAGATAATTTTATTTATTTAACACTTTCAGCATCTCCTAATCAAAATAAATAAGCGATTAAAACCTATAACTAAACACAAAGTCAAATGCCAGAGACGCAGTAACAAGTCATACACTTCACACACACACAGTACACGCGGAGGAGGTAGCACAAAGGGCCCAAGTGCGTGCGGCCTACGGTCCCCTCCCCACCCACTGACTTCATCCTTTTTAACACAAAATCAAACCAAATGTAAAACATGTGAACAAACGTAAAAATAACAAAAAAACCTATTCTAATGTTTACCACTGAGTGACATCGAAAACAAATCTAGCATCGTGTGAAACGGGCTTTACTTTGAAATAAAATAAAAAATAGGTAATATAGGTAAGCTTATTTTTAATTTTTGATTTTTTTTTCTAAGAATTTTAAAAACAACTAATTTGGGGCCCAAAAAAATATACAGTATCAGACAAAAATGAAGCAACAAAGTACTCTTTGATAATATTTTTGTAAAATGCTCCAAATACCTAATATCATATTTAACCAGCTGAAATACACATGTGTTCTTATTCCGCCTCATCACCTGCACATTCTTTTAATTACAAGAACTATTCATTTTGAGGACGACACAAGTAGCGCAACATTCATAGTTTATACCAAATTTTATTCATTTTACAACCTGACAGTGCTGTAAAGAGTATCAATAATTGTTTCTAACTAAAAGAGGTGCCAAAAGGTATTCCAATAACAACTGAATTAAATGCAAAAGTAATTACTGCATATTTGAAAAGATTTGAAATAAAACGTTACAACGTGTCAAAAATAATAAGAAAAACTACAATGATAAGGGACACACAGAAACTATTTCTAAGCTCGGGCGTCCTAGGAAACGTCCTTTGTTGCTGAATGACTAATAGTGCGTACTAGTAGAAATGATCCATGGGAGTATGTACCGCAAATAGAGGCTGATATTCATAATTTAAATGTTGGTAACAGAACCATTCAAAAAAGATTAGTAGAAGCTCGACTCTTTTCAAGAATACCGGCAAAGAAACCGCTTATTAGTAAGAAAAATAGAAACGCGCGACTAGAATTTGCTAGACGTGGACGGTAAATGAGTGGAAAAAGTGCTTTTCAGTGACGAAAGCAAATTTAATGTATTTAAATCAGACGGCATAAGGCGAGTACGGCGACCAATTAACGAAAGATACAATCTGAAATACACAACAGCTACTGTGAAGCACGATGGTCGTGGTGTTATGCTTTGGGGATGTTTCTCCTCATACGGTATGGGACCTCTGCACTTCACACAAGACATCATGGATCGTTATCATTATCGGGGTATATTACAGGATATTTGTTGCCTTATGCAGAGTGGGAAATACCTTTGAGGTTTATATTCCACCACGATAACGATCCAAAACACTCTTCAAAGTTGGTGAAAGAGTGGTTCGTGCAAAATAATATTTGCGTCACGAAATGGCCAGCCCAATCGCCCGACTTAAATCCTATGGAGCATCTATGGAAGAGGTCGAGAAACGTATTCGTGACCGCACATATCGCAATAAGGCTGAATTTACCAAAAACATTGAACGAGTTTGGAAAAATATGAATGGTGCTGCTATTAAAAAATTATTAGCGTCAATGTCTAAGAGATGTGCTGAAGTCTTAAAACAAAAATTTGTTAATATTATAATAATTCCTTATTTTCTTTGTTGTTATTCATTGGTTTAGGTAAATTTATTTTTGTTGCTTTACTTTAGATGCACTAGCCATTGTAAAATAAAAATATTTCTGTTTTTAATAAGATTCATTTTCCATTTTTCTAGATGTACTCAACATGAGACAAGAATGCATTGAATCATTTAAATAAATAGATACGAAAATCTAATCACAGTCTACTTTGATTTTTCAATAACAGCTTGTTAAACATGTTTGTTGTTCCATTTTTGTCCGATACTGTAGCATCTAGGTCGGCTAACGAAATAGGAAAGGACTCGTGGTTGACAAATTAATCCCTTCCAAATTTATTTCGTATTAACCGTAGTACGGCTCTGGATTATCTATTTTTGCAGGTAGGTCCTTAGCTTTAGGTAAGCGAGCGAACGAGACAAACAAACCCCTTTCAAAGGCAAAGACTTGATCGAGCGAGCGATGCAACGCTCACTAGATTGCCACGAGCGCGACTCGGTCTGGGATTAAAGTGCGACACCTAGAGAGAGAAGGAGCAAGAGAGAAGCGCAGATAACTAAAGAGAGAAATATTGCAAAGCGCTGGATTTAATTCGATTTACGCGTCATATGGTATCTGTTAAAACTATAAACCCGAGCCGTCGCCGACGAGGTTGTTGACCGAAAATGGATTGTCGTCTAAATAAATGAATTTCCACGGTTTATAATATTTCCTGGAACAAATAAAAATAAGAGATTAAATTTCTTACTATATATCATATATGTTAAATTTTATTTGGAAATGAGAATTCTCTTTGTTTATTTTTTTGGAAACTGTTTTTTTTTTCTTTTAGAAGATATTTACAAGCTTAAATACGAGTAATAAACACACTGTTCGGATTACCCCTCCCGCACAAAGTGTTAATTAATTCGGGAGATACGTGTTTCTGGAATCACGTATTCCGTCGTATAACAATTCGGTTACACGACTTGATAATAGGAATCCAGGTATTCCCGAAACACGTGTCGTCCCGAATTAATTAACACTTTGTGCGGGAGGAGTAATCCGAACAATGTGTTTATTGTGCTTCCCCACAGTCCTTGCAATCTTTACTTTTAATATGAGTATTCATGTTAGGGTGTCTAATTCAAATGATTTTTCGTTAAAAATATTATCACATTGATCATAATAATGAAAAATTTTACAAGCATAACCATACATCGGTTAAATAAGTTTCGATACACTATGTTTATTATTGTGGCTTATTAATATTTTAGCAAGTGCAACTTGAATTTGTTTTTTAACCACCAAATTCAAACACAATCATTCATCTTGGTAGGTATTTCATTTACAGACCATGTTCACCTTTGCCACGTCATCGTTCATTGTTTACTTACCTCGTCCTTCTTTTCTTTGCAGGCTTTCACCTATCTGCCAGTGTCGTTTGCCAACAGAACCGGATTGGTGCCCACAATGTTGCCGTTACCTTCGACCGCCGTCGCATCTCCTCCTGCAATTGCACCTGCAACTCTTCTGCGTACTGGTGCTCGCACGTGGTTGCGGTCTGTCTCACAAGGATACATTGGGTTAGCATCATTAAATACGCAAAAATTTTGAAAATTCTTTTAAAAAAGTTCTTTGTTTTGCTAAAGAAAAGGTTGTGAAGCATAGTTACAAGTTGTTAAATTATCGTTTCTCCTTTTCGATTGTTGTTAATCTTGTTAAAAATAGACACAAAATAATCTTTTCTCTCTAAGGGAATATTAATAAATTATTTATAAGAAATACATCAGCAAAAAAGCAAAATGAGCTTAGCTTCTGATTAGATTTTTTTTCTTGAACTGTAGCCACATTTAGTCACCCTAAGGGCGCCTGTATCAGAGTCCCTATCCCGCCTCCACAGGGATCAGTTGCAGAAATTCGCCCAATACCTAATTAGCGAACTCCCACAACAAATCTTACCGACGGCCCAAAGATTATTGGATGAATTACTGGGATCTCAACCGTCAGTCATCAATTCTGTATGCGGGGCGCCCGACCCCACAGCGGGCGCATCCGCCAGCGATCAAACATCGTGGTATCTCGATGTCAAGGCGCTCCACGGTAACATCAAGAAGATCCTCATCAAGTTTTGTGTGCCCGCCCCGATCGTTTTTAGGTAGGAATTTATTTGCGCGAAAAAACTCGATAGATGTCGCCCAACATCGAATCGTTTCAATTTTAACGCGCTAGATGGCGGTCTAAATAAAATTAATCGTTAAACTTTGGTTGGTGATGCAGCGATGTAAATTATCTGAGTACCACAGCGCCACCCGCGGCGGCCGAATGGACTTCTCTGTTGAGACCGTTGCGAGGTCGCGAACCGGAAGGGATGTGGAACCTGTTGAGCATCGTACGGGAGATGTTCAAGAGGAACGATAGGAACGCGATTCCCCTGTTGGAAATTATCACGGATGAATGCATGGCGTGCGAACAGGTGAGTTCGAAAACTTTACAAACCGAGCTTTGCCAAATAGGAAATTCAAATAAAATATGAACAATTTTATCGTATTATCAACTATTATGATCTTATTATATGAAACATTTATTGGCATTTATTAAGGTCATAATACCATAATTATGATCTCATAATACGGTCTAACAATTGGCGAGTTAGGTAAAATGAGCGCAATAATTTATGTTTAAGAACTGTGCATTCGTTACTCGCTACCTCTGTTATTTATGTTTGTTTTTGTATTTTTAGATATTAGTTTGGTGGTTTAATACTAAAGTAGCCCTTCTAAACGGTAGTTCTGGATACGGCGGGGGTGGTGGGGGCAAACATAACAACGTCAACAGTAACACCCACGCCTCCCAACACGCCTGCTCCTCTTTATGCGACGAAGTAGTCATTCTGTGGCGGCTGGCCGCTTTAAATCCGGGCTTGTCGCCCCAGGAGCGCGATATGCTCCATAACCGCTTCACGACGTGGCATTTCAAGATAATTGAAAAAGTCGGCAAATGTCGTAGTTCGTCTAACTCACAATCGAACTCGAACAAGAACGGCAGCCTAAAGATGGATTTGGAAGTGTTTACCGGCTTCAAGCCCGCCATCGATGCCTGCTATCTGGACTGGGACGATTACCCGATGCCCGGGATCACGTACGCCGAAGACGTCAATCCCATGTACCACTGTCCGTTTACTTGCTTCCGTCATTCGGCTGATTCCAAATCTGAAAACGTAACGCAAGTGAATTCTAGCAAGGCAGTATTGAATTGCGAACATCCTCACTCTTCCGGGTTGCACACGAACCACCATCACCACCACAGCGGTCACCACTTACCCATGCATATTACTAGAGTGCCTAGTTACGATTACGTGTCCACCATTTTGGAATATAGACACGCGCATGCATGTCGATTATCCCGGGACGGTAACCGCTCGAGCGTCAGTAGCGAGGGCTTCTGCGAAAATGACGACGACATGAAGTTCTTACGAAAGAGTCATGGCATTGTTAGATCGTTAGACTCAGATTCACAAGAGGGCATCGGCAGTGATTCTGGCAGTAGTGACACGGCTGCGTCATTACAGCAGTCCAGTAATAACAGTGATAGAGATAGCGATGGCAGGAAGGAGTTCTGCAATTCAAGAAAGGAAGATGAGATGCAAGGTACGTCTGGGGCGAAGGAACATTCACGGAGGCCCTCTAAGGACGAGTCCACGTCATCTAACTCGGGGGATGAATACAACGTCTATTATTTCAATGTTAAGGATGTAGGTGTGGTTAATGATATTCAAAAGGATGCACAAGTAAGCTTTTTTAATTTTAACTCAATAAATGGCGTTAATATAAATATTTCAGGTTCAAGACGACACAGATAGCAAAAGCAATGTATTTGCAAATCTGCGACGTGCCGATGATCCTTGGGACATCCAATTCGCTAGAGCAGAGGGATTACATGCCCACGGCCACAGTAGGGAAGCGTGCACTCTGGCTATTAAACTGGCAGAAGACCTACTGGCGAATCCTCCCGATTTAACAATTGACATTCCACCCGCCCCAAAACGAAAAGGCAAGAAACAACAAGTAAACCCAGCTTCACATCAGTTGAGCTGTCTAGCTTCGGCCACACTGTCTAAGTGCGCTTTCCTCTGTTCTGTTCTCGCCGAAAACTTAGAACATTATCACCTGGCATTTAAAGTTGGCATGTTTGGGTTGGAGATGGCGCGACCGCCGGCAAGTACGAAGCCCTTGGAAGTAAAGTTGGCTAATCAGGAATCAGACTTAGTAAATCTTCTCAAAAAAATTCCACTAGGACATAAGGAGTTGCAAATCTTGAGGGAGAGAGCGGAACAGCTGAAGGAGGGTACCTTAAAATCGAGAGGCGAAGCGTTGTTGCCAATAATGTTGGCTAGTTTCATTTTCGATGCATTAGTAATGCCCTCGTTTGTTGGTCGTGATCGCACACGAGTGTTGAACATGCGTCTCCCGACTGATGAACCACTTGGTTTTGAAGCAGCAGTTGCGGCGCTGGGTTTGAAGGCGAACGTTTCGGAAGCAGACCACCCATTATTGTGCGAAGGTACTCGCAGACAAAGAGGAGATTTGGCCATTACCCTTTTGGTCTTTTATAAAGATGATTGCTGGAAGATCGCTAGGATTATGGACAGACTCCTAGATAGAGAAATTCATCAGTTAATCAAAACACCAATCATGAGCTCATACTACTCCAGCAATCCACCAATTAAAAGTCAGTTCTCCAATCTTAAACGAGAAGAGTGTGAAAAAGTCATATCACCGCTAAGTTCATTCATACCACCAGCCGAGGTTGTTCCTTCCGAAATTAGTAAGTCACTTTTACCATTTTTATAGCTCCAAAAATCATTATCATTTCTTACCAACTTAGGCGGAGGCAGTCGTCCACACAGCTCGACAAGCGCTGAAGTCGAACAAGGTATAGCGGCCCTATCTTTAGGTCCTACCACGTCGTCAGTACCTACGCAAACGGTTACTCGAACTAAAGAATCTAGGTATAAGGGGAAGAGGGCGTATCCCTCAATTCCAAATCAACCCTCCGAGGCAGGAGCTCATTTTATGTTTGAGTTGGCAAAAACAGTCTTAACCAAAGCTGGGGGGAATAGTAGTACATCTTTGTTCACGCAACCATCAACCAGTCAGAATCACCACGGACCAAACAGGGCTCTTCACATTTGCGCATTTCAGTTGGGTTTGTATGCGTTGGGGTTGCATAATTGTGTCAGTCCCAATTGGTTGAGCCGAACTTATTCATCTCATGTTTCCTGGATTACAGGTAAGAATGTTCTTAAAATATATAAAATTACAGCCGCCATCGAAAATGTATAATTTATCTCTATCGTTTAGGGCAAGCAATGGAAATTGGAGCTGCTGCTATATCATTTCTCATAGATACATGGGAAGGTCACTTAACTCCTCCAGAGGCAGCAAGTATAGCTGATAGGGCGTCGCGCGGTTGTTGTCCTAACATGGTTAGAGCGGCAGCCGAGCTCGCTTTATCCTGTCTACCGCACGCTCACGCCCTCAACCCGAACGAGATAACACGCGCAATCCTCCAATGCAAAGAGCAGAGCGATATTATGTTAGAACACGCCTGCCTGACCGTTGAAAATGCAGCCAAAGGCGGAGGCGTCTACCCCGAGGTTCTGTTCCAAGTCGCCAAATATTGGTACGAACTGTACGTGCGCCATACCCCTGGTGGCGAACAGCTAATAGAGAATGAATTGCCTCATGACCCGCTTTTGGATGCTCACGGAGCTCTAGTTGCATTGATTGAGCCGAATGCCGAAATACAGATACCGCCAGGGTTGCCAGGACAGAACGGAACCCCTGTTATAACGAACAGCGGCCCTGTCGTTGTGACGACAGCACCGCCGCCTCCGTATCAGCATCCAGCGGTCACAACGTTAGCCCCGCTAGGAATGTCGATGCCTTACGCCGTAGGGCCTTACAGTTTCACCGTGCAGGGTCTGCATCCACATCATGTCAGTTACGGGGGCCCTATACACCCCCACGCTGTCCAGTTGCATCAACCGCCGCCACCGCACGTCCAGATGTATCTGTCGCCGCCCCAGTTCCAGTACCCGCCTCACACCACCAACCAGCAATCATACGCGAACATACCCCCTCCAGCGCAGACGCAATATCAGATGCCTGCACCCACAGCTACAAATTACCCGCCGCCGAACATGCAACCGAACCCAGGGCCGCCAATGCAGTACTACGGAGCGGCTGTTACCATAGCTCAATCGCCGAACATCCGATCGGCGCCTGTACCTGCAGCGGGTCATGTTTACCCTCTCTCCCTAGCGCCTAGCAACGCATCGGGGATAGTTCAAGCGCCACCACCACAAACTGCGCCGAGGCAACCGCACAGGCCACAACAATTCAGTCAAATCCAACTGAGGTACTTGTTAGCGGCGTATGGAGCTGGAATGTTGGCGATGGAGACTCTGGCGAGGCGAGTACACGACGACCGACCGCAAGCGAAGTACGCCAGGAATCCCCCGTACGGCGAAGATGTGAAATGGTTACTGAGGATATCGAAACATCTCGGTAATTAATTGTTGCCACATAAAAACATATTTATTAATTAATTTTGTAGCGGCATTGTGGCCCGTGCGACGGTACCGGTAGTGGACGAATATGAACCGTCTGGGTCGGTCAGTCACTGGTACACTTTGCACACTCTAAAACGTGCCTCAACTCGCGCGTTCATTATACATACTACTTGAAATCGTTTTGCAGGAACCCAATACCTCCATCAGTTTTGTGTCTGTGCGGTCAATTCGATCGTCAGCCCGTTTGTCCTCTATGACGTCGCGATAGAGTCCGCCCAATACCTAGCCAGGAACAACCCCGGTCTGGTCATGCAACACCTACGCACCGCACTTACTCCTCTCGTACAGAAGTGCCAGCAGATGTACATCCAATGTATGCACCAGAAGTTATATCATCTCACGCCGGCGGACTACGAAGATTTTGTTAATATCGTAATGGCGGCTAGAGCCGCTTTCCAAATCACACCTGAAGGTAGTGCTCAATTCAAGGAATGGTTACAATCGATCAAAAGGTAACAGTAATAATTCATATATTAAATATAACGTTATTTCGAAATGGCGATATTGGTAAAATGCGTTTGTATAGAACCGTGCGTATTTTTCCGCGAAGTGACCATCCATTAGAAGCGGCTATAACTATTAGCGATCGAATCTGGTAAAATTCGATCATCAATATTTCTTATCTTTCTAGGTCGAAATCCTGCAAGAAGGATCTGTGGTCTCAGATAAATGCAGCGTTACAAACGAACAGTAAATGACAAAGGTCGGATTTGGGCGGAGCGACCTCGTCCACTTCCTCCGCCTACTACACCCGCATGCAAGTCGAAACGATCGACGATTCGTCCGAACAGCTGCAGTCTCAGCCGTCGCCGCAACATCAACCGCAGGTCGCGTTGGCTGCGGCGCCTGCGCAAGCATCTTCGACGGGGGCGGCGGCGATCTGCGCATATCCCGCGGCAATTATTGGGTCGAGCCTGCCCGCGTTCTACAACACAGAGCACGTGCGCTATCAAACTGATCAGGCGGCGATCTGTAATGTGATCGAGATACGAGAAATTAGGTCCCGGACCTCTATCAACGAACAACAACAACAACAGTACGAGGCAGCCAGCTGGATGGGTGGCGCCACAATCGCGTCACAATCACAGGACTTTAGCTGATTCTTTCTAGACGAAGCGGACATTGGAAGATATCAGTGAGAACGATAGTTAGATGGAACGGTTAAAAAAAAAGAAAAAGCAATCGTGGTGTTCTCTCCTTTAGATAGAAGAAATTTTAAACATTTAAAAAGTATAATACACTAAAATAGAAAAAAAAAGAAACCACAGTAAACAGTGGCGTGCTCAGGTCTTTTTACCATCTTTGCCTTCATTATTTAAACAAAAAAAAAAGCGCATTTTCATACTTAGATTATAATATATAAATTAAATATACTTAAAATAGAATCGCCATCATCATTTGTCGTCGTCACTCGAGAATACTTTAGCGCACCACCACTCACAAGAACCATCGTAATCGTAATTATTCTCATATTATCCTCTTTTTAACATCACATAATACATTTATCTTATAAATTGGAAGGAATATTATTACTTATATACATATATACATATTATATTACAGTAGGGTTAAAAGAAATCATGCGAATACGTATAGTGTAGTAGTACCCCCCACCTTAATCATTACTTTTTCAAGTTCATCAACTTCGAATATATACATTCGTCCTTATACGTTTTTATGAAACTAGAGAGAGAGAAGTATAATTTTATTGTTCAAGGTATAAATTGTACAGTCTGTCTAAATCTGAATTCTATGTGCATGGGAATTTCTTATGCGCAAAGATATATTTTCGTATAATCTCTATCTTGTTGTACTTCTTAAATAACGATTAAAATTATATTTTGGGCATAGTATCACTATAATTAACATCTAATAGTATGCTATATAGCTCGTAATTTTCTTTTGTATCCCATACATTCTGTTGATTCAATAACTTCATTTTAATATTTTATGTCATATATATAATGGGACATTAATTATTTCGGTGTATATGTGTGAGCGTAGTGCGAATGGTGGTAATACGTTTTGTTTGAAGATATCTGTTGCGTGCAGTATATTTTATGTAAATTAGAAGTATTACATTTTTTAAACATAGATATTTTAGACGTATAGTTTTATCAACAAAATCATATTTCGCGGTTGTGTTCATGAAACGATTTTTTTTTAATTTTGCGCATGTACGTCGTATTTTTTGTATTAAACTTATCTACTTGTCTTATGATTTCATTCGTACGCGAACTGCCGTCTCTTGATATATTTATTCCTTCTTATTCCCATAGTGGTTCTATCTTCCGTCTAGTGCCTTTCCCTACCATTTAGTTGTGTTTAGTTGTGTTTTGTTTTAGTTGTGTGCGTTTAGTTGCATTGCGTCTACACTTTCATCTAGCAGTGTTTCCATCTTACGGGGACTACATTTTTATGATGCTTCTATCCGTTTGTCTTCAATATGTTTCTTACTTTAGTACTTTTATATGTCATTCACAATTAGTCTTCACTATCACCACTCCTTCCATATGCCAGTGTAGTTCGGAAATTTTCTATAATGAGACGGAAAAAACTTTTTGGGGAAGACTCTCTATATCGAATCCTCATGTAGTATTCCAATTTGTTCAAATTAGGGAGTTTGAATTAAAGGAAGTGAGACAAAAAATGATAAATGTATTAATTTGTTTAACTCCGTTTTTATTTGCTGATCTATCCTAAACGAAATGCTTTATCACTGCACGAAATTGGTTTTATACATGATTTAAAAAAGCACGAATTGTTTACTCGTATTGATAGCAACGACGTGTGTTTATGAACAATCTGTTGTATGAATAATGGCGCTTTTAAAACGTAGTGCCATCTTCTGATTTCCGTATTCTCCCATCTAAGTAAATGTTTTCTCTACACAAGTTTATTACAACTTCTTTTCATTCTTCATCGGCTATATCCTTATATATTTCCTAATTATATCTTTCCTCTATGGAACCACTACTCCCGCTGCATCGTCATTTTCATAAATATTTTGTAATCTTTATACGCTCAGTACTATTTTTTTTATATATTTTTATAATAAAATTATATCCGCCATACACCACCTTTGTACTTACTGTGCCCTATCCTCCCGAATTCTTGTTTTTGGTAAATGGCCACCATGCCTTCTCTCATTAGCACTAACTCAATTTTTCTCTTCATGTATAAGGTTACCAAATGATTCAATAAACTAACAATACATTTTTACATTTGAGTTACAACAGTAATTAACATTAATGCTTGTGTACTCGTTCCATTATCAAAGTGTTACATTTTTGCCTTAGTTGTATAAAGTGCTACGTTTCATGGCTTCCATTAAATGTCGTTGTAGTATAGAAAACTATTTAAGAAAGAATGCCATTCAAAGAAGAGGCAAATGTCAACGTAAAAAAAAAACGTAACCAGGTTTATTTTCTTCAATTTACTAATACAGATACTTCACTTCTGCACAACTACACTCACTATTTTTTTCGGATATTGTTTTTGGAAGGAGGTAACCTTCAAAAAAACTATTCCAATATTTCTGTTTTCCCTTATATTAATTTGTATATGTAACATCCGCTCTGTCATCCCATCTAATTTATATTGTATCATAACAGATAAATCAATCGCGAAGAACAGAATGTTATAGACGAATAAAATAAAATAAGTTTAATCATTAATCTGCTCTCCATAAAAACACGATTGATCTCAGTAAACGTAAAAAATTAATCGCAAGCAGTGTTATGAATGTAACAAAGAATTATTTAAGAATGTATTTTAATTGATTTAAAAAACAAAGATAGATATAGTAAAGGAAGAAAGAAAGAGACAGATATGTGTATGTGTGAAATAATTCGGTTGACGATTAGTAGATTTAAAAATATTAAATTAAATAAATTTTCTGCTTAGTTCCCCCTGAAAAAAGTAGTGGAAGAAAAAATGCATACTGACAGAAAAAATGAAAATGTATATTAAAAAAATAGTTTTTACCAGATTATTTCTTCAGATTAAACAAAAATAACGATTAAAAAAAAAGATATATATTGTATATGTAAAAAAAAGATAGAACATAATCAGGAATATCTGAACTCGTGCCTTGAAAATGTTTAATAGTGACGAATGATCGCTAAAGAACTAATATTAATAATAATAATTTTGATAACGACAAAGTTGATTAAAAGATGTAAAGTTTACAATAAATAAATAGTTGGATAAACAAAAAGCTAGATTCCATTCTGATTCTCTTGCTTGGATCGTGTGAATTTTAGCTAGACGGTGATATGTACATAAAAATATTTGGTATAGACAGAACAGAATTAAATGATAAAATATAACATACGGAGAAGAACTAAGCAGAATATTTAGATTTATTAATTAACATTAAAGATAAGGGAAAAGTTTATGTATAACAAGAAAAGCGACATTTCGAAATGGTCTCCAATTGTTCTAGTTGATTTTATCTTATTTGTTGTAATCGAGGTAAAATTTGTGATAATGTTCATAATAACACCGTTAAAGTAATTTTTCTATCGACTATAGTAACAAAATCAACTTGTTTTGTTTCGATTCGATATTAAAATCAACTACTCTTTAAAGTGATCTCATTTCAAAATGGCAAATTTTGCTGTAAGAGAACGGTGTATGTGTTATCAGAAATTTTCACCGAGAATGAATTTTTGTATCGTAACTTTAGTCTTAGTTTATAATTTTGTTTTTCCAGTAAAAATGTGTTTCATTTTTTATATCAATATATTACTATAATATACAACACAGATGTGTACTTTTAATCTCAAATTAACTAATTAATATTATTATTATTACTATTAATGTTATGGATAGGTGAAATATAGCTCATATTGCTATTAGCGCGTTTAACGTAAAATCATATTTAGATATATATATATAAAATATATTATTAATCGTACGAAATATGATTTACTTGCACCTATTCGATCGTATCAATTCTATTCTGTATAATAAACATATAGCAAGCAAAGAACGGACACCTGTTAGGGTGAATTGAAAAAGTAATTTCTGTATAAATCATATTTCATTAATATTTCTTTTTAATTCTATATACCAAAAATACAAAACACAAAATGAGAGAAACAAGGGCTGATTTATAAATAAATAACTTGTATAAAAACAACGGACATAATCTATATCTGTCACTACGTAACTAAGTTAAATGACGAGAAGATTAAATGTTGATGTAAAAAAGGACTTTCCGTGTATTATTTTAACAGTGCTACACATTTATCGCATAACATACTGTTTTCTCATGTGTATCTCATTAGCTCATGATATAGAATTACACATAACATAGAAAGCTTCGTTATCCTTAAAGAAATTGAATGTATCAGATGAGTGAATGCAAAAACGAATATTATCGAAAATAGGTACAATGAGCTGCATTAGTCTTGACTCAGTGCAAGAGACGGATTTTATGATATCTGAAAATATATACGTCATCTTTCGATGGCATGTGATAGATTTCAACCAATTTGTTAAATTCTATTTTAATTACAAAAAACAATTTCAAGATTAATATTGCAAACTGTTTTGTTTTGTGTGTGATCTTCCAAATTCCAATAAAAATGAGGGATGTGGACTGTGTATTTCTTGTTGATTTATTCTTTAAACAATAATTATAAAACTGTTTGCAATGATTCAGATGCAATAACATACAAAAAAATGTGTTGTTTTGACGATCGACTCTTAACTTGTGCGTTACAAAATAGGGACTCAACCTACGATAGTAGGTTGACTAATGCCGCTCAATGCACATTACTCGTGAAAATATTAGAACAGGAAAAAAAATCCTTTTCCTATTTCGATACCGAAATTCTCAAAAAGAAGCATAGTTAAATATTATACATATACACATCTAATTTTTGTAATTATGTCACATATCACAACGTAAGTATTCAGTATCGTTAAGGATATACAAGCAATAGAGAACTCTCGGATTGTGAATATATAAGAAAATTTAAAAAAGTGAATATAGTTGTAATTGAAAACTATTTAAACTATTATTATTATACATGTTTATAAAATTAAAAAAGTTATTAAACAGTGCCTGAAGAAAATTTGCACGATTAACAATATTGTGAATTTTATACTTACCCTACTTGCTGTGTATGTTATTAATAATATAATATTATTACCTATGTTGTGTAAACTACGAGGAAAGTAACCAGACATAATTTTATGTGCGTGTGTATGTCTGTATAACATAAAACCGTATAAGTGAGTGTTTTTTAAAATCATTTCTTATCTACTTACATTAATATATATATCTTCTCTTTATTACATCATTCACACAAGCCGTACATTGCAAGAGAACAAAGCTATTAACCAAACGATGCAGAATATATTTCTGATAAAATCACGATTTTTTCATATTTTCATAAAAGTATATTTTCATAAAAGTAACTACCACACCACAGTACCACACGATCGAAATTTTTTAAAACGGAATTATTCGAAGTTGACGTTTCAAGGCAGTAGAGCCAACTTATACAGGTAAGAAAAAAACTGCAATTATTGTTTGATGATCTTGATCTAAAATAAACCTTACATTTTTTACATAGTGAAGCCTTGATTATATATGTTATACTACCATAAACAAAGGTTAAAGTTAATCATTTAAAGTAAAATATACTGTAACATGATTACTGGTACAATTAAGTCAATGTCATATTCCCCCATATTGAGCGAGACCCAATCGGCATTTAACAATTTCAATTCAAAGTTTTACATATTTTCGCAACTTAAGCACAGAAAATAAGTATTAGACTTTAATAGTCCAAACATAAGGAAATAAATCATTGCTAAAATGTTTTAAAGAAATAAATATTCTGTATCGGTTATACATATTTTTATCTGTGGATATTACATGTTTGAAATAAACAATGAAACAGCACAATTTATATGTTTCATTTATTAATGGTCTGTAACTCACATTACCAGATTAACATTGTATAAATGTTGTTCTCTTTGCATTTTATATGTGAACGACACACGAGGCCATATCACAGAAAGACGTTAGTGGATGTCAGACACCCGCAGCGGCAATTTCGAAGAGCACAGGGCAGTAAGAAGTAATGCAGAACTGTAAACGAATTATATCTGTCTTAGTTTGTATTTAATTCAAATAGAATATTGCTCATCCATACATGTATGTAATCGTATGTTAATAAACTACAATATATCGAGGAACGGTTTGAATTGCATGAATTAGGGTTTGAAATGTCGAATCCCTCCTTCAATTAGAGAGGGCGCTTTTAAGGATTCAATCAGAAAACATGAGAGATTACTCTTTGAAAGATAAGAATATTATGTGATAGAAAGAGTTAAAAATAAACACTACAGTTATACACATACAAATATTAATTACGATTATTATAATTTTAAACCGTGATCTATTTCAAGTGAAGTGTTGTGGTACATATTATAAAATTCCCTAGTTCAGAGGATTTTTACGTTGAACAGCAGAGATAATATAGTAAGGATAGATGGGGCACTTAACCTTAAAATTGTGTGCCTATCCCTGTGGTGGTCTGGGAACCCAACTAAACAGACTACCGCGCCAAATATAATATATTTTAAACTTGCCAGAATGCATAATGCCATCCAAAATTCTATTCATTCTGCTATACAAGCTTTTTTTCGCATAATGTTATACACAAAATGTGCCAAAAAATGTATGCATACTGCCGTGCAGATTTTCAAGTAGCACATGTACTATTTCCAATTAATTCTGTTCAGAAAGTAGGCGGACAAGTTGCCCAAAAAACATGCATTGACGGTTTCGATTAACGTATTGCTGAAAGTTATTTTTGCAATTGGAATTAACCTTTTTGCTTACCAGACGGAATACAATAAACATACTGTTCGGATTACTCCTGGCGCACAAAATCTACAACACAATAACACACCAACCAACTTTAATAATAATTTTATTCGCGTACTGACTACAATAGCAACTTACAAACTAAAGACAATTCGCTTTAACATTAATCTACCCTACTCAGCAAAAATATAGCCATTAGGAATATAATTACACTAAACAGTAGAGTCGGGTCCAGATACTTGGCGATGAATCATTTTTAGGTCGACGTGCGTTAACAAAATGATAATTAATTCGGGACACGTCAATCTTTACCGACGAAATACACAATAATAATACAAATAACGATAATGATTAAACAAGAAGTAAAAGCCAAAAGAACTATTAACAACTAAAAGAATTGTAATATAAATTTAAAGTTCTACAGTTTTACACTCAGAGCCCTTTATTGGTCGAGGCTGGTTTACACCAAAGGTATACTAGTGCACCCTCTCTGATTGAACAGCTAACAGCAGGGAGTAATAGTTGGTGTCATTTTATTGTGTTTCTGTGTTTTCTTGTTATTTTTCTTTTCGTTATATTACTGCGCTTCGTGGATTTTTCGATTTCTGTCTTTATAAAGACATAACTGACAATTAAATGTTTAATTGTTGGTGGTGTAGACAAATTTTATATAGTTAAATATTACTATAGTCTATCTACATGAAGGTCGAATTAATTCGCTAGTCATTGTTGCCAATTCCTCAGTTACGCTAATTTAAGAAAACTTTTGGTCACATGGTTTCAAATTGAGATTAATCACTTTGTACTTACTATTATACCATGCGATCAATTGAATTTATACTCGAAGTAGGCTTTGTGAAGTGCCTCTGTTTTATTTGGAGCCAACGCAAGTGCATACGCCTTCATCCACGTACTTATTTCTTGTAGGCAGTCGTTTGTATTTTTGATCAGTGTTTGCTCATCACTGGGCCCAACCACAAGCGCCAGATTCTCGGCAAATGCAACACACATCGCATCACTGGTCAGATCCATAAAGTATGTTCAAGAGATCCGGCCTCAGCACTGATTCCTGCGGTATATCCGAGCTCACATCAGACGTTTCGTCGATACCACTGATTTGTGCGGCGTCGTGCTGTCCCTCGAACAACACGGTAGCTGTACGAAGTCGCACGAAGCACTACTGTCTTAGCTACTACACACCCAAAACGTCATCGCTGTATGTTGGTAGTTTTTCGACTTTTTCACCAAAATCGAGCAAATAGTTTTTATTTGCTTAGTTGGGTTTGTTAAATTTTGGAGGATTTTTTTGGAATATTTGAACAAATCTCTTGTATTTGGAAAAATAAAATCTTGAGAAGGCAAACAAATAGTATATCGCAAAATTATGTAGAAATAAAAGAATTGGCGAGGTGTGCCTATTTATTGTACTGTAAGTTTGTTAGGAGTGGGAGATATATGACCCTGACCCATTTTTCTACGAAGTCGCGGCGCTTATCCTGAATCAGGGTCGCACCTTCCTTCCACACTTCCACAACCGCGAGGCAAATAAAATTTCCATAGGAACAAATATACTTTTTGGATATACAAAACATGTCTTGAACACACTGATCCGACGCTCTGGCAATATTATCCACGTCGACGCGTTTATTCTCGCGTCCCACGTGCGTCTAGCGCCGACTTTCAAAGGTGTCCCGCGCTGCTACCGTTCAGTAGACGACGGTTCCTTGTCTGCGGCGTCCGATTGTCAGAACTGGGCCCCAACTGTCGCGCGCGATTTGTTTCGTTGGAAGGCGGTTATATCATTTAAATGATCATTAAAATTCGAAATCGGAGTTACTCGATAGGCGGTTTGAGAGCGCAGATAACGAGAGTGGGTTTTCTTCGGGAGGAATTTCTTATTTTCGAATATAACACACTTTAAAGAAAAGGATCATAATGGGGAAGATATTTCTGTATTTCGCGTGGTTAGGTAAGTTTTGTTGGCGCCTCTATTTTATTTTAAACGATAGGAGCGGGAAATCTAAGATACGAACGAGAATGCAAAAAAAGGGATTCCAAAAAATAGTTTTGGATGCAAGTAAGGTTTATTTTAGCTTCTTGGCGTGTTTGTTGTTGTTTTCTAAATATAAATATTTTTCGTGGAATTTGAAACTTATATTCGCAAGGCCTTCGCGCCATAAATCTTTTGATAAGCACCCCGATGACTTAGAAACGAATTCAGATTTTGATTGTGTTATTTCGAAATTAAGATGCATTGAAAGGTGAGAAATACATACATAAATATATCTGTTATATGTTTAAAACAAAATCGTCCTGCAAGGTGTAATAGCAAATTCGTTCCGAGAGAGTTTGAATCACTTTGAATTTCATTAGTAATTTTTGATATTTTTTAAAATCCGTTATGTTAAAAACTTCTTTCCTTGTAATATTTCACTCTTGGATTGAGTTTTAGTAAAAATAATTATATGCATTTACATTTTTTGACGTTTGACATTTCAATTGACCAATCTTGAAAAACTAAATTGCATTACTTTATATACAACTTAGATCATATATATTACATGGATACCGCTATCACCATATCAGTCTATATACATACGTTACTGTTTCCAACTTGTACTTCTACGATTTTCGAGCTATTACTTTCATGCTTATGAACATTATATATAGCTATCCCTTATCTGACCTCTCGTGGAACCGGAAACTGAAATGCATGCGATTCCGTGCGATTTATTATGGGACGTATGCGATTTCACAATTTTATTAAACAGACATTCGACAGATTACCGTTAGACTTAGGTTAGAGTTTTGTGAATGTCAACTACTGTTATCTATCAATCTGTATGAGCGAGCTATTTTATGTTTACATTTAAAAATTAGGTTATGCATCAGAGCTGGTATTATCTCCGATGTATGTCAAATTTAATTCAAATTTCGCGCGCTTCTACCGCCGTGGTCCACGCGTGGTCAGGTGCGAATAAGCGTTGTTAGTCAGAAATGCTGAATCTTTTTTATTTTAATAAAAACAACTATTAGGAATGTTATACGAGAGGTAGCGTGGTTGTCTGTAATTTTGAAACGTCTAAGCTATTAAAGTAAAAAGAAATAATTAAAAGTTAATGAAATCTATTATTTAATCTTTTATCAACGCATAATTAGAGTAAATATGAATATTACAACTTTGTTGGTAGCGCATATTTTTATAACTGTCAATGAAGTGTGACATCAAATTATAATGACTGTTACATCTGTAAGATTATAAAATGTTTAACTTGGAACACAAAACTTTTCTTACTGAAAATTATTTTAAAACCATTCCTTTTTCTTTGAATCCAGTTGTTTCATTCTTAAGACATTCATAAAAATCGTGCACTTTTAGCCAAACATTTTAAAGCAACATAACCTAAAATTATTATTTACGCATCGAGATGCATAGCGACGTAATTTTTTTATCATTTTAAGTTTGAAAAAAATTGAACGTGTTTGTGATTGTCTTAATTTTAATATATCATCGTCCCAATATGAGATACGCTGCAATTTTGGCTATAGTGGCCATAGGTGCATTGTTGTCAACGTAATAGTAGCTCAATTTTTCTCTTGAGTTCACATTTTGACCCTGATGTAGCATACCACACAAATGCGAAATATTAAAGATAAAACAAAGAACTACATATCATATATGTTGTTATGTTGTTTGCAGGCGGTATACCTATATATTGTATAGCATACATATAGTGACAGCTGCCTGCTTTTAAAGAGAGTAACAGTAAAAAGTAAAGGTAAACAGAAATAATGGGGTTTATTAAAAGTAAACATGACAACCTTTCCGTTTAATTTAACACCAATTTCTCTTCTTTTTTTCAGTTCTACAAAGTATGTATAGATTTATTTTTGACCTTCAGAAATCATAAATGCAATACGCATATACAGAATGACTTTTTACTAGACGATTATCTTTATAAGTTACAGTTGTAACGCCACTGATACGCAAAGAAATGCGTTTCGATACCATCATTTCACAACTAAAATGAGAAACGATATATTTACAATTTCTGAGTGCGGCATTATTGCAAAATGTGTAGCAATCCCCCGTCAATCTGTTCAAATATTGAAATTATAAACATACAAACTCGGTTTTCCTTCGCCATATGCGCTCCCATACAAATATTATCGCAGATAAATATGAAAGAATTCACAGAAATTTCAACACGCACATTCTCCCAACATTATATTTTAAAATTCCCGCTTGATTTACGCGTTTCGATTTACAGTTTAATGAAACACGTGCGCTCAATTTGAAATATACCACCCAAACTAGCAACCGGATATCATCATCTTATTGGAAGCGGAAATATATGTATGTAGAAGAAATAAATCTTATTATGGACGTTATTAACATGCACGGTGTTCCTTACATGCCTTCAGTGTCCCGAGCGGGATATAGATAGCAACGCCCTCTGTTGCCCTATTACGGAATATTACCGGAATAAAATATATGCTTGGAAAATAGGTACTGGCATAGTACTTATGTATAAGAAAATATCCTATGACTGCAAAGTATGATTTCAATCTGATGTAATACAGTAACAAGCTCTATTGTTGGATTCTATTCAAGCAAGCCGACCTAGTCAAAATAGTAATTGATATCTTAAATGTTGGGGATTTGAATTTTTCCTCGCGTTTGACATACGTATTTAAGATATATTGAAAGTATACAGTGATCGCAAAAGTTTACACCAAATGAGAGATTCAAAAAAAAAGAATAATTTATTTATTAAGAACATCTAGACAGCTTCGCTCCTCAGCTCACAAGAAATTGATTATTTTAGGATACTCGTTTCGAGAATACGTGGATTCCAGTTGTCAACAGATTTTGAAAAAAATCGTAGGAAAATATTTTTTAATGCTAATATTATTTGTTTACTGAAAATCAAATCATTTCATTTTAGATCTTGGCAATTTCAAGGAGAAACCAAAGTTAAATTGTTTTCCAATTTGGTACCAATTTCTTTCGCGGGCACTCTATATTAAATACGTTAAACGTTGCGATGAAAACGAAAAGAAAAGTATCTATGTTGCACTATTTATATATAAGATATTCCCTATACTAGAAAATGAGTCATTCGTGACGTATCTGGAACGGTCACCAGTGTTGCTAAACTAATAATAATAAGTAAAGAAAAAATACAGATATGAAAAGCGTTGGGCGTTACAAATATGTTACGGCGAAATGATTCATTATTTTTTTAGAATTTGAGGAAAAAAATGTCTGGCATTTCATCTATACCGCAACTCCTAGCTAAAAATACGCAAAATACAAAAATAGTTAAGCGGAGAATATTAGCCGAACCGTCAGAATTAGATCGGTATCAAAACAAATAATGCCGGATATTTATATAAAGTAAATCATTTCGTTAAAAGGATGATAAATAATGTTAGGTAACGCAAAAAAATCATTACAAACACATTATGCATTAATCCATTTTAGTGGTTTTGTGTTGTTAAATCCCAATATTTAAGTTACTAAATACTGTTTTAACAGCTTCTTAAGTTATTCTTAATCTTGTACCTATTATGTTTTAAAGTGAAAAGTTACTGAACATTTAGTGTAATACACAAAACATGTTCATTTCATAGCCGACTCGACTTGAAATTATTACCGCATACATAATTGAAATTCTAATTGAAAATTGTATGAGGAGATGGTTTCAATTATCCGCGCCTAATGTCTAGTTAAAAATCCCATTTGATGAACATTAACTATTAGTCTGAAATGAGATCATTCATCATGGGAATACAAACATACTGAAACTTTCTATTAAGTATAAAAGTTTTATGTTTCCATATGGCATACAGCATGTGATAACAATAAGTAACAAATAATTGGAATTACCAGCATATCGAACGTTGCTTTTTTTTATAAATCGGAATAGTTTTTATCTGATGTCTTACATTAAAATGAAACTGTTTTATTAACTTTTACAATTTTCTGTTTTTTCAATAATCTTATAGTTTAAATCTTAATAAATGTCGTAGGCTGATTCTAGAACACTTTATCACCACTAACCATGAAAATGAATTAATGAAACAATGCACAACGCTGGTCATATGGTTCAATTTGTAATTTTGTATCGAAAATATATTCCAAAAGATATGCTTAGTCCGTTTAATTTTTTAAAAGCTTCCACAGGAATTTACTACCTTAAGAAATCGACGAGGAAATAACGAAATCCGAGAAGAATGTCAATTAGAAGGTGTAGTAAGATGGATCCACACAAGACGAAGATTCTGGAATGAACATGTGTCCAGAATGACAGATTACATATAGGCGAAAATCGCCGTCCAAACGGCTACCCGGGCGACTGCCAAAAGGTGGAAGACCAATTGGACTTCACTACCCCAAGAGCGAGAAGAGAGGGATTGAAATGGGTGAAACAGGCCATCAGGCTTTCGAGAAGGAGAAGAAGAAGAAGTATTATAGTTTACTATGTAGTGTCCCATCGAAAACTGGATCTTTCTGGAATGTTTTCTACAAAAGTTTTATAGAAATCACTGTCTTCAAATCTGGATTCAAAGTAGCAGAGGTGACAACAAACCTCACGCCATCGTTATTGTACCAGCGTCACTCTTCTGCGGCATACTAAAGCGGACCCTATCCGATATCAACTCGAGAAGCTAAAACTGACCATACTGGGCTAAATCACGGTGGTAATACATTATGAGCTCTACCGCGTAGTCTTCTAGATAGCCAGTACGGCAGAAGAAATTACTTTAATCAATCCCATACAAATGTTGAGTCCCCATGCAAGTGTGTATTGAGTTTATACACTATCCTGTTGTTCTTGATGATAGTCTGGAGGTGGCATAACATGTTTGGAAACAGATGGTTGCGGATTCCAATTTATTTTCGCGCAGATAGGCTCCATTGACTTATTAGCCAATTAATCCTCAAAAACCTTTCTTATACACTTTCGACAAATAAAATTTTGCTTAAACCGCTTATTATGTCGCCTCACTATTTGTTCGGCACAGATTCGCCTCTCCTTATCCTTAGACCCCTTATTCATGCCTATTGTTCGGTTATACTAGATGAAAGAAAAACCCCGAAAAAAAAATACCTTCTACTCTCCCCTCACGGTTGAAAATAACTGGTAATTTCCGGTATTGATGGGTTTATCCACAAAGCGTTCGTACCTCCACGTTAAACGATTAATGCAGAATTCTATCGTGTTGGCCTAAGGCGCTAAGGAAGGATATAAGAAGGAAATGTTAATCACAACGGTTTTTGGCGGAATCCACATGTTCCCGAAACACGTGTTCCGAATTAATCAATCTATTGTGAGGCGAGGAATCATCCGATACAGTCTTTGCAATCTTTACTAAGTAAAGAAAAGTAACACTCACGTTATCCTAATCGAACATTATTATAAAAAGATTGGTACAAGAGGAAGACGCTTTTATATTGATGGCATATTCTCGCAGTGGCACATCTGATGCAGATAGATGCAATTCTGTTTTGAACAATTTTCTGACAGAAATTTTGATTACGAGACATTTGGTCACCATAAATGTGTCATCTTAAAAATATTTGAGACAAAACATTGTGCTTGCAGAGGAAAATCAAGGGATCGACCTACCTGCGCTAACAGAGCCTATCATTAATGACATTCAAGTACCTACGTCCAGAGGAAACTCCAACAATATCATTACGAGCTCGTCAGCCCAAACAGGCAATTTTAATTATAGTTATTCATGAAATAAGTTTTACTATAGTTGAATCGCCCAATAGAGGCAGTAAGCAACACCGCCACCATGCGAACACCAAAAAGTTCGATTCACACCATCATACATGTGTCACATGAGAATGAAGGCCGATAAATTAGTATTTGGCATTACCCCTATTTGATATGTACAAGAGGTGAGTTCGAGTATTTGTGACAGAGTGAGAGTGGATTTCCTTGGAGTGGGAGTGGAGTGAGATAAGGAGTAGATAGAGTTTTTAATATAAACGAACGGTATAGAGTGTTTTCTTTC
>JARFOC010000899.1:29666-59277 GCA_031763485.1 Osmoderma eremita | reverse complement strand
TGGCTTAAAATAGTAAAAAATAAAAAATACCCTTACCACCTCGATGAGTGAAGAACTCCTGGATACGTATTTCGGCAGCTAAGTTGCCATCCTCAGCAGAAACTACGAAGGAAGATCTTCCTTCGTAGCATCATACACTAGAACAGCTGCAATGGTATCATCTTCAGCTACAAAGTTGCAGGCAAACCTAGCCATATCTTTATTAACTCCTTCTCTCTAACAGGCTAGATAGTGAAGGGTAACTTGGTTGGGTAGATATCATAAGTTTGAAATGGAGAAGTCTAAATTTGTGTAGCATAAAACAAGTTAGCAAATGCACAACATATAATCATACCACACCAATCAACCATGATAACTACAGTTTAGATATAAGCAACATTTAAAAGAAGAAAATTGGCCACTTGCTCGCTCTTTCAGCAAAAGCACAGTTGTGAATTTCGAATTTCGTACACCCTCCAAATGTCTACATACACTTTCCGCTAAATATTTAGAAAAACGGCGACTAGCGTAGCAAATTTGGCTTATACGGAAACTACAATGAATTACCGACTGTATTAGAATATATTGTGTAACAATCTTCGGCACTCGATCCGAAGAGTACGGGCGGTATCACCGAGATTATAAGGGCTAAATGCTGATGTGTGACGTCACCAATGTCAGGTATTAGTAAATACATCGCTCGCGTTAACTAGCATTTTAATCTGAAGTCTTAGTTTTATTTGTTACTACTTTGAAAGGTTTCCGATTAAAGAAATCAAAGCACAGCTCTTTCAGAAGATTACTACAAGCATTCTGAAACAAAGATTGCTATAGGGATTCGTACGTAGATGTTTACGTATATCTTATAACAATGTTGGTTTTTATTGACAATTTAATAGGCGCAAAATTATCTTACATCGTCATAAGAAAGCCACTTATCGATTTTACAATTATGTATATTTTTAACACAATTTTGCAATAAAAACGGACAGAACAATGTTATATTAAAATTCCAACAATATTTCTTTGTGCGTAATTTTCTGGTATTATTTACTTTATTTTAATATTCATTTGTTCAAAGAATATAGCAAGCTTCGGTAATTAATGACTTCATATACGTTTCGTGTAATTATGTATACTTATAACTAATGTCTACTATTAGTTATGTAATCCGGGCCATAGTCATTGTTCTTCATTTTATAGCTTCGTTCCAACACTCCTGAAAACCGTAATTGTACGGTCGCATGGGTGCCTAAGAGTACGTAAGCGTTCCAACAGCTTCATGCCGTATATTGAATAGTCAAAGTAGCGTTCCAACAATACTTTGGACGGTGCATAGGACGGGTTACCGAATGATCATTTCAGCTCACGATGCGAAGCAGAAACTGTTAGAAACTGACATGCGCATTAGATGATAATCGCTTTTAGTCGTTTGGACAGATCATCTGTGTTATAATACAATGTAAATATAATGCATTTTCTTAACAAATGAAGGCAGATGGTGAGCATGGTACCCTCTAACGGTCAATGAAGAATTAAATTTCCTTGGCGGAAGAATTGACCCCATTAGTGTGTCGTCACAAATCCCAGTTGGCATGGCAACGCGCCATGTTTTTTTTTTCAAAACAACAAATTATTGAGAGCATTAGTGCTTACGCAAAAAAATGGCAGCTCTGTGAAACGTTTTCCAAACGAAACAAACTACATTACATATTCTGCTCACGTTGTTCGACTTCCTTTAAAAATGTTTTATTTCTAAATTTGTGTGCAGCTTGCATGGTATCGTGTTTCTTTTTTGCCCTGTATTCTATTTTATTAACAAATCTGGTGATGTGCTTCCCTTGAAATCACAATAGTGAGCAGAAGTGCAAGTATTTTTCAAAGAACTCTGAGTTAAAATAAATTGATTAACGCTGTATTGTATACACACGGTGATGGGTATAGAAGGATGTAAAAATAATTTTAAAAAAATAGTGAATTTAAATTGTATACATATTGATCGACAGCCATCTGTGTCAACCAGTGGTCACTAATTTGTAGCTACGACTAATAAAATAAATACCAGAATGTTGAACTACTACAACTACATAAGAGGAAGAAAAGTTATATATTCAAATTCGTACAGACATTAACTTATATTGTGTTATGATGACGTTCTAAATAGTAGGATAATGTCTTGCTACGAAATGGCGAAATAAAAATCTTCCTTTTGTTAAGTATTTAATTACGTGCATCTAATACATTATTTTCACTCAAAAAATATGGCAAATACATTATATTTTAATGATCCCAACTTCTTCCACAAATCCGTTAGGAGACGTACCAAAAAATCAAACAGCCTCATCAAAAACCTTCAGAATCTTCAATTAATTGTTCCGATAGATTCCTATCAGTTGCTCACTATTCTTTGCTTAGATTTCTTCTATGGTTTGTAAGGTATTCAACTGGGCTTTGGGGCATTCCACGGACATGTCTTATTAGTGACTGATATATTATGGTATGCAAATGTTACCCTATGGTGACGTAATATAGCCCTTTTGGTCATGTACAGTGTGTACTTGCAATATTACAATTTTCAGTGAGTTTAATCTGAAAACAATATATTTTACGTGTAGTTGTTGTAAATTATATAAAGTAATTGTACTTACTTCTTTATTGTAACAGCGTTCCCTCATATTTGCTTTACCTGTGCCCCTAAGAATCTTTAATAATAATAATATTATGCCGTAATATGCAGTTATATTGTTAGAAAACCGCAAAAATAAAGACTTGCTAAGAACTAAGCAATCAATTTCAAAGGAATGATGGTTATGTTTGAAGTAATATTTTTTGTTTGTAAAAAGAAAACATGGCGCATTGCCATGCCAACAAGGTTTTGTAACGACACGCTAATGGGGTCAATTAAAAAATATGTGGATTTTAGGGATATATATTTCAGGATAAAGTTTAGTATGTATTTGATTTTTTGAAAACGGGAAAGAATTAAATGAAAATGTTTATACATATATTTATCTGATATTTTTTGCATTCTTTATATAATAATGAACATGAATGTGTCTCTTTGTTCTTTATTTTTAATGATATTATTTGTGCCATTAACAATTATATTTTTTTGGTAATATTACTACAATTTTGTGGTATTTGTGAGAATTTTCTGTACCTCGGTTGAATACTTATATATTCTATTTTTTGTTTGACAATGATTTTTATTTCCTGCCGTTAAATCTTCTGGATGCAATTTTGTAATTAGTGCCAGATATTTTGCGGTTTTTGTTAGTTACTTCCATTTTCCGTTTGGAAATAACCAAAATATTTATAACAACACGGTATGAAGTGAATTAAGGGAGAAAGTCTCACATAGTCGCTGATGATTGAACTATCTAAACAAATCTAGGAACGCCTGTTCTCACACGATGCAATACTAACGCACGCGCTGTAATCAATACGTGATTTGATACACGAATGGTTCGCGAATCACGTGGTGGAACGAACCTTATATATAAATGTTAAGCTTCTAAATACTATTCTCTGTCGTACATTCATTAAACCTAAGGTACTTAGCATAAGTGATATTGGAGTGTATTTATTACATTTTAATATTCTCATTGCTGTGTTTTGTACTTCTTGTAACTGCTGAATTTCGTTATTTTTTACATTTAATGATATAGTAGAACTGTAGGCCTAACATATACATATACTCATTTTTTTTTTCATTAAAAAGTTAACCTTTTTTGACATTTTATTCATTAGGAATTTAGCGGTATATCTCTAGTTCATTTGTCCGTATATATTTTAATGGGACTCGCATCTATATTATTTACTTTGTACCTACTATCTATAACCATAAATTTTTTTTAATGTTCATATTTATAATGTTATTGTAAATAGACTGGCGAGTTCCGAATCAATTATCTAAATCGTTATCACATATGTATACACAACATAGTATCATCCGTAAACATATGAACTTCGCAATTACTGATAGTAGCAAAGAAATCATTAGCAACAGCGGTCCCAACACAGTTCCTTGTAGAACACCATACAAAGTACTCATTTCCAAAAATACACCATTGTACTTAACCACTTGACAACGATTATTAAATTGCGAATTGAGCCATTCCTTAACTTTGTCCCTAATTTTTTCTATATTTCTTAATAATAATTAATAATTGTTCCCTGTCAATAGTTTCAAATGCTCTAATAAAATCCAGAAATACCGTTAAAACTATTTGGCCATTGTCTATCGCTTTTAGCCACATGTCACATATATTAACCGTTTCACAGGAATATCCCTCTCTGAAACCTAACTGTTTCTGAGATTTAACATTGTTTCTGTTGAAGTATTCGTATAAATGGTTTGGTACACAAGATTCTAAAATCATTTGGGAGCAGGGCACAGTTGGTCCGAATTCTTCACATAGTTGTGGCCCATTAATTTTTGGCACCGACACTATGTAGGTTATCTTCCAATTCTCAGGAAACACCCTTTTCTAGTGAAACGTTAATTACATCAAGAAGTCTGTTGGCTGAGTTCATACAGACATCTTGTAACACCATTGAAGTTATTCCATTGCCTGCAACATCTCCAGTATTTTTCATAGTAATTCGTTTCGAATTTATATAGTTTATCTTTTTCTTCAATTCCTTGGACAGCACCTTCATATGTAAAATCATTTGCTCTAATAGGTGTACTTTTGACTATATTTTCGATACTTAACACAAAATATCGATTAAACATATTTAGCGATAATAGTTCTTTGGCTATTGAATATGATGATGGACGACCGTCTATTAATAATAATTTCAAATTTTTTCACATTTCTCTTGTCTTGCTACTATCAATTATCATTTGAAGGTAATTCAGCCCAACTCTCTTCTGAGTTAATACTAATAGCTGCTTTATATGTATTTGCCATCTCTAATAATAATTATTGGAGTTATTCATTTATTCTATGTAGGTGCGTAACATCAAGTTTTCAATGTTGTCTTTAATTATCTTACACAATTCTTTTCTTTAATGTTACCACTTTACTAAACTGCATCGATAATATACAATGATCTGCTATTGTTGGTGTTGTATGAACACCGTGTTTGCAACCTTTTGTCATTAGTCACAATATAATCAATAAGTGTTCTACTTGTGTTGGTAATTCATTACATTGCATTTCTATAACATGAATCCTTAATTTTCCTACTATGTGCCATTGTTATAATCTACCTTGAAATCTCCTGTTAAAATTGTTTTGTTAGCCTATAATATCCTCTATGTGTTCTTCTAAATATTGTAGAAAAAGGTCATCTGCCGTTCGCGGAAGATGGTATAATACATTTGCAACATATTCTGCCCCTTAGTTTGAATTTCTATAGATATTAGCCAAATAAAACTATCAATAATTTTTATTATTACCGTGTAGTGCAGACCCTCTTTTAAGTATACTTAAACGCCCCCTGTTCTCCTGTTATTAGTAACTGCTTTTACAAAATTGTAACCAACAATCCTAAGTTACTCATCAGTTATCCCTTCATCTACATGAGTTTCAACAATTCCTAATGTTAGCGGTTCCATATACATAAATATAAATTTTTCACTGCGTTGTTTTCTTAAACGATGAACCATTTCATCTAGAAATAGTTCGTCTAAAAGCATCCATGTAAATATCATCAATCATACTGTAACTCTTCCAACCTAAAAAATTGGGTCCCTTTTATAAAACACGCTTTTTCATAGACTTCCATTTTCAGATTACAAGTTTCAAAAATGCCTTTTCAAGAAAGGAATCTCATTTTCTCTACGATTTTTCTTTTGTTATCTCTTACAAGAAACAGTCTGTTTATTTCCCTAATAACTCAATTTCTCAAAACCGTATTTACTCTTTGTGAGTTACTGAGTTCTGTTCCAAGAAAAAATTATAGGAAATAAATGAACATTGGGAAAGCTTTCAATGTTTTGGGGATTTAAATGTCTTTCCGAATCAAATCTATTCTGATCTAGTTCACGGAAAAATACATTTCTCCCGTCCTATTTATAAATCGCACGCTCAATGCGCCTCGCACTATTTTTACCGATAATTGAAAGACCGAACCGATACAACACATCAAGTAAATAACTCATTGGGAAATCGATTCTGTCGACGTCACGAAATGTCAGCGTTCTTTCACTGATATTTGCGCCTATTCCCCAAATACACATCTCACTCTTATCTTTCGTCTGCTGTATGTTTATTACAATATGTACGGGGAAAGGGAAAAAGAACCTTGAAACTGTTTAAAACATATTTACGCCGAAAAAGATTGCTTAACTTACACAGTATTTGTCGGCCTTGTCCTTTGCTATGTGCGTAAAGGATAAACACAAACAATTTTATAACTTTATGTAGAGTAAAATCTATTTTCTCTGGCAGCCCAAAAAGGGCCATATGCTTTAGCCCACTAGATAAATGTTATACATTAGTTATGTTCTAATAAACCTTCATTTGTCTAAAAATATTGCAGCATGATTCTGCCCTTAATAAAATTCTGATGCTTTTTGTGACACTTTTTGTCAAACCTTATTTGTATTAATGGAATGGTATTTTATCTATTTGCACAATAATCAATTATGCATTGGTAAAAAAAAAGAAATTCGACCAAAAAATTGAACATTGACTGTTTGACGTGTTTTTTGACGTTTCAGTCTGTCGTATTTCATTTCCAAGTTTGTCATCCAATTGAAAATTTCCACGTGCCCATATTTGCACTAGATTGTTTTAAGTATTTTATCATCTTTAACGCATAATTTAATCTGCCTTAGTCCTACTGGTTGATTAATATCGGTTGTACAGGGCAATGTTGAAAAGGGAAATAATCAGGTATTTGTGCAACCTAGAATACACAGCCAGCTGCAAAACGTATTTTTGTAAAGAAAAAAATCCTTACCATCAGCGTACATCTTGGCAGCTGTTACATATGTCTACCTAAACAGTCAAACCAAATGATATGCGAATACCCTATCACCAACTGACTTGTTCCCAGAAGGCAATCGACTACTGGGAAACCAAATTATACAATGCCTTACCGTAAAATTTCTACCAGAAGATCTACCGGTAATCAAGTTTAAACCCAAAGTCAAGGCAATGTTCGTGAGCAGGGAATTGTATAAAATCGAGGAGTTTCTAGTCAGTTGATGCGTATATATATTTCGTTTGTTCAATTTATTTATTTTTATCAATATATATTTTTTATTTTTATTTATTTAATGACTATTGTGCCCTTTACACACAACATAAAAGACAATTTTCTGTAATGGTGTAATTACAAAAAATAAATATACTAAAATACAGTACGTTGTGGAAGAAACATGACTTATGTTTTCTAGTTTTAATTCCCGTGGACGACACGCACTACTATTCATAAAGAGCAAAATCTTTATACCAAATCCAATCTATAAATATGTAGCAGTCATAATGATCGCGATACAACAAAGAATTTTTCTAGATCAAGGTTCTTGATGGCATGTGTAAAGTATTAGCGAGGATTGTTAAAAGAACAGAACAACACGATGAAAATTTGCTAGAGGAATATCAAAAGAAGTAGATCGATCCCGAACCAGATCTTTAGGTTGAAGTCCTTCCTAAAATGCAACAACAACCTTCTGGCTTTTCGTAGATTTCAAGGCAGCCTTTACAGGGCCGTCTTAAGTCAAGTGGGGGCCCTGGAATGCATGGGGCCTTTTCAAGAGAAATCTAAAAGCGATGTTAGCAGCAACGAACATTAGCGCCGGTATAGTTTATTTTTGAAAATTTCCAAAGAACTGCAAACATACTTAAAAAATCTATACCGATACAAGAGGTACTTTCCTAGACTTTTGAGCGGCAAAATCATGAGTCCTCAAAATCTATTTCCTTAAGCATCTCGCTTCCAATGGACATCAGCGACAAACTATTCACTTTTTCCTGAAGAATTGTACTTCTTCACTGTTAAGCCTTTTCAATTTTAAGAAGGACCGTTTGCCACTACAGTTAGTGACCATCGTGGAAAAGCGTCTTCAATATTATTTTCTTTTAAAAGATGATATAATTCTGAAATACTCATAGTCTCTCCACTCTCACTATTTCGGATATCTCTCAAATATTCTGTTAGCATACATTCCATCTATAACTTTGGCTCTGATGTCATTGTAATAGATTTTAGCAAATTCGTCACGGCCAAACAATCGATCCCTAATTAACAGTCTAGTTGACTAATGTAAGCAAAGAATTTATCATATCTTGACAGTAAACAATTTCGTTGGGCGATAATTTCGAAAGCTGTGGTAAACAAAACAATTTTTCACAGATTAGCTAAGACTAAACTATCAACCAGCTTATAAACCTGGTAATAGTAATCGAATCTGGTATAGCGATTAAAAAGTTTATCATCGATTCCGCTGCTGTCGCTCCATTGATCGCGGGGCCCTGGGCTCTAATCCAGCGAGCCCGTGAGTAAAGATGGGGCTGAACATATAACAACATAAATAGGTATGAAATAATAGGTTACCGTGGCTTGAAACAGTAAAACTAAAACACCCCACCACCTTAATGAATGAATAACTCTGGATACGTATTTCAGCAACTAATTTGCAACCCTACAAAGGAAAATAATGTTATGAAAATACGTCCTATGACGGCATATGCTTGCGAGACGAAGGTGAACAACGAGAAAAATCAAATGATCTTGGAAATATGGGAAAGGAAAATGTTACAGAAAATTTTTGGAGGAAAGCAAGCAGAACTGGGTTGGGAAAGACCGGATACTGAACTGTATGAATTATAAAAGGAACCAAATATAAGTGACTTCGGAAGAGCTAGGACAATGCACTCCTTGAAATCACTGTAGGCTTCCAAAAGTGGCACAGGCAGTAACAGGAGGAAAAAGGAAACGCGGACGACCAAGGAAAAAGTGACGATAGAAAAGATTTAAGGCAAGAAAAGTCAGCAACTTGAAAATAATTGGAAAGGATAGACAACTTTATTAAGAAAATGCTTCTGATTGGCTTTTTGGAACACCATTTTGAAGATAAACGTTTTGCTTGATAAACCACGATAAAACGCTCCCATTTGGTCTTGTTTATAAACGTCCTAAGCGTCACATTTTCTCATTATAAGTTATTATTTTTTAATAATCTCATTCGCAATAATATCTATCCTTACAACAGATGTATTTTCGAACTGTTGGTGTCAAATGTTCTGTCCACGTCCAGTCAAGGGTTTGTCCGTTTAGGACAAAATTTATTCAGTGCGTCAGTTACGTGGAAAATGCCAGTTGAAGATGTCCCCGAGTGTTCGTTTTAGAGGGATTTCACTGTATATACTTGGGATATATATTATTGCATCGTTTTATGCACAATTAATGGAACAGTGTTTAGTGGCTTCTCAAAAGAAAACGCGTCTTGTAAAAGCGCTCGTCGTATTTCGCGTATGCAAAACTAGTCGCACAAATTGGGTTTGTGTTTATTGCATAATTGGATTTGCAAGCGCTACACAATACATTCGCAACAGAAGTGAAGCGCTGGCGTCACTTTCTAAAACTAGCGGTGCGCAATGTTGTTTCTTATGCAGCATTATACAGCCTTTGTATGTTGATGAAAGATTCTTAGGAAATCAAAATTGAGATGTTTATTACCATGAAGGAGGAAAATATACAAGCAACGATTTTAATTATAAACTCGTCATAAAATGAGGAGAAGCTAACAAATGAAGTAACGGCACTTGGTATCTTAATAATAATTTTGTACTTCCCAAAAAAAAATTAAATGTAGTACGAGCCTTAACGACTAGATATTGGAGCAAAATAAAATACAAGTTTAATACTAAGTAACTAGTTTATTAGCAACAATTGGGGCCAATCAGCAATACAAAAAAAAACAAAATACTTATTCCATCATCTCTAATTAACAAGAAAAACGTTCTATTGTATGGCAACTAAATATTGGGAGGTAGCACGAATTCTTATGGAATAACATCGTTAGATTTTATGACCGCTCGAATTCGGTTGGGCATCTACTTAACTAAGCATCTACGCTTTTCAGGAGTAAATCCATTCCAAATTTGCTTTATTTTGGGTTTAAGGTCCGGTAATGTCCATTGTGGGTTGTTCCTCAATGTTTGTTTTATTTTAAGTCTCAATGACATTGAGGTCAGAACTTCTGGAAGTACAAGAAAGAATATTAACGCTGTTGTCGCCAAACCACTAAGTCCGTGCTCTTAGATAACACCAGATAGAACCATTATGTTGCAAGTCCATTGCATTTTCTTTTCGTTATTATTTTGCCGATAATTGGCATAGATTTATATATTGCTTCGTTGCTCATTCGAGGTGATAATGTGAGGTGTATAATAAAACAATTGCGGATAAATGATGATAATAATAATAATAATAATAATAATAATAACAACGTGCTTTATTGTCATGAAATGGATATGATAATCAAAGGAATATAAAAACAAACCTATTGGCTGCATCTAAGATACGGTGACAAACGATAAAAACACGGTGTACGATCATTAAAATAGAGATATAAATAGATATCTCCAACTAAATTCCATTCACGTTAAGAACATAGTAGATAACGCTGCAACCGGCGTTCGTATAACACTGTCAAAATTTAACTGGATTATAATGGCGGGTAATTTGAAAGTAAAATGTTAGTTTTATTACAACCTTTGTCAATATCTTTGAAAGTAACACTAAATTCTAATGACAAATATTTTTGTAAAATGTTTAAGAAAAATATACGTTTACGATTATTTCAGTTTATTTAATGCAACCAAAAAAAATGGCAATTTGATTTCAGATATATTCTCTTCTATTTCACGTATTCAACCGCACTTCGGAATAAAATAGACTTCTATGAGACACTTTAATAGTTCTTTTTTAAAGTAGCTACAATTATCAAAATTATAGAACGATGTACAAATTACTTTAAATATTTTTTTATGTTGATAATGCGGAAGCATCATTTAGAGAGGACATTTCCGATGATGATCTAGTATTAGCGGTAATAATAAATTCTTCATATCTTCTATGATGTTATCCAGCTCATACATATTACTTTCTTCGGCCATGGTGTGTTTGATACAATTTGTCCATGCTTCAGCAGCTACGAGTTGGAGTTTGTCAATTAATAATTCTTTTACCTCTGGTAATTTAAAGGTTTCGTTATTTGCAGCTACATATTCCTTCACTTGACCCAATACCTTCAAATTTTACAACCAACTTCTGCTACCATCCCATCGATTATACAGGGAATCGGATTATTTTTTAGATAGCTTTTAGCGAGTTCCAGAAGTTCAACTTCAAAGTATGAGATATCGGAGACAATTCTTTTTGAAACAAACAAATTAATTAAAATATCCTTTCTCCATGCAGCCGTTGGCATTTTTTTCTGCCTTGACGGAATGGTATGGTGCATTATGCATTACAATAACACAATTTGGTTCTGAAAAGGGTAGAACATTTCTCATCTACTCTTTAAATACTTCACCAATCATTTCCTCGTGGTAATCGGAGGTTTTTTTCCGATTGAAAATATAGCAACCCATTTTCAACATAACCACTATCACTCCCAATATGTAGTATTGTAATTCTACTTCCTTTTCTGCAATATGCTAAACAAATACTATAACGAGAAACACAAGAAACAACCAAATACACAACCAAAAACAGCCGAAGAAATTTGACAACTGACATTACAAAAACGTAGCGATCACTAATATTTAATTTTATCCAGCATAGATTTTGTATGCACATACAGCTTTTTTTCCTCGCGTGTAATTTTGCCTTATGTATTAGCCAATAGCAAACGTCCAAAATATAAGCCTATCTTGGCCCAACGCTATTTTCTTAAAGTGAATGATGGTTTCAACGCCCGGATTATTTTGTCCAATATTGTATGTAAACATCGCACCCCTAAAGCTTTCGTGATTACACAACGATTCTTTTCTAGTTTTCCGTCCCTGGTGTCCTCTGAACTTCCACAAATCAGAATCGTATCATCATCTTTTTATGGCGTATTTGACGCAGTATTTAGGTGTGGAAATCTGGACTCCTGTAGAAGACACAACACGCAAAAATCACCTGTTCTAGGGTGTACCATAGTACGACATTTCGAATCTTATCGATCGCTACTCGGACGGGGTTTCTGCCGCGCAGAAGGCGAAATAGAAATTTTTACGCGAACGTAGTATATTTAGCTATCGCCCACGGTTATGATGAGAGCCGCCGTTTCGCGAGTAGTCGTAGTAGACACAAATTACGTGACGTTGTTACGTAGACGATGATCGAGCATAAATGAGAAAGATAAAGGCAGATGCGTGAATTGGAGAGAGAGACGCTTAAAGTTGTTAGCAGCATGCATATGTTAAAGCATATAAATAACATATAATTGCATTGTGACATTTTGGCGAATCAATTATTGTTGATTAACCTTCAAATAAAAACACAAACGGTTATGTATGGTAATGATTAAGGAAGCGAATTTTGCGCTGCACATCAGGAGCGTAGTTATGGCGCGGTCCGCAAGTGTGTTCGGTTCTCATTAATGATTTGGTCTCCGACAGGGATGTACGTCGGGCGCGGATCGTATGCTTTCTGATGTGCCGACCTTTGTTACGGACAGGAGTAGAATTCTGTGCACTGTCGCGTTTAGCATCAGATGTATTCCAGAAAAATAGGCGACCATCGCTAAAATTGGTATTACGTGTATTGCTTTATGATCGGGTAGTATCTTGTCGAATATGCAGACAAGAGTGTATAGTCGAATTAGAAAACATTTGATTATTTGATAGTAACTTTGCAGTAATTTAGTAGCGTGAGAGTTGGTTATATTATGCACAAGTAACTTCTTTGGTTTACAGCAGAAATAAACGAAATAATAATTAAAAAATGAGCCAATAGCCCAGAAGAATTCTGGGTCATGGAAATGGCACACTTAGAGACGACTTGTTTGTGAAAACATTTAGACTAAATAAAGACATATCCAGGCACCTTTTGGACGAAATAAAACAGCACTTACAACAACCATATATCGTCTGCCTTTAGAACCGTTCTATTTATTTGTAATTAAGTCTGGATGTTTTTCTGTCGTTTGCAGAAATATTTTCCATTGGTCACTATTTATTCTCATAATTAGCCGCAAGCCGTACCACAGGTTATTATTCTGTAAGACATTGGCTACCAATGACATTAGCTACAAACAACCACGCTATTACGTGCTATTACTACTACTTCTATGAATGAAGTCCCAAACCCCATTGGATCCCGGGAATCCTAATTCCTGACCCAAACTTACGCAGGCAAGAAATTTTGCGAAGAGAACTATGACGGCTTTGACTTTGATCAAGGCCTTCTTTCCAAAATTGTATTTGGCGATGAAGCGTGGGAGATCCCATGTCATTCCTAGAACCGACAGAACCTGATTCAATGCAGTGGGCGTACAAAATATCTCCATCAGAAAAAAGCGAAGAAACAAGCATCTACACAAAAGCTAATGACGACAATTTTTAGGATAATAATTCTTTGAATTGTATATGAAAAATGGGTCCCACAATTACCGCAGATGTCTACAAAGAAGCAATTTAAAAATTAAAAATTGCTATACGCAATAGGGGCCCCATAATTTGTAAAGTATAAACAAAATTAAAGAAACCATTTTTTACCAGTACTACACATACATTACGTTTGAAACGTACATATACGAGAAAGATCTTTCAAACGTTTGGGTAGTTTCCTAAATATTTTAATAGCAAAAGTCTCTAGGGATTGCTGATGTAAAGTTAATCTAGACCTGGGGATGGCTAAATCATTTCTACATCTAGGATTGTAATCAAGTTTGTCTTTGTTAAGTTGAAGTCATACGCGTACCTACTCCAGAAATAAAGATACAATGCAAAGCTAGTAATTTATAATTAACGAAAACTGGTCTGCAAGCATTGGAGGCGTTTAAACCGGTGCGTTAGTTTAGTTAGTAGTTATAGTTTAAACCGGTGATTTATACTAAGTGTGTAACTATTGAAGGGCCGTGTCAAATAACATTTAGTTTTATCTCCAAACATTTTCTTTTCTGGTTAGGTAGATTTCATAAGTAAAGATTACACATCGACTAGATAAGACGTAAAAGAAATATTTACTAATGAACTTTCGGAAATCGACGTAGCGAACTGCTATCCACCCACTTGCACATCCTGCCTCCCAAACGCCTACTCAACTTTGATGATTGGCGTCCAAACGAAACCCACACATGTGTTCCCTCGCGAGGTGTCGAATTTAACTGTAACTTCACGTGCTCCGCCTGGAACGATGTAACTATGCAACTCGCTAAGGGACGGAACGAATCAACGTTTGACCTTTATAGGGGAATTGGGAAACCTAGCCGCGGTGAGGAGGTCATAGGTATTTATTAAGTATTTGCGATTTATTTCAAGAGCGTGGGAGAGATTTTTTCAAACAGTTTGTTTGAATTTGGAGGAATCGTTGTAAATCGTGGTTCCCGTATAATCAATATTATTATAGTAGATATCATTGTGATAAGAATATTTTGTAAAAAAGAGATATCAAAGAGAACTAGATAAATATGGATAAGATTATGCATTTGTTCATTTTTCAACTACTAAAATGTTATTTATTAAACACGTCAAAATTAAGCTACTATCTTTGTCATCATTTGCTTGGGAAAATTAGATAATTCAGCAACCTAATAGTATTTTTCATGTCGGTATGAAAATGTGTAAATCCTTATAAAAAAAAAACAACTAATAATACACTCTACCTCAATTATCGAAATCATAGTCAACTACAATTTGTGGATAACACATCAATATTAGCGACTAATAGTGATACCAAAAGGGCATTACATGTCTTCAAATGTCATTAATTAATATCCAGGAATGTATGTCATGGATGGTATGTCCTGTTCCGATAAACAACGTGCAACTATCTCAAAATGGAAGCACAAAATATTTGGGCTTCATTTAGATAGAAGGTTTACTTGGAGCAGACATTTCCTGAAAGGAAAAAAAAGCTACTAGGAATACAGTTCTCTAAACTACAGTGGCTCACCGGCTGACTATCTTTATCCTTACAAAATAAACCTGTAGTATATAAAATGAACTTAAACCCAATGTGAACCTAGGGCATTGAACTATGGAGAGCTGTCCGCCTCTAATATAGAAATATTGTAGCGGTTTCAGTCTAAAGTTCAGAGAACAATTACAGATGCACCGTGGCTTGTAATAAACCCTACGCTACACAATGATCACACTCTGCCAGGAAGCAAAACACTCGAGGTCCAAGTGCCTTACACGTCTTGAAGTGCACCCAGATTCAATGACAGTGATAGCAGTAAACAAACATACATAACATAGCAAATATTAGAATTAGAATTTAAACATTAAGTTTTGTTTAAATTCTATTTAGTAAAATTTGCAAGGGCTGTGTGGCAGTCTAACCTCACAATAAATTGAACTCAATGTCCGGTATGAATCAATTTATTGTAAGGTTGGGTAAGATTCGATGCAGTTAGTTTGCCAAGTTCTATTTGTTAGGATTTTTAAGAAATTTTACCTTTTCCGTTTTAAAAAGTTTATTATTTTTTACACTATATTCTACAGCTTCAAAAACTGGCATATGCCATCACAATTCTAAGAATGTCAGCACAAAAACCCCGAAGTCCCTATAATTTTTTTTGCTATCAACGGTAATTAGATGATCGACCACTTTTTGTTTATTTGTCCATTATCTAAATAATACATACAAATTATATTTTATTTCCCTGGATAACACTTTAAAAAAAGATACTTTATTTATTTCTAACTTAAAACTAACGAACAAAACTAGATCTACGTGCTAACTCTAGGACGGTTACTAATGAACTGTTTCCGAAAGGTAAAACAATTACGATTAGAGTTCGCTTGGTTGATTAATATTCCGCGAACTTGATAATGTTATCCATAATTTGTTTACGTGCGTCTACCACGTTATGTCACTCTTGTATGGTGATGCATAGGGCGTACGAAGTAGGCACAACAGATGAACATTTATTATTACTAAGATCTTTTGTAATACCTTATCTACAGTGACGGCTCGTCTGGGGTGGTAGGGTAGGCACTGCCCACCCATAATTAAAGAAAATGAAAATGAATGGGAAAATTCAACATGACTTCATTCCTTTTGGCTCAATCCTACTCTGTGCTTCTCTCTTGTTGGATTGGCGGATCCTCTGTTAGCGGGTTTCTGCCTACCCGGCGTCGTCAGCGTCGGAAGGAATGCTGATCTCACTTTTATCGCTGGTGCGTCGCCGATCCCATTGCGAATTTCCTCAATCGCTTGCATAAGTCATGACATAATCCCATCTAGGGTACACCGGTCAAGACACGAACCACCGAGATCAACGCAATAGGGTCGGTAATGCAGTACACTTCACGCAGTACGTGGGCTGTCAGTCAACGTAGAATGCTTGCGTATGTTGTCATTCCAGGACCGGCTCAACCATAACGTAATATAAGAAACAGCAAAACCATGGGCCCGTAATGGTATTTTATCAGTTAATTGTTTTGGCACTTTTGATGTTTCCTAAACAAGTTGGCCCGAATTTCAATTGGACCTCATTCTTTTCCAGTCACTCTGTAGGAATTGTTGAAGGAGCTATAACTTTTTAGCTTGATTTAAACTGATACTTGTTGGCATAAAATTAATAAATGCTACAGAGACTTTTACATTACTTGCTAATACAACAACTACGTTGTAGCACACCATACAAAATAATTTAATCTTGAATCCATGTAATTTCTCCCCTTTCCTGAGCGGCAACGTTTCCCAGTTCAATTTTTTATTTTTAGATTAGCTTTCAAAAACGTGTTTCAATCTAAAAAAAAACTACCAATCTTTTGGTATATCAATATCTCTTTTATTTACATTTGTGCCGTTAATCCGAACTAGATAGGCACATGTTTCACTCAACATTGTCTGGCATTATTCACCAGAAAATGACGTGCGTATTTCAAATCGCTTTTCTCCTGGCCCCCGCTATTTCATACTAGACACGAAGAAAGTATCTGGCAGAGGTAAATATACATTTTTTCTACTTGGCATTTTATCCAGGAATCTCAAAAATCTCGGCATAAACATATAAAAGTCTACTTTCGCGTGTTGTAAATCATGTATTGATAATATAAATTGTTTATATAATCCTTTTAGTCGGAAGTACATATGTAACTAATATAATATAAGTACTTTTGGATTATACATATTTAAAATGTTTTTTTTTTCTTAAAGGGGCCTGCAAATATTTGAATTCTAACTGAATTATGTGACGTTTTTATTTCTTTTAGGTATACAAACCGCTATTTTTCACTGGAAAAGATTTCTATATTTAACACTTCTCTTTTAATATTTATTTTTTTATTAATGTTATACACCTTCGTCCAAATAAATATGACAACCAAGAAACAGTAACACTGACACACTTTTTTTATTGTCAACATCATTTCGTAATTTAATATTTAACCGTTTTACAAAGTCGTTTACCTTTTGTTTCAGGCCGAAGATATAAAGACCCAGGCGGAAACAAGCCATGCCGGCTTCGTGCAAACCTATACGGTCCCCTGTGACGTAGTCGACAATTCGGATATCATTTTCTGTTGCGTCAGCGATGTAGTAGCTGTCAAAGATGTAAGTAGTGCGAATGGAATGTGGATAAAATCGTTTTGGCAAACATACATTGTTATTGCGGAAGAATTAACATTCAAATTATATCGGGTGTGAATCATCAATCTGTACTTTAGCGTCGGGCTGTCTTTGAACTTTATTTTGTAATATTTGTAATATACACTGTGGGAAATTTAAGAATTTTAAATAGGAGCATAAGTTGTTGAATGTTGCGTTTCTCTTTAGTAATTGATAATAATTTCATCATTATTACCTCTGGTCTGGGTATTTTTGATTTTCTTTTATTATTTTATTTTTTACCTTAGAAGTAAAGAACCCTTTTTGGAGAGTATAAACTTACATGTATTTACTAATAGTTCCAAACGTTTTTATTGCTTATTTATTATACACATTTGCTCAATTATTGTATTCCTTATTCTTTGAATAATTTATTATTTGTGTATCTGCTAAACGAAGTATTTATTTTCATTCATACACTACTGCAATCTCAATACTGCGTTCATGGAACATGTTATGGTATACACTTGACTGTTATGGTTACCTTCCTACTAATATTTTATATTAAAATAATCACAGTAGGATTCTCTTTAATATGATTTTTACTCAACGAGGGTGTACTGCCAAGCTTAGTGTTCCGAACAACGGCTGGTACCACATAACGTACGATTTGGCAACGTTCTATCAATAATACATTGAGCGCGCTCAGGCGACAGAACAGTTGAGTACGCTGGCTTGTTAAATTTCACGGTGTATATAGAAAACGCGAATATTAACCTCACTTTTTTACTACTTGAACCTAAAAATGTAGTAGATAATTAATAGCGTATATTCTACTTTTGTAACACCACGTTACCCACTATTTAAACAAGTTAACAAATTTATAGCCATCTCAGAATTTATTCAGTTAAACATCACATGGCTCAGTAAAGTGCGGTATCAACATGCCGTTCGGCTGATTTTAAAATGTTTAAATCACCGTTAGAGAATCGCATTTACGGTCACAGTAAACTGTTGCGTCGCCTGAATGCGCCCATTAAAACCTGCATTCAAAGTGAGGGATTTCTATATCTGTATGCATAATAGGTGATTCGCACTTTGAAGGTGTTATATATTTTGTGTGCATTTTTTAAATCAAACGACGCGGTAGAATCAATCAGAATCGACAATCTTGTTTGTGGAAATGATTTAGAGCCGACGATTTCAGGTTCTCATTTCCACTATGAAATCTCATCTTTCAATGATCAAAGTCTTGTTTCTTTTGATACTCTGGTTCCTGAACCAACATTAGTTTCAATTCAATATAATAAAAATATATTAGAAATTTGAAATTAAGAAATTAAATCATAAAGAAAACTTGTGTCAATATCTTCGGGATTTTCAGACTATAAAATTTGTACTTAAGGATCTAAATTGTCTCAGTAAGATTATGACTAGGAAGTGCTAGAAGATCCAAGTGTATGGTTGCCATGCTAGAAGAAATATCACGCTTTTCTGCAATTTTAACAATTGTTTTTCGTTTGTAGCAGTAGTTTTTATACAGAAAAATATTTCTTCATTCAATCTTCTTTAACGACTTCAAAGTTTACTCCTCCCTCCTTTACAGTCTTTTTAGTTCTACAACATTATAGTATCTTAGACGAAAAAATATCATGAACTTATCTAATTCAAATTAATCATATTTTCACTATGACATATTCACTATAGATAGCTACCTCATTTGGTGGTGGTTAAAGATTTTACTCCATTGTTTTCCAAAACAGATCACTCCTCACCTCAACAAATTCCGGAAACACCTGCTTCGAATTAATCAAATGGTTGTGAGGTGAGGAGTGATCCGATATATTGTATTTACTATTCTGCCCCACAGTCCTTGTAATCTTTAATTTTAACAGATGCATCTTACATTTGGTAATCTTTTAGCGAGCAAATTTCGCCGTTCGCTTAAGTAAGCCTGCTTGACACGGTACACAATCAAATTTTAATTTTAAAATAGCGTTGGGGTCTTTGAAGTAACACAGCTCTCATGCTTGTAACAATTTTTTGGTTTTTAAAATTGTGCAATAGAAAATCGTAGGCGCTTTTTGAACATATCTTCCCCTCATCTGCCACTTCACGAAGGAAATTGGAGAAGGCTCCAAAAGCTCGAAGCCTAACAATTCAATTCCAGGATCGATTTTTTGGCGAATGTCAAGGCATGCATGAGGATATCAACGACCACTTGCACACACCAGCAATTCCGCCATTTTTCTACCAGTGTCTCGACATCCTAAGCAAAAATGTCTAACTTAGACCAAGTGAACTTGTACAAGTACACTTTTTTCAAGTAGTGATCCGAGTATACATGCACCGTGTCAACCAAGCTTTAGCTTCATTTCTCATTTCCACGGATGATGGCAGCCAACTTTGCGTCGATATCTTAGACGGCCACTTGCTTCGTTCTTTTTTGCTAATGAAAAATATTTTGTTGGGTTAGATGACTTTTTCCCTGTTTGTTTTCGACATTCTTTATACCACACGTTTCTCTTATTGGTTATTGATGTGTTGCTTTACTGATCTTTCAATGTTATGGCCTTATATTTTCCTCGAGGACTTCATCCCTATTGCTCGCACCTTGGTTTCGGTAATCGTTAAGAAATTCAATACTATGGAATTAGGTGCTTTAAATTTTATGGTTTTGACACTTCTTTATTGTTTCGTTTCGTTGTTCTCTAACATGATCAAGCAATTTTGCAATATTCATGGTTTGTATCTAAAAATATTAACAAACATTTCCACTATTTTCAGATCGTCTACGGCAACTGCGGCCTCATGCACAATCGCGAGTCCCTAGACGGCAAAGGCTACGTAGAGATGACGAGCATCGACAGCGAGACCTCATTGGACATCTGCAATTTCATCACAAAAAATGGCGGCCGCTATCTGGAGGCACAGTTGCAAGGTAGCAAACAGGAAGCTAACGAGGCGAACCTCATAGTTCTCGGTGCAGGAGACGAGGGTCTCTTCAACCAATGCCAGTCGTGCTTCAAAGCTATAGGTCGCACCGTCTTCTACTTGGGCGACGTAGGTTTCGCGACCAAGATGAACCTAGTGCTTCAAGTCATCAAGGGCGTGGCCCTCGCAGGATTGGCGGAAGCTTTCGCCTTGGCCGATCGTTCGGGTATCGCACCGAAAGATGTGCTGGAGGTATTCAGCTTGACGACCATCGCCAATCCGTTTTTGAAGAGGAAAGCTGATTTGATCGTCGCCACGGATTTCCAGAACGTGGAGCAACCGCTGATGCACATGCAGAAGGATACGAAGTTGGCATTGCAATTGGCAGATTCCTTAAGGCAGCCGTTGTTAATGACGGCTGCCGCTAACGAAATCTACAAACACACCAGGAGATTCGGGTGTGACTCTCACGACGCTGCCTCGGTCTATATGCGCGCGCGGCATTAATAAGGGAGGGGGAATAGATGTTTTATATTTGAATATAGAGTTATAATAATATTATATACATATATGTCATTTAACTGCAATTAATTTAAACATCTTTTTTATTTTGGTAAAGTTCAAATAAAGTTTAGGGTAGGATAAAAGTAAATTTTATATGACAAAGATCTGTCAAATGTCATTTTGACATTTGTTCGTCTGTCATCTGTCAATGAGTCTTATGCGTATAAAATTTACCCGGAGGCAGAAGGAGAAACCAGGTTGATTATTTGAAGGAAATTGTGTAAGAAAGAAGAAAACTGACGACGTGGCATCGAAACAAGGTTGCACACACCAAGATATCCCAAGTACTTTTATAAAGGAAAAATTGATTTTGTTTTCCTTTGTTTTTCGATATGACTATTCTAATTTAATATAATTACAATCATTAGTTAATTAAGGTGTAACATTAAACTAATCTTTTGACAACGAGGACAACATACATGTGTGTCTCTCGTTTAAATCAATTACGAAAACGTCGTTGATTTTCCATTTTATATTACATTGTTTTGTTTGTCTTAACGATTATTATATATATTATAACAGCAAAGCGAACAGGATGTTTTATTTACTGCGAGGCATGAGTATATATTACATTATATGCGTTTTTTTTTTAAGAAAAACAAGAAATATTATCTTTTTGCGAATGGTTTTCTTTCCATCTTATCTTCAATTTAGTCGTAGTTAAAACTATATCATTATTATCATATTATTAAAATAATACAACAAAAAGATAATTTTGTTTTTCGTTTTTAATTTAGAATTTACGATGTTTATTAGTCTCCAAAGAATTTTTGAATAAAGATGTTACAGATTTTTAAATACGGTTCGTTTATTCATTTTATCTTTAATTTGCGACCTCATTTTTGTTCCTCAAATATTAGAACAACTACTAATAACTAATACATACAATCGAAATCGGGGATCATCTGCCTTACGTCATTATTTATTTATTTTAGATATGACGTATCATGTATTAATTAGATGGAGACACCCTATCTTGTGCAATAAAAAGAGAAAGAGTGATTGTAACATTTTGGTTTGATTTATACGCAATTATATCTGTGGCATGGAGCTCATCTTTCGTGATTTCGACGGTACATAATGGGTAATTCGATCTAAGAAACGCACATTTTGTTTGTTCAATTATGCCCACTAGATCAATTTAAATAAAAATCATTATAGTAAAGAATAAAATCACGAATAACGATTATTCATTTATTCGCTTTATTGTGTACATGTTATTTTAAAAATCGCAGGAGTGACGTAATGGTTCCCTGTTATAATGGGAAATTTTTGTTGTACCCGTACGTAGCCTGTTCGCGAATTTGTGAACGATGCCATAGATGGGGTAACGTACAACATGATCTACACCGTTGTTTTGGAAACAGTAAACAAAGTACAGCTCCTAAGCAAAAATAGCGGCGTTTGGTGCCTGTAATTTGTTGTGATGCGCAGTCAAAGAGTTCACTCGAAGTGACCTCACTCCTCCGATTTAAAAAAACGGTGTTTAGAAATCGACTATGTACGAGGTGGTACCCAAAAGTTCCCGAAATGTAGCGATAAAAGATTGTAGAATACTTGGAGATCGGACCCCAGCATCGTCTGCGATATAACTTGAATCTCCTCTATTGTGTCAATTTTTCGCGTGTTCAACTCGACTTTTATTTTTGGAAAGAGGAACAAATCGCAAGGAGCCAAGTCTGACGAGTATGCTGAGTGAGGAACAACGGCCATGTTGTTTTGTACCAAAAACTGCTGTATGATGAAAGCGGCATTTGGCCCCGCGTTATCATGTCGCTCTTGTGCCACCTTTCTTAACGTTTCCTTATCATATCCTTCCTTGCATGTTACAAATGTCTTAGATGATTTGCCTACGATGATTCCCAATTGCTATCCGAACAACAACGATTTGTTCTAGTGTAATGCCCGTTGATGGTGGACCACCATCAACGGGCCGTTCCATCGGACGTTATCGTCATCAACTGATGTTCAGTCATTCTTTACAGAATCCTTGTGTGACAAAATGTTAAACGAAGCATTCGGGGAGCACGCTTTGGGTCAAACACAAACTCACAACTGGTTCCAATGTTTAAAAAATTGACGACAATGGCACTACACCAAACATGTTGCAGAAGCGATAATCTTACCGAATCTAAAACAGAACTTCATACACCTACACTGTCCCTCAAATCGGTTACTGAAAAATTCCAAACACAACAATGGAAAACTGTGCGCCAACAAAGATCGTTTCAACTGTCGCTGCTTGGCACACTGACTCGCAAAGCGTAGCGGCGTTTGATAGTAACTGCGTCCGTTCACGAGCATGTTTCAAATTTCGGGAACTTTTGGTTACCACCTGGAATCTTATATCCGTGATTGCTCAATAAATGTACAAGAAATTAAAAAAGCACATAGATTCTTTCATCTTGGCTAGAACACCGCTGGAAATAGGAAGTAATTGATTGAGTGACTATTTTAAATTTTTGAAAAATAGCTTCTTTATATAATTTTTTTTTCATTAAAATGAAAATTTTCAATTTATATTCTAGAAACACAATTAGTAAGACCTTAACTCTAATTCTGCTGAAATTTGAATATATTCATGATTGAAAAGCACGCTTTTGCGTCTCAATGACGCAATTTTCGACTTCATACATATATGGAGACCAGTTTTATTCTTTCAAGAATTTTCATTTTGAATAGATGATGAATACGTCTGACGCATGCGCAATCCGGAAGATGTGTTGGGTGTTGTAAATTCACTCTACATTTGTTGATTCAAGTGTCTCTTACACAGGTCCGACCATCACTTAATATACAAGATATACGAAGGCATATATACTATGGGGCATCGCCGTGTCTCTGGAAGAGTGTAAGCGGCTGTTAGGTGGAGCATTTTAAGATCTCGCCATAGCACATAGGCTGCAGGCCTATCACTCAACTTAATTAATAATGAAGACTATCAAATCATTATACAAAGAAACTTCATATTATAGAATCAACTCACAACACCCTCACCATTTCAATAAATAAATAACAAGGGAAAAAAACATCTCTAGCTGAGGTAAAATCTTGGAAAGTATGTTCCAGTGAGATAGCCACAAGTGTCGTGTAATTGCTGATATGATGAGATCTGGGTAGAAAGTGGTGTTACGCACTTTGGACGATTTTGTATGTTTAGTTCATAACGAATGAGGGTATTCCTAAGGGATATGTGATTTAACTGCTAACCTTGAGGACGCTGATTATGCTATGACATATGACTACTACACTGCTATTGCTTGGTTGAAATAAATAATCTCCACTTTGAACGAAAAGTTTATTTGCCTACTTATCTGTTCTATTCGATTACATTTACAAAATTCGATTTATTATACAAGGAATTTTTAATTTTAAAATACAATTTTTATGGATCAGTTCTGCTATTTTTACACGTTACTGACCTGGATTGATTCGCAGCTATGAAGATTTATTGCTTTTTTTTAGCTCACTCGCCAGCTTCATATCTAAAAATAATACACTAGAATGAATACAGTGTATTCACTACCAACAATGAATACATTGTATTCATTCTAGTGCATTATTTTAAAAATATTTTCTATTCTAGATTATTGTCAAATAATAGGTAGAGTGCAAACATGATAAAAATTCCCACTTGCAAGTTTAATTAACTGGTCCCTTAATGATAGATAGACTGTTTCCTGATATATTTAAGACAGCCAAAGTGGTTCCGGTTTTTAAAAGGGGCGATTCCAACAGTGTATTCGATAAAATATTCACATTTTTGGAAAAAAATAAGTATAATAAAAAATATAACTCCAGCCCAACATGGATTTATGAAAGGGAAGTCAACGGATTCGGCACTGATGGCCGCCCTACTAGATATCTACAGCCATTTAAATAACGGGGGAAAATGTGGTTTATTTATGGACATCTGTACGGCTTTTGACCTTGTCAACCACGAACTGTTGTTAAATAAGCTACATTGCTATGGATTGAGCGGCGTAATATCTCCTTGGGTACGTGGTACTTGGCTAACACAAAGCAAATAGTAGTGACAAAGGGTGCGGAATTCACATGAGCTGCTGATATCTTCTGGGGTCCTACAGGGCCCGATAATGGGGCCTTTATTATTCCTTCTTTATAAACGATTTACCTAGTGTAAATAACGGCGATAGCTTCATTATGTACGCCGACGAAAACTGTTTTGTGTAAGCTAACTCAAATGCGGCTGAACTTCAAGGAAGCATGCAAAACAACATTGATCAATCTGTAAACTGGTTTTCCAGTAATTCTTTGAAATTGAATGCACAGAAAACTGTGTTTATTAACTTTACGTCAAATTCGTCGGATACTGATAGTGGTCAATTGTTAAGAATTAATGATAAATCTATTGAACAGGTTCAATCCTTGGGTTGCACATTGAAGCGCATCTTGGCTAACAATTACATATTGATGAGCTATGCAAGAAACTTTCACACGCATGTTTTGTCTTGTACAGATTGTCTGTATAACAATCTGAAATAACAAAAAAAACTATTACGCTTGCTTTGAGTCGCGCCTCAGGTATGGTGTTGTATTTTGGGGAGCTGCGTCTCTTAGTTTAAGGGCATTTCACCTTCAAGTGAAAGCTGTGCGAACCATAATGGATGTCCTTGCGCGACACCCTTGTCGACTGCTGTTTAAAGAACTGGATATACTGCCACTTCCATGCCTATTTATACTAGACTTACTTACGTTTATTAAAAGTTGTAACTTGACCATATCAGTTAGTGACGTATAGGTACTTCTTCCAAGGCGCATGCCTTGCCAATCTTGGCTTGTTACTTGCCGAACCGCACGCTCGGCATGCGTTTTTCCGTTCATTGTCGGTAAATGATCCCGAGTCAAAGACGAGCTATCGTACCGATACTCGGGTATGCTCATGGATGCTTTCCCACGCATCGTTCGTGTATTGTAGAATTTAGTACCATTGAAGCCATTGTAGTTGTGGAGGCTCTGTTAATGTCATAATAGCGTGGCCTAAAGAAGAATTATACAGTTTTTGGAAGAACTATCAATATGTAACCCTAAAGAGCGGTATCTTATACAGAAAGGTTATCCACCATCGTCTTCTCTTTTTTTTCTTAGGAAACATTGACATCTTTTCAATACGTAATAAGCCGCAACACAGGCGTCAATCTCCCTTTATGAACTATTCATTAACAGCTACTACTACTGCAAACTATCAACACTACACCATTGAGCCGTGCATATTCTCAATCGGCGAACCTACGTGCATTTTGGTTTGAGGAATCTACATGCGTCGTGGAAATGATACAAGTTGGTCGCACCACGCTCGTCACAACATTTGCCGAAGTCACGCGCGGTAGAAAGCGGGCTTTAGAGTATTTTAACTCTATATATAGCTTACTATGAGGCCCGGAGTAAGTTATAAAATGTAGATTTCCATCCTTTTTTCTAATGTGCTGTCGATTTTTACAGCTTTATGCTTTCTATAACTATTACCTGTAAATTGCACTTTTGATATTCAACAAACAACAATTGTATGAACATGCATCAAAATAAAATCTTAATTGTTTTTTAATAACGATGTATGCAGATGACACTAAATTCTTGAGGTTCAAAATTTTCAAAATAACAACGCCATCTATTATCAAAATACGAAACATTCCAAACATACACCGCCGATTTCAAATGCTACAAAAGTATTGACATCAAAGAATCAAATGACATTGACATGTTGAGAGCGGTAGGTCGGTTATTTTTGTCCCGACCTGTAATCGCGGCCAACCTTCGCTGGTTCGTGCCCCTTTTGTTTGCGCGCATCTTGTCCGGTTAGTCGGCAAGTTGTTCTCCGTTCTTTTACTGCTAGCTCTCGTATTCCCGTCTCATTCTTGCACTCGTCGTGTGCGTCTCTCTCTGTGTTGTTGCATTTGCCCCGCCTACTTGTCACAGTTCGCTATCATCTCGACGGTAATGTGTCGCGCTGTTCATATTGACTTCAATAATAATCAAAAAAAGAAAATAAATTATAACGGAGGCGATTATATTATTTAATAATCATAGATTCCGAAAAAATTGTCATCTCCGTGTAGATGTTTTAGGAGTGTTTTGTAATAGGTGATTTTTTGGATAAAAATACTCGTTGATCATCGCGGATTCTTCGCGGAATAAAAAGCACGTGTCAGTTTTGTTAAATGAATATAATCATCGATGAATACATAATAATTGTAAAGTAAATATATCGTGCAATAATAAACAAAGTAAATTATTTTGTCTGCTTAATATTTAAAAAAAAGGATAGTGCTTCTTGATAATAATATAAATTAAAAAAAGGCTTATTAATTTGTGCAACAATCTTGTGATACAATAAATATATAAAGTGCATTTATATATAATGTGATATTTATTTACTCCTAGTGAAATACCTAGAAGACTTAACTTGGAGTATCACTTCATCTAGGTTAGTCCTTAACTTTGGTACTCAAATTAATAATTGCAAACGCAAGAAAGATTTCTACTTTCTATTCTATTTCTCGTTAATTTATTAATTATTTATTATCTTAATATTTCTTTTTATAATGTTGTGTAATACCATATCTATTTAATTATGTTTGTCTTTTAAATGGCCTTTTTGTAACTGTTCAATAATAAAGACTATTAAAATTAAAGAAAAAAAATGACAGGAAAGATATAGTTTTACAAAAATTGTAACTGCGACCACTAGCTTACAAAAGCCTTGGAAAATGGTATTTTTATCTCTGGGGTTTTCTTTCTTCCTCCTGCCGCCTGCCGTCTATTTTTTTTCGGGTGCGTTAACCTAATGCTGCGTTATCTAAACTGTATGCGAGCGATTTAAGCCAATGATGTAACTAACTACAAACACAATGGTTTATGCGATGTATGTTATACATGCTTTGATTTTTTTTCGTGTTTCGTTTCTTTCCTTTGTTGTGTATCTTTCCAATGAAGAATTAGCATTAAAAAGCATAATTTGTAGCAAATATAAATAAATTTTTATTAAAAAAAAATTAAGAATGGATTTTCCCAGAAAGAAAATAACCAAGTACAAGGTGATATTACAGTTTCTATATAGAATATTACCACTTTCAATCTTTCAATCTTAACAAGCCTTAAAAACACTCCATACTGCATAAATATGTAAACGCATACGTATTTCCTCAGCGGTAACGCTAAACCAGTTTAGCGTCTGCTTAAATCTTTATTTAAAAAGTAAACACATCTTTTATGTTTCTTACTAAGAAAATGCCCAATTAAACTTGCTGATTTAGTTGACAGATTTTTATAACTCTCACAATTGTTTCAATCAACGATACTACTAACCCCAACTATTCTATAAATGATTAAATATACCACAATATGTTGGAATTCTCAACAACAAAGACAGACGTTCACAATCCTAAAAGAAACTAAAAACACCTACAGATTAGAGTATCTGTGGATCTGGTACGAACTGCTTCAATAATTTTTTTATTTATATCAGTAAAATTATACTTACCTGAAGACATTCTGTATTTTATGGTTTCACTTTAACGAGTGATTATTTATATTTAGATAATACGAATTGGTATTTCCTTATATTCGGTTCTAGTTAGAGTTGCTCAATTTGCGCCAACAGCCAATGGCGGGCGCATAGAAGGTTACACAAAAAATAAATGGTAAGAAATAAATTACAATATGTACTTAAACGCTTACCGTATTAAGAGTCTTCCATACACATAATCACAGTTTTATTTCTTTCATCTCCGATTTAATTCTTTTTTCAAAATGTTCACGAGCAGATGGAATAAATCATTGTAACGATGCCAGACTTGGTAATTTGCAGGAACACATACATTAATCTAAATATTTCATAGTGTCGCATGCGACCTTTTTTTCGGTAGAATGCTGTTTGCTATTTACGTGAAGTTGATAATCCCTTTTGGACCAACACATTAAACGAATATTACAAACTACACATTAAACGTCATAAATTAGGTCCGGCATTTCTGCTATAAATTGTGTCACTTTGTCCAACATTAGTAGTTTTCGCGGCGCAGGCAACATTTTTAAAACAAACGTAGAACTACGAAATAGTATTTACGGCAGCGTACATGTATACACAACAGATCTATAGATCGTCTCAACCTCCGAATGCAGTACAGCTTATGAGAATTCGATACACGGTTGCCAAAACGTCGAATCAGCCGTACACTTTATTATTTGGGTTTCTGTCAGTTAAAATGCATATTTTGAGGAAAACAGTAAAATATACAAGCATAATTTTTTTATTGAAGAATCAGTTTTTACTGGGAATTAGAGGATTTGGCATTTGTTTCTCACGGAGCCAATCAATGATATTGTTTTTTCTTCATGCTGCCGTTGGAATTTTTTCTAAATTTCTGCAGTGATGGGAAGCATTATCAAGAACAATCACTGACTTCTGCGGTATATTTGGAAGCAATTTCTTAATAAA
>JARFOC010000899.1:5815-29566 GCA_031763485.1 Osmoderma eremita | reverse complement strand
TTACTGTCGAATGAGTGTAATTTTCCTCAAATCTACGATTTCTTGGTCTATAAACGCGTAATTTGCCATTATTACAAAAATGAAAACATTTTTCGTCTGAAAACACTACAGAACTCCAAAACTCTTCATCGTCATTGAAAAACTGATTAGCAAATTGTAGTCGGTTTACTTTGTTTTTATCAGTCAAATATGGCTTTTTCGCAGCTGCCTAATTGTTCAAACCGCTCTGTTTAATTGGACGCCTTGCCGCTCTAACGGAACCCGGAAAATGAGTTTTCTCACTAGCTCTTACTGCTGTAGGAAATGGATTCTGTGTGATAAAATTTACCAAATCTTCATTTTCATAAGCTTCAGAAACTCTTCCAATACGTATTCTAAGCGGTCGTTGCAGTCTATTTTCCTGCCAACGTTTTTTCAATTGAAATATGCAACTTTTGCTTATGTTTAAATCTGCAGGTACAGCAGCTAATGACCAGGTGTCTTCTAATTTCGCAATGGCTCTGGCTGTTTGCTATCCCGAAAGGTGTCTTGGCATTTTTCACAAAACACAGTTTTTTTTCTAAAAAAAAAATTTGACTTAAACAAATAATATTGAAATTTTGATGACGTTTAAAGGACGCCTGTTACTTAAAGTACAAATCAAACTGTAAAAAGAAAATCGTGCACATTTCGGTGGCCGCAATCGTACATATGCATTTGCAGAAAGTAAAATCAACGTATGTGTTTATTAAAGTTTACATACGCTGATTTAGTCATGTTAACTAATTATTTACTAATTTGTGACGGAAAGTGCACATTTGGTTGCACGAAGCTAGTTACAAAGGTTTTTCCATATCAAATTATAATTACGTGCATCGCTATCCGGGCCGGATTATCCGCATTAATGTAATCATTATGGACGATAATACATCCTCGGAGACACCTCCTAGTGGGTTTACGGAGTACTGTTTCTGTTTGAGCATCACTGAGAGCAATTACGCGTGTTACAGTATTACATAGCTTGAGTGCTAAATACCAGCGCTTAGTGACGATATGACTACATGAATTTACAACTTAGATTGGTAACCATTGATCGGTTAACTCAAACTCCCGAAATATGGTAACGTAATTCCTTAATTCACTACCTGTTAGTGTCGGTAACCACTTCCTTATGCAGACTGCTTACGGTCTTGTGACTTTGTTTTCAAGGGGATTAAACATCTTAAAATAAGGTCATTAGCGTGAAAATTCATAATAAGAGAAATATTAATGTCAAGTTTTTATTTTTTTTAATATTTAAGTGGTGATTAAGCATATTAATTTGAACAATCTTTTTATGTTTTTAATGAAATCCACTACACACTAGTTGCTCAAACTTATCGCCGTGTTGTTGAACGCAAAGTCTCGCCTGGCGTATCCGTGAATTGGCATAATGTACTAGGCCTTGGTCTTGCCGTCGAATTGTCGCCCCAGCTGCCTTGACGCTGTGACGAAGATCATCTAAATTAATTATGCCGTTGGTGTATACCATGATCTTCATAATGCCCCATAAGTAGAAATCAAGGGAGTTAAGGTCGGGTGATCGAGGAGACTATGGGCATAGGACCACCTCGACCAATCCAATTATTTTCAAACAGATTATTCAAATATTGGCGAACTAAATGATTAAAATGCGACGGTGCGCTATCGTGAAGAGAGCACTTTTGTCGACGTACATTCAAAAGAACTTCCCCCAATAGCTCCATCAAATGGTTTTACAAAAACAAGAGAAATCATATCCATTCATTTGATTTGGCGACACAAATAGGCCTATAAGTTGTCCGCTGACCAGTCTGGTCCAAACGTTTATCGAAAATCTATGCTGGAAATGACTACTAGGATCGGCATGTGGATTTTTCACAGCCCAAATATGAGTATTACGACAGTTATTTATGCTATTAGGTGTGTCGCCAATACAATCGAAGAAAAGTTTGGAATTTGTATGTACATGCTTTTGTAGAAACCACCGACAAAACTGTAAACGTAAAGGATGGCCTTCAAGTTGTAAAGCTTGTACTTTGTGTACATGGAAAGGATACAATTGATTCTCGCGCAGTGTTCGCCAGAAAATTCGATTTGCTACATTTATTTGGCGAGATATTTTTCGAGTACCTACTACTAGAAGGATCTTCTTCGACAAGATTTAGGACTTCTTCTTCGGCATCCAAAATTCGTTGGTGTCGCCAGGACCACCATCTCGACGTTGACGTGTTCGCAGTACACCAGTTCCTCGTGCACGGATTACTAGAGCGGTGAATTTTTGTGGAATAGGTGTTAGTCTGTTAGAAAACCGCTCAGCGTACAATCGACTTGCAGCAGCAGAATTCTGGCATACTTCACCATAAATTAACAACATGTCAACATATTTACTGTTGGTGCGATGAACCATTTTTACTTTCCTTATTTATTCGGAAAAAATTACGTCAAACTAGCAACGCAGTGACAACTAATGAAACAGCTTGACAGGTGGGAAAAGTTACAGACATCAATCAGCCTACTTAGTAAAACATTCACTAATGTAATAACCTATCGTTTGCATTTACTTTGCACAAGTTGTTGATCAATTTTAGCGTTAAAAACCTTTATTTGTGGTGGTTAATCACCACTTAAAAATAAGAAAAAACTACAAACATTTTTTTAACATTAATATTTCTCTTATTATGCATCTTTGTTAAGATATTTTTACGTTAATGGCCCTATTTTAAGATGTTTAATCACCCCTTGAAAACATAATCACAAGGCCGTAAACATATATAGTTACTAGATTTATTTATAGTTAAGAATGTATTCATTGTAAGGTTAGCAATTAAGATTTGTCAATTCGTGTAAAGAATTTCTATTGAAATTATGCCCAGTTCTATGGTATAGTAAAAAAATAGTCTCAGAATGCTCGGAATGACTGCTCTTTTCAATTTAAATCTATCTAAAATTTAAAAAAGACATACACGAAAAGCTATATCGCGTTTCCCTTCAAGTGTTTGGAGTGACATCTACTGTTGAATATAATTTTATTCATTTTATTATACACTAATACGGTGTTCAGACAGGTTGTAAGGAATTATTGATTTAACACCATTTAGAGACAGCTGCTTCATTGGCCGTCTAAATTTTTTTGTTGTCCAAAGCAGAAAAAGGTCGAGGTTATTTGCGACTGCAACATAATATTGAGATGATATAAATGTCAAGAGAGAGTTAAAAAAATATTCTTCGGGCAGGTTTAATTTAGTGCCAAATATTCCGCCGAATATCTCAGATAGAACGAAATATTTTATTTATGCAACCCTTATTGTATACCCAGATTCTTCGTGCATACTATATATCGTGCCTCTGAAATTCATTGTACATTTCTCGTGGTTGTGTTATTAAAATTTAAAAATTATACCAATGTATAGTGGCGAATTTTCTCTGTATTATAGTTCTTGGATGCAATGTATCTTCCGTATATAAAATTGCTAAAGATCAATCAACATAACTGGCCAATAATATATGTTCAATGCTCGAAGCCTATAGTCATATTCTTAAAGTATTTAAAATAGAAAAGTTTGATTCTACACGCCCCAGGTCAATCAGAATATGCTTACCCACTAAATCATTCGTTAATGTTATTTTAGGACATATAACTAAATTAAAATCGAATCTTGCGTTTCGTACTCCTTGATTGACCCGTGACCGTAGTTTTATACAGATTAAAACCCGCAAACAGGCCAAATTTAAAGCTCTTCAACTGCTTAATTGATGGTCAATCTACTTTTCTGTTGAAATAGAACCGAGGCATACTTCCCATCGCTTCACTATAGACTAGAAAAGTCCAGCAGTTACTTATCCATTAATATTGTGTATGTATGCCATGCTTTTGATTAGTTTACATTTTCGCTAATTCATATTATTTAGTTTAATATATATATATATATATATATATATATATATATATATATATGTACTCTTCACAATGTAACACATAGACATATAAAGTACACAGCACTACATAAAAAGGGATTTCGAAGAACATGGAAACATCATATTCAAGACATCTGGACAAATACCGAATATAGCAGAGCATTCGGTAACCATATTGATAATGGCTGGTTATTGATAAAAAGGAGAGAGTTGTAGTTTTGTCGTTGAAGCATCACTCTATATATTGATGGAAGAATTTGTAATTTATTTGTTAAGTTTGCGGACTATTTTGAAAGTGATTTGAATTCAAAAATACTATTATGTGAGCTTTCAGAGTTGCTAATAAATGCATTTTTGATAAACGGTCAGTTTCCGAATACACACCTTCTAATTCCAACATGGCCGCGTTTACTTTCCAAAATACACTACTTAGTCCCGTGACAGTGAACCTTTTGTACAAGTCTTCTGGTTTCTCCTCTTCCTCCTCCAAGTGCTTCAACAATTTTCAATTCTGTCAACCCTTCGTTAGTTAAGTCTCCCCGATTATACTCTGCTGTTTAATATCTTGTACCGTAGTGGTGTATTTTCCTAGATTGATGGTGATCTCCGTATCTCCTACCTCACTATATATTTCAGCTCCAGACCATTGCTCGGCCTTTGACCCGTCTGTAATCCAGGCCAACTTCCCGAGCTTGTCACTGTATGCTGCTTCCTCCCAGCTTTTCCGATCCACACGATTGCCAATTTTGTTGTGAACCAATTCTGCATATCTACTGCTCGGGGATATTAACAATCGGAAATACCCCATACTTGCCTCCCCCACGCATGCAGTTTACTCTTTCTCCAGGCCTATGCAATGCTTTCTATGCAGTGTAAGATATAAAATCTCAAAAAATCACCTGAGGCTACTTCACCACTTTCTGATGCCGCAACATTAAAAAAAAAATGTGTGCAAATAGTAACGTGTAGAGGTAGCTAGAACCAATGGAATTTTAGGAAAGTACACTATCTTTAGCTTCGAGTGTAGATCATTTGGATGTAAGGGCTGGCTCGGTACATTGTCGAGTAGGAGTATTACTTCAAATTCTAAACAAAAACGCTTAACTGATGCTTCAAAACGGTTAATAAACCAATTCTGAAATAAAATCAGCATCATACATGCTTTGTTGTTTGCACGCTAGTTAACTGGCAACGTGTCTGTATCTATCTATTTTAACACACGTGAATTTCGAGAGCGATAGATCAGCAAAGGGTTTTAAATCAAATATTTCCTCCCGACGTGATCCTCTTTTTAATAGTCTTAAAACCGGGCACTGTTTTAGCTTATCCGGATGGATAGAATGTTTCGAGTATTTTTTTCCAGAAAAGTGGAGTTTCCTCTGCGTTAAAAAAAAGTGTGATTCTGTAATTATGCTGCATCATAGAAATTGTGATTATTTGCCCATTCTTCAATAAAAATATTCATGTTAATTCAGCTCTGATTAAATTTAATGGTTGTCTTCACCGTACATAGAATTTCAGATATACTGCAACATCATTATGCTTGACGCTTCCCGCAATATTGGCAATGTAATTTGGACTGCGGATATAACATGTAAATTACAATAGCTAACTTCTACAGAAACTTGAATTCATGACAAAGTTTAGTAAATCACTCGACCATTCCATGAGTCGCACACCGTATATTACCAACCTTCGTTTGCTGGCACCTAACATTTTGAACTTTTGCATGCCCTGCTTCTACAGCAATTACATTTTATAACGTTATATTTCAGTGTGGTCCTGTTACTGGGAAATATACAATAATCAGATATTGTTGTTATTAATTGATCGAACCGCTAAAAATCTAAAGAAAATCAACTTTATGTTGCCTGGATTTGAATAACGGTGGAAATCTGAAAATTACTTTGTTGTCGTTGAACCTTTTCTGTACTCATATAAAACATATTCGAACATATTGCATGTATAAATAATTATTTTAGTAAAAATTACACAATCAGAATAAGCAACTGTTTTAAACTTACATAACATTCTAGAATCGGAACGTATGACAAAATATTTTCAAAAACTTTTAAAATCTCAATGGAGTTACAAATTTGCATTACAGAAAGATTATAGATTATGAAATGTAAAAAACCTTTTCAAAGTTGGGACAATATATATTGCTTAACAAATCTTAACATAGCTTCCCTTCAATAGTAATGTACCATTTTACAGTCTCCGTCTTAGATAGCTTTGCCAGTTCGTAATTCTAGTAATTTACCCCCTGAGCGTTAAAGTGCGAATGACATTCAAATTCCAATTTACTACAATCGATAGAAGTAAGTTCAGATAATCCACCTCCATCGCTTACCGCTTGTACGTCGTATAAAATAGTGCAGTTCCGGTTATCGAGTTCTTGCAATTCGAATTAGATTTCTTACGGCAATACTTTTTACTAAAGCTGCCGTTCAAGTGGAAAATTCTTTTCGTTTAATATATTTGGCTAATATGTAAGAATAGGAGTTAAGGAATATTTTAGATTAATCGAAATTGTAAAATAAATTAATATTTTAGAACAGAGAATTATAACGAACGTGAATTTCAGTATGATTTGACTGAGCGTTTTCTCATGCTGCTAATATTGAAAATTTTTGATTGTTTGCCAATCTTCTTAGGTAATTTCATTTTGTGTAACTACTTGGCCATTTTGATGTTCAAGATATGAGAAGTGATGACTGCTTGCTGTTGATTCTAATGCGTTTATGTTCACTGTCATTTTAAAAGGATAAAAGGATTTAAGATAAAGTAAAAGTATCAACCATTTTTCTAGGTCCATTCAAAGAATATACAGATCTAAAACAGTTATGGATAACATATGGAGGTTTTGGATTTCAATAATTCGTTAATATGAAAACTTGCTTCCAATGACTTTAAAAGTATTATCTGTCCTGATGCCCTTACACTAAATATCTTATTTTGGATTAGATCTTAATTTAGTCCAATATTTTGGTATTAAGCCAGAGCTTAGGATAAATGTTTCGGGAATATGTGAATTCCCCCCGAATTAATAAAGTTAGGTGTTGTTAGGTGACGAATCATCCGGTACAGTGTATAGGACTTGCAATCTTTACTGTATTTTTACAAATAATTGAATCATTACTTATTTTTATCTTACTCTGTATTTTAACTGTTCATTTTTACAATCCCGGCATTTACAGGTTAAAATTAATTATATTGTGACAAGGGTGACCTCTCGGGGGGTCTCGGGGGGTTCATTATTAAGGCATGATTATTGAATCATGCCTTAATAATGAATCTTCATAATGATGCTGACAATGTGTGAATAATAATGCATGCCTTTTACATCGGTTTAAACCTTATATATACTAACACTAGGTGTCCCCTATTGCTCCATGAACTGCGGCTTCTCCTCTAGCCGTCCTCGTGTGAGTCTATTAATGCTGACCTGTCTGTCTTCGTGTACATTGCGACATTCCCACCATGACTTCTTACGGCGCCGCGATATACGGGTCGTTCGTGACAATATCTAGAAATTGCTGTAGGATTCACTATCAGATTTACAACTTCCTTAAGTCTTTTAAGTTAATAGTTACGAACACGATAGCTTCATTACTTCCGCAAGTGTACAATAAATGTGTAACAGTAGGAGTACCCTTATAGGTATGGTGATCCAGTTATTTTATCGATCAGTTGGCTGTTGATTAGCGCCTGCGATATACACGGTAAATCGAAATAAAAAGGCAGAGCTTTGTAACGTCCAAAAAATAGTCTTGGCCTGCTGCAAAGAGAAATACCGTTCAACAACTTGCTAAATGTGGTGCATAGCAGTGAATATATTGTATTGGTTGTGCTTTATTAGCAAAAAGTATTATTGTATGCCGACATCAAAGGTGAGTTTACCGTTTTCGCGAAGATCTACAAAGTTCACCGAACTTTAACCCCGAATAAATCAGGGTCAAAATATCTATAAGATGTACCACTGGTACAATACTGAATGACCACCCACTTGAAACAACGGGTGTTATTAAATCTTCCTCTTCCCTCCTTCTCTACTTTATCCTTCAGAGCTAAAGGCACTGCCCTTGGTAGCTGCTGTATTGGTGTTGAGTTTTCTTCTAGACCCAATGAAATTCTTCCTATGAAACTCTTTCCTCATCATGTCTTTTAGCTCATTTATGTTGATGGAATTTATGAAAATAGGAAAAAAAACATCTTGCTACTCCTTGCTGGTTTGATCAGAACTGGTGGTGCTCATAACTATTTTGGGCATCCCTCCTTGGCCATTTGTTCTGCTCTTCGAATTTCTGACATCGCCCTTGGTTAGCCTGCTTTTAAATACAGCTTGCATTTCGTCGCCAATAGGATTGTTTACGGCACCTTCTTTGCAATAGCTATTTGCACCATTTCTTCCAGTCCTTTATTTATTTTCTATTCGACCAATCTATCTATTACCAGTTCAGGTTTCATTCCCGTTATAAATTTGTTCTTTGATTTGTCGCTGAGGTTCCTGAACTCGCAATTAATGGCTAATCTCTTCAATCTCATAAATCACTCCATTATCGAGTCCGATGATGTTTGTATGGCTCGGTAGAATTGTATCCTTTCTATATACACATTTATTTAAGGACTAACAATGCAGTACCAATTAAAAAAGTGAAAAGTGTGTGTGTAGTCTTTTAGTTACATTCATTAAGAGATGCAGCTAGGCAACTCCGCTAATAAATAATTTAAATGACCGAGATTGAAATTTTAATTAATAATCGAATAGAAAACTTTGAAAGTTTTGAATATTACTACGGTAAGTTACATAAAGAAATATACAATTTTGCTTAAATGCTGTACTTACTTAAATGTGTGTTTTATTGTAGTATTTCATATTTGCATATTTCTTGTATTTCTCTGGTCCTACATTATATTTCCCTATTCCCTTGTTCAGGTATATTCTTTAAATTTTGGAAAATGATAACTAAAATTTATTCTGCTGATGGTTTTTCTGATTACTTCATTTCTTCGCCCAAAATAACAGTAAACGCTTCAATGGCGGAATAATAACTCTCCTCTATTTCTTTCGAGAATACGTGATTGTCACTGTGATTATCATAGCGCAGCCTTTTGACCAATGCAACTTTTTCGCATTTCAGAATCGGCAACCTTGATACATGAACTGCTTCCGATATGATTCTGCTTTCTGAATTCTCCTTCTATCTTGATTTATTAATTTACGATGCTTCGCGAAAGCACTTTTTATCTAACGTTGTGTGTCGTATGAATGTGTTATATTAATAAAGTGTATTTCAGGAAATATTATTTTTAAATGTAGTAACATACTTTAGTTCCATTGGTGAAAATATGAATCATTCAATCAGATCATGGTAATATAAAATAAATAATCTCTACTAAGTTCTTGTAACTACAGTTGCTCTTTTATATTTTTGAAGTGTCTTTCCTTTTTCCTTTTTTGTTCTTCACAAAGTAACCTCTCAATTATTTCTTCAATTAGAACTCAATGAAACTTTGTTTAATCGGTATAATTTTCGGTCATTTGACGAACTCACTGAGTACCAAGTTGTGCTCGGTCAACTTGATTAAATAAAGGTAGAAAGACGGAAACGGAAATTAGAGAGTAATTTGCAGGTTTTTCTGTTTCGTTAAATAATGTATTTCAATCCATCCATGAAAATATTGCCCTGGAAACCATCCACTGGAAAAATAACTATTAAAGAAAATGGGGGGTAAATATATTTTAAATAGAAATACAAATATTTACAACATATATGTATATAAATAAATTATTATCTTTATAATACTTTTAATCCTAGAAAGGTAATCTTATCTACAGACACGTTTAGTACAATCATCCTTCACCACATCAGGCTTCGGTAATTTATTTAAAGAAACCTTAGTCGATCTTAATACTAAAGAAAGTGTTTAAAAATATGCACACGAATACGTGTTTAGTGCGCTGTTAATACGCTATTATAGACCGAGCAGAGTAGTTAACGGTGTCAACGTATACTTAAGTGTGGCAGCCTATATGCAACGGGTAACCCTTGACGTTTTCTGAAAATATGGATGACGGACGCCTTAGTTTTCGCAGGGTCAGCACGTACGAATTTGCCGTCGTCCGCTAAAGAAACGTTAAGTATTAATGAAGTTCTGGCTTTCTTTGTATATTAAACGTGATATACCAACTTAACTTTGCTATTTCACTAGATTGGCATATTCTGTGCAGTAGATCTGTGCGAAAACACCATTAAATCCTAAAGCATTGGATTTCGAACACCAGTTAATCCCACCATATTTTTCTGCTGGTTAAATATGAAATTTCAGTTATGTTTATCTTTTAAAACTTTTGAAGAGTACACCGTACCTACGTCAAATATCTTTTCTATGCCAAAATTAACTGACGTTTGATATATGTATTTCGTAGTGTAGGTACGACAATCGGAAACTCCACCAAATTTATTTATTTGATTGTCGCTTATTAAAATGATTAAAATTATTTTTCTATTACCTTCCTATTGCAATATGAGAGATTGTTATGTAAAATAAATATAGGCTTTGTTACTGCCCGTCCTCGTTTCTTTCTCCACAACACATGAGCGATTGATCTTAAGCCCAAGATCAAGCGATTCGCACCATAGATCTATAGGTTAGAACATTAGAAGCCTAGGGCTCTTACCAATATGCTAACCAGCACAAATTAATGGCATTTAGTAGTAATAATATACAGCCGCCAAATATACGACCTTCTTGGGTTGACGATAGATACTGGGGTCACGTGGAGTGGACATATTGACCACTTGAGGTCTAAATTGTGTTACCGTTTGCACGTTATTCCATTTGTTGCAATACGTCTTCGATCACATCGCAAACAACGTTAAAATGACGTCTTCTAAAAGTGTATACGATGTCCCAAATAACGTCAAACTAACGTTAAAGTCATATTGGCTGTGATATTAGGTCGTCATTTTTACGTCCCAATAAACGATCCATATAACATAAATGTAACGATATATCTAACTAAAAGATGACGTGAATATAACGTGATCTTGCTGGCTGGGAAATATGATTCGCAGGACAAACATAAGGCGCTCAAATCATCGGGTGTGGTCAGACCATCAGGAATCTCTAAGCAGCAAGATATGAATATCTATATCCTGCTGTACTTACATCTAAATGGCGCTCTAAATCTAAATGGATATCTGTCCGGTGGCTCATAATAGAGCCGTATTGGGAATATAAATGTGCCAAGATGAATTGGAGGTTATGCCAAAGAAAGAATAATAAAATATAGTTAAGTTTATTTCGTCGGAAAGCCCTTTCTTTAACTATGTACGACAGATATTATGTGAAACTAATATACAATAAATATTGCAAGGACTGTGGGACGACACGTGTTTCGGGAATACGTGGATTCCCATTATCAGGTCGAATAATAACGGGAATCCACGTATTCCCGAATCATGTGTCGTCCCGAATTAATTAATACTTTGTGCGGGAGGAGTAATCCGAGCACTGTGTTTAATATAGAATAGGAAGAAAAAAATATATCTATGTTATCTGAATTGTCAAATGCTTTAATGAAAAAAAAAACAATTATTAGAACTACCCTTAAATAAAATTGGATAACTTAAAAAAAAGAATAAAAGAATATTTTAGAAATGGAGAGAACTTGTTTTCTTTAAACGGTGAATGTAGCAATAGTATTCGAGTTTTTGTATATGCTTATTATGCCATTTTAACTTTCTAATTTATTTGTTTCTATGCTGATATATTGGTATTTCTCATATATGTACGTTCTTGACTTTGTGTTCTTTCAGTAAATTTAATATGTGGCACACGCAAAACCGTCATTCATTATATGTATCGTTCTAATCTAAAGAGAAATAATATTAATCCCGCCTGGCCAATATTCTTATTCTACATCTTTTTCATTGTTGTTTAGCGAATAAGTCTTTATGTACGCTACGATTAAATAAAATTTTGCTAAATGTTTATTATTAACTTTATGCATGTTTAATTAAATACAAGTTTTTTGAAAAGGAAACATCAATATATAGCCAGATTTTTTTTTGCAATATTTTTAAAGATGTGGTTGCATCAAGCAGTAATTTAACTTTCGCTTTGTTGCACAAACTTTCGTTTCTTTGGTACACACATGTCGCCCAGACAGCTCCAACCATAAATAACACTAACATAAGATGCAAAAGGATAATATATCTCTTCGGCAGGGAATCTCACACGTCGATATTCAATATCCCAGCAATTTTTCAGGGATCATTTTCTCAGCGATAAATAATGTCAGTGCTTTTCGCATACAACACAGCCAGACTCACTATTAGCGTTGTCAAGGAAGAAAAAAGTGGAAAAACAACACGTTTCGAATAGGTATAGGAAAATAGCAAAGGTAAGCATATGCATGTATGTATTTATGTATATAATGAATACATCTGGGAACAAGACGCGTGTATATACATATGTCGCAAATGTACAATACTTTTGTATTATGTACATACATAAACAGACAGGACGTTCGACTTCTAATAAAGTTGGTGTATGAAACACTTTCCGTTTTTTTACTTTATGATAAAGTGTACTGATAAAACTTCGACGTTTATATTTGCCATTTTCTTTCATTCTTATGTTTCTCTGAAATGCTACCTGTCAAATATTCGACATTTTTAAATTGTCTTGAAATATTTTACTACCTTCACAAAATACATACATGTTGTATAATTTATATAGGGTACGGTATTTGTATTTACAGCAACATTTCAACCTATTTGTTTAAAGTTTTGACGTAGGTTTATATAAACTGTTTATCACAAAACTTTATTCAGGTTTGGACTTTATCTCGCCGCTTGAATAACAATGCATAATGTACAGATTGCAGTTACTATCTAAAATGTTTTTCGGAATTTTCTAGGGAAATTATTTCGAGACAAAAAATTACAAACAAAGCGGCCAATTTTAACAGGTTATAAAGAGTACATTGCTCATTATAGATACGGCGGACTTCAAAGATTAGAGAGAGTTCAGATAGGAGGAGGGTCGACCTCAAAACAGTTGTGTCATCTGTTAGTCTGAGATGTGGCATTAACAAACACTGGATGGTCGGTATTCGTATACTATTTCTTATCTACGCTTCCTATCTTTACCCTCGCTAATCCTTGGGCAGACGTGAAAAGTCTAGTGTTGCCCGGCATATTTCCCAAACTGGTCACGGCATCTCAACAGAGAATCTTAGGTATGTCTTAGAGAATTGAATAGTTATGAGAGAGATGATAAAGGAACCATTCCATTCTAGCTTACACTAACTCCTATAAATTAAATAATTGTTCCGGTATACAGAGTTTGACCAAGTACACTTATTAATACGAGAAACTGTCCCTAAAATGCGTTTTAATATTTGTGCGACAGTAGAAATAAGAAATACCCTTATTACCTCGATGAGTGGAGAACTCCGGATACGTATTTCGGCAACTAAGTCGCCATCCTCAGCAGAATCTACGAAGGAAGATAATGCACTCTGGGAGAAATTCACCACACAGAACACCACTTGAATAACACTGTTAGTGTCAGTACTACTGAGTAGTGCTATTCAAGTGGTGTTCTGTGTGGTGCATATCTCCGTGCGACGTCTAACATTATTTTCCTTCGTCGATTCTATTGAGGATGGCAACTTAGTTGCCGAAATACGTATCCGGAGTTCTTCACTCGTGAAGGTCATAAGCGTATTTTTTATTTTTTATTTCTACTATTTTTACTATTTTAAGCCACCATGTCATGGTAAAGTCAATAGGAGTGTAACCTGTGTCATGTTTGATTTACAATTGGAGTAATTAAAGTTTAATTAAAATCACAAAAAATAGTTTCTAATAACAGTAATAATAGTGATTTAATATTTATAAAAGGTAAAAGCTTGTGATACAAGGAAATCCATTAGTTTGGATTCTATAAGGTTTGAAATACTTTTTTAAAGCCACAAATATTTGGTATGTTTGATTAAAATTCTTCTTTTTAGATTCGCCCAATTAAGGCATAACGTTTTCTGTTTGTTATTCTAACTAATGTTATTCTGCAAACCCTAAGTCGAGGTAAGAGATCACTTTAGGAGTACGGAGATGATTGCGAAAGATTTAACAAGGGGCGTGAGGATTTGTTAGAGAGCGGTACCCAAATACTTTTTGTCGTGGACTCCCGGATGTCATGGTTTCGGCTATGGTCGCCGCCAACCAACCCTTTTGGACAACTAAGTAGAAAACCGCGAGCTTTATACATAAAGAATATATTAACTACGCATGATATAAAATAGGAATTCAGTGTGAATGGTGAACTTGCATTCCTGTAGGTTTTTCAAAATTCGGTTGTACATTTCTTGACAGTTTTACACGTAGCTAGCAGTATTCAGATCATTAAGGCGGTTAAAGATATTGAACAGGTATGCTAATTTTGTAAGAAATTCAAAATTATTAGAACTTTCTGGCAATAATTTGCAGCGCAGTAGATCCCTAAGAGTAACGTACAGTCCTTTTATTGCAGCATTCTGGAAAGATCCTACAATCTAGTAAATGTTGTGTGATGGCAATGCCATCTACTGGACTGTATGAAAATTAAATTACTCGAACCATGTTTCATAGTCATATCCAGAGATGTCGCCAGTGCTATCAACGTCGAGGGGGTGCTTTCGCGCGTTTTAAAACTTCCATTTGGAGCAATTTGTTAAGATCATCACCAAAAATTAAAAAAGCTCAAAGTAAATCAAAATTTAAAGCCATGCTCATCGTGGTTTTCGACATCGGGAGTGTAATTTTGGTAGAATGGGTTCCAGAAGGTGTAACTGATAACCGGCATTATTATAAGGAAGTTTTTACAAAGTTGAGACAGAGTCAGAAAAAGACCGCCGAACAGAGGAAAAATGGTTTTATTCTTCACCAGGACAACGTGCCTGCTCACACAGCATTTTCTTTGAAGCAATTTTTGACCCGCAAACACATTATTACAATTGAACACACTCCACATTCGCTCGACTTACGTTAGCACTGTGCGACTTTTATTTTCAGTTCGAGAAGAATTCGACCGCTGAAAAACAAGACCGCACGGTATAAGCGCAAATGGGGGAGTGTATTGAACGGGACAAACAATTGTAATGTATATAAACAAAGATGAATTATTTCATCCATTTTCTTATACAGGGTCCCCCAAGTTGAGTGGCCTATTAAAACAGTTTGGGGATGGAAATGTACAAAAATTTTGAAAATCGGTACACTGCCCTAGACCATAGTGAACTTTAAGAGTAAGTTATTTTCACTTTTGCATTACTTCCGATCGACCGGAGGTCGCCATTAACTTTCTTATTTTAAATGGAATGTTAAAATTTTTATTGCAAATTCTGAATATGAACGTTATTCTAAATACAAAATGTTAAGGTTTCCCGATAACTAAATGTAACCGATTTTGAGGTATCTTCAAACTTATGTAAAAAATCGTTTTGCCTGCCTTTGATTTAAAAAATTGTCTTACGACACTCTTAAATTCAAGATTCAAATTGCTTATCATTTGATGGTATAGCCCCTACGGTTTCAAATCATAGCCTATCCCTGAAAATTTTATAGTCGGCTCGTGATATGTATAGGGAAACCTTAATATTTTGTCTTTAGAATAATGTTTATAATCAAAATTTGGTATAAAAATTATAACATTCCATTTAAAACAAGAAAGATTTCCGGGCAACCGGAAGTGATGTAAAAGTGATAATAATTTATTCTGAAAGATCACTTTGGCCAAGGGAAGTTACGTATTTTCAGATTTTTTGTGTATTTCCTTCCCTAAAATATTTTAACAGGCCACTCAACTTGGGAGACCCTGTATAAATTGACATAGTTCGTATCTCAGCTGCATGGAGAAAATTACTTCCCGCATTTGGTTTAATACGCCCGAAAACTACATTTAAGTTGGAGGTATAAGTTCAGATCAAATATTTGCATAAGCATTTATGTACATAGGTTGATATCCAGAGACTTATACCAAGGACAATATAAATGGATATTTTACTACTACAACCGACTCAATAAATTCAGTGCAATGAATCATTGTACAACGTGGGAAATCTTAAACTGTGAATAACTGATTCGTGTTTTTAAAGCTCCAGTCAGATCAGTCATAGATGGTCGCCGTCTATAAATGGAGACTGTTCGTTTAAATGCATTGGAATATTCGCAACCGACATCGACAGCTCCGTGATAAACGACTACTTCTTTATTCAATACGCAGAAGGGGGCTTTTCACTTCCAGGCGCTGCATCTAACCCCTTTAAAGGAATATAAAAGTTACGAAAGCCATGCGGAGCGAGCTCTTCTTCTAAAGTTTTTGACTATGTTTAAATAAGCAGATACGGCGACTGCTAGTTTTGCATGATCACATGTGTAGAACTTACATGTCAACCTCCATGAGATTACGATTATTATAATCAATCACATAAAATGGCTTCATCCTCAGCAAAGGCTTACTTGGAGTATTTTTTATCTGTTCTTTATTGTTTTTCGAAAGAAAGTAGCTATGATTTTTATTTCAAAAATTAAAAGTTAAAATTCTGCATGCTATGCCAAGACCACTTTAAATATGATAGTGAAATTGATGTACTGTTACGTACTTTCTCACCACCTCGTTGTGTTTCTGTTGATCTTATATTCTCGTTGGAGAATTTGTCTGCAGTATGTGTACGCGACCATTACTTGTTTTGTTTAGGAATTTATTATCGGTTGCAAATTAAACGATTAAAGTGAAGTGTCCCCATCTATAGTCCATTTAGTCAATATTAGTATTATTATTCAATAAGGTCAGTCAACTAGAATCCTATACGGTGGGTAGTATAGATAGACCAAGTCCAGCCAGAGGCAGATATTGGGATTAAATAATGTTACTAGGTAAAAGGATATTTATTTTTCAAATACATTGTAAAATCATAATACATTCTTACACATAACAGCATAATACAAGGGCTTTTTGGAAGATTTCTGCAAATTAACTACACGAGGAACCAGCCCAGAAAATATAGTTTCCATCGGTCGAAGTTGGCATTGAAGGCACTCGCCGTTGACGAGAAGCACGACGGGATTTACCTGGAGTGATAATTTTGATACATGTCAGTCGAGAATTACAAGCAATCAATTTAAACCATAGTAAATGGTGAGTTAAAAGAATCTACCGAAATAGAAGAAGGTTGGAGTTAGAAATATTGGTGGTTGCAGTAAAAGGAAAGGGGTGAAGGAAGCGAAAATTCAAAGTCAAAATTCTTGTAGTTCTATTACATAGTAACGGTTTTCAAAATTCTAAATTCATATCCACTGTCAAGATTTAAACATTTATAAATCAAACTTATCAATTTCAATATATGTAGTATTGTCGTATTTCGAAAAGTTGCCTGGTTGCATCCATCAGATGTAACAAATGAACCCAGCTGTCACAACAATATTTAAAACATTTATGCGTTAATGTCCTGGCAATATTCGAGAAGATATTGAAATGTCTGCAAAACGTTATTAACTACGTTAGGTTCTATCAATCTCATTTCGTTTCTTCTCAAATTCTTTAAGTTTTCGATGTTGTTTGGTCGGGTAATGTTGACCTTACACTTAAGATAACCCTTCAGAAAGTATATAAAGGTGTCAAACCTGGAGATCTGACCGGCCACTCAATTGCACCTCGTGGACCAATCCATCGTTCAGGGAAACCGTATTGAGGTACTTAGCACACGACGACTGTAATCTTGTTGATACCATAAGAAATCGTTTGATGCGTCAGGATCATCTGGATCGGGGTATAAAGTGGCATGCTACTGGGTCACCTTACAAAAATTCTAAATAGCTGTCGCCGTTTAAGTCCCCGTCAAAGAACAAGGGTCCCAAATTCTTGTTTTCAACAATGCCACATTAACTTTTTGAGGATATTGGGGTATGACATTACATTATCCAGCGGGGATTTGCAGCATCTCCGTTGAGACAAAACGTTGCCTCATCCAAAAATACAATTCGTTTTAAAAGCTGTGGATCGTTATTGCATAAATTCATGAGTATCTCGCAAAATTCAAGTCATCTATCATGGTTATCTTCATTTAGTACATGAACCAACTGGACTTTGTAAGGATGCCATTTAGTTTCCTTTAAATACTTTAGGACGGATGTCTGGCAGATCTGACTTACTGATCTTCTTAAAGACCCAGTAATACATTTAGCTGTTTATCTTCTGATACCGTAAACCGGCCTTTCATATAATTACCTAAATCAGGATATTATTCTCTATCTTACTGACAGTAGACTGGTATATGGCTCTCTGTGAGGGTACTTGGTATTAAACATTTTGCAAACTTCCTTTTAGGTGCGCATCCTGTCCGCATAACCAATCATCATCGGTATTTCTATTCGCACTCTTTCATCGAGACGTACAAATAAAAAAACTTATCGCAACAAGTTTTGCTAACAATAAGACAAAGTCACTTAAGATATGAATCGACTGTTACTGTCAACAGTATGACAGGTTTTATTTATATAATTTAAGTGATCAAGTTTAGTTGATTTTTTTAGGCTTCTACAGTCTGTTTTGGAAACAGTTGAATTCAGGTGTAGGACATGACACATACAATATGTTCAGAATTTGACGTAGAATGTAAAAATGAAATATAAGAGGTGTTTCCATTAAAAAAATAAGTGAGTCGTCATAACACGTTTTTGGCTTACCCTGTATACATGAAATAATCATGAGAAAAACGGCAATTAAAATCAAAAATTCAATGTCCGGGCGTTTTTTCGAGAAAAAAACAACTGCATTTTTAATGAATCTATTCCAACCCTTACGTGCTCTCGGTATAAATTGTCAGTTTACATTACGTAAATAAATGAATCGTTTTGGTAAGCTAATTTCACAACTAACAAATTCAGGAGGAAATACTGAGAGAAATACCAAAGATAAACCGAACATTAAACAAAGGTCAAGAATTCACAGAATTATATGCGTGGGTGGTGGTTAAGTCTAATTTAAGCGGAAAGAACGGGCTATTCAAACAAGATTTAAGGACATGAGAGCTGTTCCGCCAGGGATAATATTATGGGGTTAGGTCGTTCGCATGTTGATTTTAGAAAGAATGTTTAGTTTAAAAATATCATACTAAACCGGATACTAAACCGGGTCGTCTATTACTGAAATCGTTTAGTTTATTACATTAATTCCGACACAATTGCTCTTGTTTTTATAATCAATAATACCAATTATTGATTATTTTTTAACATGTCGTTTATTCTTTTCATAATTCTGAAATTGGGGCGTGAACACCCAGTAAAAAGACCCTTCGAGGTCCAGGGTATGTAGAGGACACATTCGTAATATGGTCCCATGGCGAATACGCCCTAAACGGATTCCTATAACATTTGAACAATATAGAAAACTCCATGAAATTCACTATGAAAGTGGAAGCCCAAGGCAAGATACCGTTCCTTAATGCCCTGGTACATAGGAATATCAACAGCACACGCTAGACCACAGCGTATAGAGGGCCACTTACACAGGATAATACTTACACTTTGACTCCAACCATCCGAATAATGTAAAAGTTTGAGTAGCCGGATGCCTATATGATAGAGTCAGGAACATTTGCTCAGAAGAACAAGATACAAGAAAGGAGTTCCACAACATAACCCGCACACTGAAAAAGAATGGTTATACGAAAAAGACGCTAGCAGAAGCAAGAAAGAATCGGATAGCACAGCAGGACCAAGACTCAGACTTGCAAGACAAGGTGTGCACAACGTTAATCCCGTACGTGGAAGGCCTATCAGAAGATATCAGGTGAATGGGCAACGAATACAAGGTTATAACAGCGATAAAAACAACAAGAACGAACAGATCAACCCTAACCAAAGCAAAGCCGGATAGCGAAAACCAAAAAAAAATGTATGTACCAAGTACCGTGTGAATAGTGAAGAGCATACATTGGAGAAATAGGCAGGCCTTGCAGGTCAGTATCAAGGAACATCAAAAACTGGTTCGACTGGCGGTAACGGAAAAATCGCGTTTGGCTCAACATGCTTGGGAAGAAGAACACAGGATTGAATGGGACAAAGCGACAATCCTAGCTTGAGAAAATCGAAAGGAGCGGCATATATGGCCACAACAACAAATGCCATAAGCACACCAAGTCTAGAAATCAAAGATGTTTGGTTACCAATGATTAGAAACAGGGTAAGTAAGAGATCAGCAATCACGATTCGGGAGACAGAATCAAAAGGGAATAACTGCGCATAGAGATCGGTACATGTCACTGAGCATCAATCCCTGGGGAGCATCAGGCCTGGCACACATTACTGCGCAACAAGCTCTGGGCATATACCTGTAGCTTAAATAGAGGTTTAGGAAACTAATTTCTATCCCACGAATTAACGAAGATTGCTAGTTTAAAAAATATTCGAAATTTCGAGACCTCGTTTAAATCTCAGACGAGCAATAAAAGTTCAAAAGATGAAGTATATAAAAATATATTTAAAAAATATATAAATATACCCCTGATATTGCATAAAGGTTGTTAAAAAAATGGTTGTCGGATATATTTGCCAGGTAAGTTGCAATAATGAATTTGGCAAACAACAGCTCTTATCAGAGCTACTCTGATGACGGCAGTAGACGAACTGCCGAAAAGACTGATCAACAAAATCCAACAAACGATGGAAATAGCCCAAAGAACAACAACTCAAATACCAAATGAGATAAGTTTGTTCTAAGAACATTCTGTGTTGAAACCAAAAACCATCTTTAATTTACCACTTTTCTAAGTTTTATTTGGAAAGAGTATTGAACAGCTAGTTTAGAAGAAAGCAACTATTTTCATTCGAAAATTAGAAAAAAATTAAGTATCACTGACGGAATCCTTCTAATTGGTTTTACACCATTAATTTTCCCACTAGAAAATTATAATTTTTTTCAGCATTTCTAAAAAGCTGATTTTTTAATTTATATAATTCATTTATGTGAACATACGTGAGGACGTCGCTAAGCTCACAGAAACGCCAACTCAAGTTACAAGTATAAAACAGAATGGTGAAAATGGAAATTGTCATTGCCACGGCATGAAATAGACAGAGTTTTGGGTTATATTTCAGATTGCATTGGTATTAAGGTCTGCAGTGAACAAGGGCCGAAGGTAGAAAATATGATTTTCTCAGAGAAATTGGGTTACTATTACGCAAATGCAGAAAAATGTCCGACATTCGAAAATATTTGATTTCAAAATCTGGATAAAATACGCAAAAGTATTTACAGTAAAGAGAAAAGTCCGTCAAATACAACAAATTACACTGCGCATCTTCTGTGGAAACTACTTGCATATATTTATTGTTAAAGGTATCTTTTAATTAGTTGTTACTTATTAACATAAAAACGTATTCATCTGAAAGAAAATGTGTTAAAGTACATTCATTGCAACTAGTAACCAGCCACATTCCGAGAATTTACTTCAGTTTCTAGTTTCTAGAATTAGGTACACGTTTTGTATTATTTCGTTACATTGTACGTCAGTTGCGGGAGCAAACACCAAGTTTTCCAATAATCTAAGCATCAAACAAAGTTTGCGGTAGTTTCGTATCCTCACTAAGAAGCCACTATTCGCGTATAGCTCGGGTATCAAAAGTTAATAATTAAATACTAAGAGTAACATACATGGAGTTTTAGTTTGATTTTTATTTATTCATTTATTCTCATCTTGAACGTATACTTGTGGATGTTTGCTGTTAATGGAATAAAAAAAGAACTGTGCAAATTCGGAAGTATTTGTCACAGTAATCCTTAATGTCAGGTCACCATTAATGAGTTTTCACATTTGATTGCAATCCTGTGTTTCTTATTATAAAATGGTTTTGTAATATATGCAGTATCCACTGAAATTTTAAAGCGTTATCAGTGAAAATTGGAAGGACTGTGTGGAGCAGTATAGTAACTAAAATATATTGGATCACTCCTCACCGTATAACCGAATTTGGTCATACGTTTGACAAATTATGCAACGCTGTAGTCATCTATTTTCATTAAATATGTTTTTAATTAAAATCTTCAAATTTAGTTAATAGCAATATTTTGGTGCATTCCACTCAATCTTGTTTGTGGGTATATTTTGTGTTCTGGTTCCAGGTATGCTGCACTTTTAGACGTGGAATAAGCTGTAAGAGTAATGTATTTTTTACTATGCCGGATAATTAATTTCCAAGGGATAACGTAAAGTTGGTCTTTTTAAATGGCACAGCCTTTTAACTTTTTTGCATTGGATGTTTTCCTCAAAGTGAACTGTGGGAACCGAGTGGGTACCATTTTAAAGGCCACTGAAAACTTTAGCTTACTAACTGAAAATGAATAAACTCTGTGCATTCAAGAATACTTTAGTAGTTTCCTAATAATGAATCATTATTAACAATGTATTGCATTAAAAATAGAAAATCCCTTACCACCTTGACGAGTGAAGAACTTCAAATACGTATGTCGGCAACTAACTTGCCATCCTCAGCAGAATCTACAAAGGAAGATAATGTTAGACGCAGCACCCTGGGAGATACGTACCTGTGTGGTTACCTGTGTTGCTATACCACAATAGTTGTTTCCGTTCTATTTTATTGATTAATGTTGTGTCAACTTGCATTATTTCTTTCGTTTCATTCGTGGTCCAATAATGTCTTCTTACAACATTGTCTCCAGTACATCATCTGGTATAACCATGTAAATAATAATGCATATTATAGTTAGAAAAAATGTTTTGTTTTATATACGTACTACAATACGAAACTTATTGTTAAAATATTAATATCCCAGTAAGCACACCATCGTTTATAAAACGTTAATGTAACGTTACCATAGTTAAATAAACGTAAATGGTTGACAATGTCAACGTTGTAGAATGATAATACATTAACGTATAGATTATCAACATTGAATAAACGTTTATTTGAAGTTGTTAAGCGGTTACATATCAACGTATAAAATTCAACGTTGAGTAAACGTTTTTAACTAGTAAACGGATACAGTATATAAATGGTAAGATTGTAACGTATAGGTATGTAATGTTTATTAAACGTTAATAGCATAGCACAACATAAACATATACATATTTACCGTTTAGTAAACGTTAGTAGCATAGTATCACATAAACGTACATATATTCAATGTTTTAAACGTTTGGTAGCATATCAACGTAAACGTATTTTTACTACCAAAAATCTTCATACTTCGCTAAACGACGTGAATATTACATTAAAAAAAAACATCATTGCAGTAGAATTAGTATATACCGCACACAGATTAGGGGAATACAATTTTCTGCTATGTGTACATCTATGGAAAAAACGGAAATATTTTTATCTATCCACATTAAGTAATTAGAAGTAACTATTTTTGGAACATTTTCTTTTTCGAAATGTTTGTACGATGTGTTCAGAGCATATATTTGTTTGAATATTGTAAACATAACTTTGAAAGAATATTTCAAAATTTATATTGAATCAATTAAAAATACACATTATATATTATCAAAAAATCACATTGTTCCTAGATAAATCCATGATAAATATACCTAAAATAAAATACTTGAAAGGGGAACCTTTTTAAATAACAACTAGTAAGTTGTTAGTTCTCTAAAATAAACATTTAAAATAAATACAAATATATATAAACACAAATTGATGTGCGCAAATTTAATATACGTAAATATAAGTATAAAGCAGTCGATATTGCAAGGGAGTAAAAATGTTTCATGCCTAGGAATGCAAGGCTGGGAAGTACCGTTAAATGTGGCAAATTTTG
>JARFOC010000898.1:0-19118 GCA_031763485.1 Osmoderma eremita | reverse complement strand
AATTGTGTTTGGTACACCATTCAGCCATGTAATCGATATTTTTTTGCAAGTTTAAGACGTCACCGAAGTTAGCAATTCAACTATAAATTTTAATATCATCAGCGTGAGCCAGAACTGGACAAAAGAAGTGCTGCAACAAATCGTTAACGTACAAAACAAAAAGCAAAGGCCTCAAGTTGAACCCTTGCGGAATACCAGAAGTAGGAAGGAATTCGTAACACCTAAAACCAGTATAATGCACATAGTTAGATCTATTACTCAAATAGGATTCCATAAGTTGCAGAAAAGATGCAGTGAGACCGAAGCAGTCTAATTTTTCATATACGAAAAGTACCGTAAAGTGGGGATCTCAATGAAACAAAATTAATGCCTTGAACTAAAGAGACGCAAGTCCCCATAGACTGAAAGTGTATATTATATTTAGGAGGCCGTGATCAAAACTAACAAAATAAAAAAATTACAGAACAAAATGAGAATTGCTTACAGAGCGGGATATAATAACGCAATTTTAATAGTTGAACCAATTAAAAACAGATGGAACTTTGATAATAGTGAAAATTACGTTCAATTATAACTTGATGATAACTACCGGATGATCAATTGAATTTGTAATTAAACTAAGCTATGAATATTACAACTTAGTTGGTAACACATATTTTTATAACTGTGAATGAAGTGTCACATCAAATTATAATAATTATAAGATATTTGTAAGAGTGTAAAATATTCAATTTGATACGCAAAATTATCTTACTGAACGATATTTTAAAAACCATTCGTTTTATTTGAAATTAGTAATAGAATCCATTTTATTTAGCACCAGGTTAACAAGAAATCTGCCACTAGAAGCAGCTCTTCGGCTTTGTAGAGAGTCAAAATTGTGCCTAGTAAGTAAAACGTCATAATTTATGCCACGTGGTGTATAAATCTGGTCAATCATGTATGACGTACTTCAAAAATGTTTTTTGAATTCTCTCTAAGGCAAGCTGCTCATAGTGGTAATAAGGGTACAAATAATTGAAGCGTACTCCAACAAGAGTGAAAAACAAAATCTTCATAACGTTAAGATCAAAAAATGATTTGCAAGAACGTATTGAAAATCCCAAAACCTTAGAAAAATTATTAGCAATTTCATTATATGATCACTTAAAGACAATTGAGAATCAAAAACTACTCCCAGATCGCGGATACTTGACCGTCTAGAGATTGGTTTTTAATTAACAGAATAGGAATACAATACGACAGTGTTAAGTGAGGATTGCCATTTAAAAAACAAGGACGTCATCACATTTACATAAATCACACTGTATATTCAGATGGCAGATCAAAAAACATGGAACTGAAAATAAAAATTGATGTGTTTTTGGAATATTCCAAAAATTTTATATTTCCCTATTAATGAAATACTTCTTGGCCACATTTTAGTATCCCAGCATTCTAACACTTCACTACGACCACTTTAGTTACTACCAGAGCTTCTGGAAGAAAAGTTGTCTCAGACCGGAGAAATCTATCATATTTCAAAAACACTCCAGAAAGTTCTGATTTGCACGCCGAAGCAAAGCTCTTTGAGCGACTTTCCAGGCAATGAATATCTTATGAGATAAGAGAGGGTTTATACTAACGTGACATAGAATGCACAAATTTTTCATTACAAACCGCGAACTGAAAACACTTTTCTAATATTACGCGTTTTAATGACAATTGACTCCCTATTTCCGATTTAAATACTTATTTCTGTTAAGAAAACAATTTAATCGTAAAATCATAAATCCATCCCGATTCTATAAGGAAAATACTATAACCATCAACTATTAATTAGATCAACGAAATATTCATCATTCAGAATAATAATCCCCGTTTCTATGTGGACATACGTGTATATGTGCTATTCGAGTTAGGAATAATTCGTAAATTATTTGACGACGTAGGTAGTCTATTTCTTTTATTTACTATAGATTGCAACTGATTCGCTGTGTCACATACTCACTACCAAACGTGCTTTCTCTGACATGTTTTTTTTAGTGTCCGATACCACTAAGGTGAAAGGAACTATATCCAATTTTCTCAGATGATAGGATTATCGTTACACATATCATCATATCAAAATAGTTCTATTCTATACTTCGTTTTTTTAAACCTACATATACCCGGTTCGTACTTAATAAGATAATGCCCACGTGACCAACTTAATCTGGATTCGTTGTTAACGATAGTGTTGTTGACGACGAAGTAATTAACAAATTACAACTGCTTACCTATGTAATTACCATAAAGAGTTCTATTTCATTATTTTTGCCTTATACATTTTCATAATAAACTTTAACCTAAACCTAACCTCACCTTTGATTAAAACATTTACGAGGAGTGTAAATTAAGTAATGAGGCTGACAATGTAGCGTTTGATATGGCAACACGGGAAGCACGGAACATGGAGGGACGACAAGTGGACATTGTAATACGCGTTCAGTGCAACTTTGAACTCGATCAAGTCATTTGGTTGTCCGTTGTGGTTTTTTCCGTGAATCCGGTTTTCGTAGTGCTTTCTACAAATTAAAGACATTAATTGGGCAAAGTGCAACAAAAACTTTTGCAAAACTTCAACAGGCCTACGGAGGCAGTGTTTTATCAAAAGCCCAGGTTTTTCGGTGGTTTAAGGCATTTTCAGAAGGAAGAGAGTCGATGGGAGATGAAGCACGCAGCGGAAGGTCTTCAACTACGAGAACCGATAGCAATGTCGACAAAATTCGCGATCTCGTGCGTTCAGATCTTCGGTTGAGGGTCAGAATGATCGGGGAACAGTTGAATTTGCCTCGCACCACTGTTCATCAAGTTTTGACCAATGAATTGGCAATGGGAAATATCTGTTCGAAAATTGTTTCAAAAAACATTTCGCAGGAACAAAACAACCTTGACTTTTTGGAATCGATTGAAAATAACGAAAATTTTTTGGAACGTGTCATTACTAGTGATGAAAGTTGGGTGTATGATCCGGAAACAAAACGCCAGATCATGGAATGGCACAGTTCGGGCTCTCCAAAGCTCAAGAAAGCAAGAACGAGCAAATTAAAGATCAAAAGCATGCGATTTCTTTCTTAGATAGCCAGGGAATCGTTCACAAGGAGTTCGTGCCTCAAGGTCACACAGTTAATCAACATTTTTACCGAGAGGTTATCGAAAGACTCCGAAAAGGGGTCATGCGTGTGAGACCAAACATCAAGAACGATTGGATCCTGCAGCATGACTATGGGCCTTGTCACACAGAAATTTCCAGAAATGGCCAGTAGAAATATTTCTGTGGCTCTTCAGCCTCCTTATCCACTTGACTTGAGTCCTTGTGACTTTTTCCACATGAAAAATTGAAGATTCATCTGAAGGGACTTCATTTTGGAACACTCGAAAACATTCACACGGCTGAAACCGACCAGATAAAGGCGATTCCACTATCCGAATTCCAGCATGGCCATAAGGAATGGAAGAACCGTCTCCAACGCTGTTGCTGTTTGCTTCCCAAGGGAGTTATTTGTGGGAGACAACGTTCAATTGTAATTATATTCAAATAAAAATATTTAAAAATATCAGTCTCATTACTTAATTTACACATCTCGTATACTAACAATCCACCTATTTTTTTAAATATTTAGCGAATTTTTATAACCATAAAATAGCAGCGATTTTCGTACTGTGGGGGCGAGACTTTTACAAGTAGCCCAAATAAATCTTCTTTACTACTACTTTATCAAAGATAAAAAAATTTATTAAAAAAGAAAGTTATACACTTAACTTGTACTCCTTAACGTAGCATTTACACAAGTCAGTGTTATATAATAACATTTTTCCAAAAATTGCGACTACCAAAGCAGATGGTGTTTGTAAGTCATAAAACATTGACCTTCAACGCGAAGTTCGTCCATTTACCAGTTCAAGTATAACGCCTCCATATAGAGTCCCTAGAAAGAACTAGTATTTGCGAAGCTACGGTATTAGTGTGCAGCAATAATATGTATTTATGATCAATAATACACTGCTTACAGTAAAATACAACACACATTCTTTTATATTGCGACTGGCACTAATTCAGTTACCAGAGACTGTACATTCATACAATTTGACCCATGATGCGACTCAGTTGCTACCTATAAGACTCACTTTCCTTTATTCACAACGTTGAGGTCATTGTTACACCAAGTAACACTGACGTTTCGTGTGTAGTAACCTTGCCATTTCTTCTGGTAAAAGTATTGAGCGTAAACGATAAAAATAAATGTAGATTTGTTATTGATAAAATATACGTTCCAAATTTTCTCTTATGACCAATATGTTCGTCATTTCTAAATAAGATATTCTTTTTTAATTCAATGATAAAATTACAACCTGTCCATATCGGACAAAAAAATTATTGGATTCACAGTATTTAAAATAACTGAAAGAGAAACTACCAGTGAAGCTAATCCAGTATTCAACGCCAATAGACTTTTATCTTAATGTAATCAAGTATTGACTAAATAATTGGCTAATAGACAATGCATGTAATTGCAATTTCAGTACCTACTAGTACTGCTATGTTAACTCAAATAACAAACAAAAAAACACAGTAAGAAAAAATACGGATTATAGGCACAGGTTATATTATTTTGGTTGTAAGCAATATGGCGCGGCAATTTTACATTTTAAGTGGAGACAATTCTGGTCGGACCTCAAACATCAGAACTATTTTAGAACTTGAATTTGAACCGTCATGCGCAGTACACTGATAATTTAAAATTCGAGAACAATTCCCGAAATAGAGGTCCGAACAAACCTTATATTGCCTGGTAAATGTATCTACTTCCTGAATTTCTTTTCCTTTAATGAAATTTATTTTTTATGATTTCAGAAACCTAAGTGCTTATAATTTACATGACATGAACCTATATAGAATACTAAACGTCTACAAACTAGAACTGAAAATCAGTATTCCACGTATAATTGGAAGCGGAATGGATTTCTTTTTTTTTGTATTTCCAACTTGTAACGTACAATTATAAAAATACCTACGTTCACCTAAGGATATCCACTTAGATTTTCAATTATATTATTAACTGGTAGAAACTAATCAAACTTTGCCATTCAAAACCACACGCTTGTGTTTATATGTTACAGCTTTCACGATAGTAATTTTTGTCAAAAATCCCCTATGCCGGCAATCTCATATAGCTCAAGATCCAGTTGCATTTGCGATATAAATGCTTACAAAATCGTGGGATGCTCTCTAATAAAGGATATAAAATATTAAAATGCATATAAATTAGGCGATAAAAATATATGAAAGGTTTACATTGACAGGCAGTTTCTTTATAAATTTATTCGCGTAAAATCCAAACTTTCTTGGTCGTGAATTCATGAATTTAGTTTCTAATATATCATTGCTGAAATTTTGATACTCTTTCTTTCCTGACTTATAACAGGTTCCTAATGTTGAACTAACTTGTATCTATGTAGGGTCGTATATTGTAAGCGAAGATCTTAATGACTTCCAAATATGTAATTAATTTTATAAAAACAAAAGTTTAAGCATATCAAGCCGGTTTCACGCCAATAAAAATTAGGTATAAACAAGCTGTGTATGCGACAAAATCTCTGGGAAATGCAGCACACGACAAACTCAAAACATTCTTAAAAGGTAAAAGATTTTCGACAAATCATATGCATAGCAATAATGTACAGTGTGCCATTTTACGGAAAAGAACTATATTGGTTTGAGTGATTTAGGGGTTTATTTAATTTAAAAACTTCCTATAATTATTATAAATCGAGGTAAGTACTACCTAAAGTAAACATTCCATACAAACAGAAGGATTGTAGATAGTGCAACTGCGAACTACAACATACCTCAAGAAAATTAAGTGCAGTGCTAAACTATACCCATATCGTAGATCATAAAACTACGAGGGATGTCCGGTTACTACATTTTTGAATTACAGACAGACAACTTTATTTATAGAAATCAAACATACACTAAGTAAAAGCGTGAACTGTTAGCTACTTTTCAACATAATCGCCGCCAATGTTAAGGCACTTATCCCAGCGAGGCACAAGCTTCTTCCTCGTAAAAGGTGCGATCCAGATTTGGAAAATAATGCCGTACTTCCTCTTGAATTTCGTCGTCGTCTTCAAACCTTTTACCCGACAAATAAGCTTTCAACGGCCCAAACAAATGAAAATCAGAAGGAGCCTGGTCTAGATTCTCATCCGTTTTCGTTGTTGATGGTTTCTTTCGCACACCTTCTAGGTCATCGTTCAGAGCTGTGCGTCCACTTTTGAACTGTTCACACCAAACACTAACTTGTTTTCGACTCATAACTCCTTCTCCGTAAGTCTTCAGTATTTTCTTATGAATTTCGATAGGTGCTTCATTATTTCCATGCAAGAAACCGCTCGCACTTCAAACTTGGAGTATGTTTCGCTCGGAACTGACATTGTGCATACATTGTACTAAACCTAAGGCAATAACAATAGGCGCCTATGCAGTACATATGCACATCTAAAATGCGTGCAAGTTTCAATCTGATCGGAGCGGTGTGTCGCGCCAACGTACCTTAGTAACCGGACATCCCTCGTATCATTATATACGTTCTGATAAGAAGAAATTCGAGTAGTCGCCACACCCTAAAGTGAAAGTGATATTATTGTCATTTCAGTGCAATGACCTGTGGATGTAAGTATATTATGTGTGTTGTTATATGCTCGCCATTAAGGTATGACATCCACTCTGTCGATATTTATTTTTATGACTCCATAAATAATTGCAAGCACGTCAGTTATCGATGACAAGCAGTCTGAAGTAACAAAACTAATCTAGGTTGCTTAAATATTTTGATCTATAGTATGTTACAAATCTCCAAGTCCAGTTTTACGCTCTCAAAGATTATTTGGAAAGCATTTATTGTTAAGAGGTTTAATAATATGTATTTTCGGTAACCCTATTGTACTAAATATATGAAATGTCTTTGTCCAAGATCTTTGATAGGATAATATCGGCCCAACAAATAATATTGTGTCTTTTAGAATAATTACATTAGTAAGATTTCTTGTAAGTGTTTGCTTGTTTATTCTTTTTTTCATAGAAATATAGTTATCAAAAGACAATTATGGATTATTTAATTTACTTATTTTATGGAAAATTGATTGGTTTTCTCTTATTTAATTTAATTAATTCAAATGTTATAATGTTAGGTTAAATGCGATTAGTTAGAAGTAAACACTTTACAAATCAATTTCAGGCATAAATAAACTTATTACTTTTGCTTATGCAAACAGAATTCCGCGCAATGATCCGTGACTCACTCTTGCGTGAACAACCGACATAATTTCGCGTCTTCACGACATTGACCGTAAAACCCATGTATAGATCGCGCTGCATGAAAACAATACTCTATCCACTATTAGATTCTTTTTCGGTAAAAGTAATTTGCAACCTTCAATATAAACTATTTTCAGGAACACCTAACCTATGATTTTGTAGAAAACCGAAGCAAAATATTTTCACTTCCGCTCATCTAGGTACTTTACTGCTACAGTTGCTATTTAAGCAATAAGTATAGGGCAAAGTATGCCATTAGGATATGGTAGATTTCGTATCAATAATGGGGAAGTAAAATCTATTCTGTGGGCGTGATTTTTATTTTTACTAGTCTTGCACAATGTTTAAATTTGTAACCTGCAGGTTCTTTTTATATTCAAAATTATAGCTCCACACTAATGAAGCTTCACCAAAGGAAATAATTAAAGTTACATTTAAGTATTGACAAAAGTAATGATAAACTCGGATTCTCTGATAATTGAATAAACAGATCATAAATATAAAAAGCAGTTATAAGTATACTCCTCAAAACAACTCGCAAAGTGAACAATACTAATAAGTCAACAATTTGAAACAAAAAAGTGATCATATCACTCTATAAAAATCAATTTTTTTAGATGTTAGAATCACAAACGGAAGCCAAATCATCGTGAGTATATTATAAAAAGAGATACGGATGAAAATTGAATTTCAAACTAAAATTAGCAATTAGCATTAATTTATAAATTTATAAATTCCTCGTGAAATTCTGAACATATTTTATATATCATGTCCTATACCTGAATTCAACTGTGTCTGAAAAAAATTGTAGAAGCCTAAAAAATTCAACTAAACTTAAACACCTAAATCGTGTAAATAAAACCTTGAATTGAATCATACTGTTGAGAGTAACAGTTGTCTATAAGTAAACTTAAGATATGTCTTAAGTGACTGTCTTTAGCAAAACTTATTACGATAAGTTTTTTTTTTTGGTTCGTCTCAATGAAAGTGTGCTAATAGAAATACTGATGATGGTTGGTTATGAGAACAGAAGGAAGTTTTCGAAATGTTTAATGCCACGTATCCCCACAGCGAGCCACTATGTCAATCTACTGTCAGCAAAAAATATCGTGATTTAGGTCACATCAGGGATAATTATACGAAAGGGCGGTTTACGGTATCAGAAGATAAACAGAGCTAAATGTAATACCGGCTGTTCAAGAAGACCACCGTAAGCTTAGCCGCAGTATTGCTTTGTCAAATCAGATCTGCCAGACATCCGTCCTAAAGTGTTTAAGGAAAATAAATGGCATCATTACAAAGTCCAGCTGGTTCATGAACTAAATGATTAAGATGACCACGATAGACGACTTGAATTTTGCGAGATACTCATGGGTTTGTGCAATAGCGATCCACAGTTTCCAAAACGAATTGTGTTTTCGAATGAGGCAACGTTTTGTCTCAATGGAGGTGTAAATAAGCAAAACTATCGGTATTGGGATACTGAAACTTCCTGTTGGATAATAGAACGTCACACCCAATATCCTCAAACAGTTAATGTTTGGGCCGGCATTGTTGAAACCAAGATTTTGAGAGCTTTTTTCATTGATGGGAATTTAAACGGCGACAGATATTTTTAGAAGATGATCTAGTACTATGTCTTGCCACTTTATACCCAGATCCAGATGATACCAAACGATTTCTTATGGTATCAGCAAGATGGAGCACCGGCCCATTACACTCGTCTTGTGCGTGATTACCTCAATACTGTTTTCCCTGAATGATGGATTGGTCGACGGGTCCAATTCAGTGGCCGATCTCCAGGTTTGACCCCTTTAGATTATTTTCTGTGGAGTTACCTTAAGTGTAACGTCTACGTTAACCGACCAAACAACATCGAAGACTTAAAGAATAGGATAAGAGACGAAATGAGATTGATAGAACCTAACGTAGTTAAAAACGTTTTGCAGGAATTTGAATATCGTCTCGGATACGGCCAGGAATTTGGTGGAGCTCATTTCCAACATTTGATAAAATAATTTTTATTTTTTATTGCGTCTTACTACTTTATCTAAATGAAGAATAATATGTTAATGTTTCAAGTTGCAGTGCATTTTTCTAGAAAACAGTTGAATTCAGGTATGATACATAAAATATCTTCAGAATTTGAGGTAGAATTTAAAAATCAAATAAAAAGAGAGGTGTTTCCATTAAGAAAAAAATAAGTAAGCTGTCATAACATGTTTTTGGTCAGCCTCTATATATGAAATAATCATGGAAAAAACAGCAACAAAAATCAAAAATCGGCCGGTCCGAGCGTTTCTTCCAGAAAAGAAAACATACCTTAGATAATGCCTGTGCTGCATTTTATAGCAAAATTAACAAATTTAAACTGAATTTCTGTTATAAGCTGATAAAATTAGTTGAATAAAAACTAAGCTTAGTTATTACTTAAATTTATAACAACTGACAGCTCTTTGCTTCATATTATTCACGTGTATATGTTTCAAGGAAATTCCCATTTGCACAAGCACCGGTAGCGTAGGGTGAAGACTGGCGAAAGCGTATTATACATTGAAACCGATTGAAGCCCCTCTTCCACTTCCGAAATGCGACCGCGTGTTGGTTGCTTTGGATTCTCGGTTTTTTTTCCTATAATTTCATTTATGGAGGCTCGCCCAAGAGACGATTTAATTTTTAGTGAAGGGGTATATATAACGCCACTAACTTTTTTCGCATCGAGTATCATTTAAATAGCGTTGTGAACCGTACAATATCTATACGCGAAGGAACACGATGAATACGGTAAATACTTTCTTATTAGATCTTATTATTCATTTTAAATTATTGTTTTGTGCGAATCGCGCGATTTTGACATTGAAATTTTCAGTGTCAAGATTATTATTGGGTAGTGTATGTAGCATTCTTTTCTTTCGTTTGAATTTACTGGAAATGAACATTAACATTGTATAAATAGATATTGTGCTATTTATCTATTTTTGCGTTATGTATAAATTTGGATAATGAAATTAATCAATTGCGGTGTTTAAAAGCTCAATTGCAATGTTAAAATTAAGTTGTATATTTTAGGATGACAAAAACAAGAGCATTGTTATCATTATTTTGTAGAGATTCTTAAGTTTTTCTTTATTTTTAATTTCAATGCTTTAAGTTTTGCATTCCTTTTCTTCCATTCCTAACATTTTAAAAGCAGTCCGTATTCTTCAATTTTCTTGTGCCAAGTCAAGTATTTATCTTTTATTACAATGTTATTTCGGTTTACAATTATATAAAATGTAAAAGTTTTTATAGTATTTTTCGGAATTTCAGCTATTTCTTTTAAAACGCATTGTTCTTAGGATTTTCCTAGAAAATTCGTAGGTATTTCAATTATTAACTATTTTACACTAATTATTCTTTAGTAACGTATTGGCATCTCAAAGCAACAAATAAGAACATTTTTATTATATTACGGATAAAGCATAGACATGTATAATATATAGAATGGGCTTAATGGGCTTAATGGGCCATCTTCGGATCGCATAGGAGCCGCCATTTTGATCAATGACAGATCCGTAACTAAAACAATTTCAACGTAAAACAGAGACGTAACGCTGATAATATAATACAATATGTTTCAAAATTAATAGTGTGTTTTACATCCTCCGCCACAACTTGTGTATGAGTAAACTTTCGGTAAAATGGATTCTGCAATGCTTCAATTCAATTCTGATCAGACTCGACTACGTATAGAAGCAAATCTGCCGCCGTTTTGAAGAATATTTCTCAAACATTTTGGATCGGACGAAACAAGGGTCCATCACTATGACTCGGAAAGTAAAGAGCAAACCGAAGATTAGATGCATTCTGATTCTTCGCTAGTCAAAAAATTCCGTGTTGAAAAATCAGCCGGCAAAATCCTTGTTTCAATCTATCAAAACAAAAAGGTCATAATTTTGATGGATTATTTGGATCAAGGTAGAAGTATCACGGGAGCACAAGTTGATAACTAAAAATCGTCAGAAAATTGTGGAGAAACTCCGTCGAAAACTTGCCAAAAGTATGCTCTTTTTGCAAGACAATGCTCCTTTTGTCGCAAATCGTTGATTGCATTACGAAAAAAAAAAATGAAATTTGCTTTAAATTGGTTGACCACTATGATCTGGATGTGACACCGTCAGGCTATTTTCAGTTTCGTAGCTCAAAGAAAAACATTTGAAAGGTAAAAGATTTTCGACAAATGTGTGCCGTCCAGGAGTAGTTGCCATACCAAGTTAAAGATGTTTTAAAAGGCTTAAAATTACTTTATAAATAATAAATTTTGTTATTCAAATATTGTGGCAATTTGTATGATAAGCTTCAAAAATATTAGGTTTAAAAATGTTTGGTTTGGATTGTTTAAAAAAAGCAACTAAGTGCTATTTTTATTAGCACCAAACGATTTTTCATTTGCGTCAAATTAAAAAAAAGGAAATTGCGATGTTTTCGTACTTCTCCCGAAATTTATGTTGGTAAGGCATATACCCTTTTAACTAACTGTATATTATTGTCATCCCTCCTATGAATTCGTGTTTATATTACTATTACTATTATTTGGCTTAATTGCTATTTAATAGTTTTGTTATACAATAAGTTCTGTTCCAACTTGTTTAGGTTTACTTTTATTTCATAAAGGAATAAAACCCAGATATCTACGATAGCAGATGAAGTATAGTCTATCTGAAGATTTCCCGTTTTACGACTTAAAAGCCTCTAATTGATTGATTTGACTATTTACCTAATCTCCATAAAAGATATGTAGGAAAACACAACCCGGGAATTTCCCAGTTCTTGGGAAAATATTTTCAAAAGTCGTAAAACCGAAAATGGTTATATCTCGAGACAGACGATTATACCTAATAACTAGTAAAATCAGAATTACCGACATATAAGGCTAAATATCCAAATATGTATGAATTTAATTCTGTAAGTGTTAGTAAAGATAGCAAGGACTGTGGGGCAGCACAATAAACACACTGTTCGGATTACTCTTCCCGCACAAAGTATTTATTAATTCGGGACGACAAGTGTTTTGGGAATACGTGGATTCCCATTATCAAGTCGAATAACCGATTATTCGACTTGATAATGGGAATCCACGTATTCGCGAAACACGTGTCGTCCCGAATTAATTAATACTTTGTGCGGGAGGAGTAATCCGAACAGTGCGTTTAATGAGGGTCAAACAAAATGTCTGGGTCAAATTACAATCTACCAGTTATGTTAGGCGTTTACTATCCTAACAAAACATTTACACCGTTACACTATTTAGAGTCATTTTGTTTGGTCTATAGTGTACATATATTCCCAACATCATCATTTTTATGATATTTCTAATTGTGTTTAGCAGTAATTCTATTAACCTCTGATCTTATCGTATTGTCTAGATTTTCACGAATAAGTTTTTCAATATTTGTAAACTCTCATTATCAATACGGTTTTAACAAATTGTATTGTCAAGTTTATGTTTGCTGTGATGACAAAAAAAAGACCCCAATTGTATATTTTACTAGCGGAACGAAAACGATATCAAATTTCTGAAAAAAGTTCATCTAGCATAACGCAAAGAGAAAGACTTCGAACGTAATTTTTAGATGATCTCTGGATCTAGTAACAAATTTATCAAGAAAGACAAGCTGTATTGTCATGTTGAGATGGCTTATTTGTTTATAGAATTCACAATCAGAGGACGTTCAGTGCAGAGTGCGATGGCCCATTACTCTTAAAGAAATAGAACAAAATAGTTAATTAATACATATCTAAACATAGACCAACATTGTTTCTCTACAGCTCTTGCTGCCGTTTCTATATAGCAAAAATCAATTTATTGGTTTTTCTTGTAATTTTTGTAACACTAGCTGTCTCCGGCTATGCGTTGCTCTAGCCCAGTCTGGCTAAATTAAAAATGGAAAAAAGCATATTTTTATCTGCCCCCTCCCGTGGCCTCCTTGTAGGCATATAAAAACACGGGCGCATTCGAATGCAGCGTTGTGTCAAAATTTCAAAACAATCGGTGAAGACACTGAATATTTTTATCTGTTATTCTCCCCTCGGTGTCCAAAACTCAATTTTCTTAAATAGAACACTCTGTGTATTTTTACATCATGATACGCAGATACAAATTCTGCAGCGATTAGTAGTTATAGTGTTATAAATAATTGTGTGTTTTAATGGCAGATTTTGCTAGAAGTAACCCAATTTCTCGCAATAAGTTTCAATCAAACAAAGTATTTATTGAATGTGCAAAATAAAGAAAAAAGTAGAAAATAAATAGAAAAGTAAATTTAAGTCACTTTAAGTTCACTTCTAGTGAGCCTCTTCAAAGAAAATAAGCATGCCTTGAAAAATATTTTTTTACTTTTTACGTAGCAGAACTTACAATTGGTTAGTAAAAGATTTTCAATACTTTCAAACGATAAGTAACTTGAATCTTGAAATTGAAGAGTGTAGTATAAAGAAAATAATTTACTCTGAAAGACAACATTGGCCTATGGCAGTGTAGTTATTTGCAGAATGTTAGTATATTTCCTTCCCCAAAATATTTTAATAGATCACTCAACTTGGGAGGCCCTGAATAGATTGTTACTTTAAAACGTTGACCCGCAACTACCATTTATTGTTATGTAAATTAATCAAATAAGTGATACATATATTAATTTTACAAAATAAATAACTGTCAAACTATTTAAACTACTACTCCGCTATTTCGTAAATTTCTATAACAGAAATTTTTCTAATACCAGCTACTAAAGCAGGCTCATCTAAATCAGAAAGCATGTGAAACAGTATCCGCACATGCGAGCGCAGCTAACCTAAGTAAATATGCTCTAATTAATTCATTGGACGAACTTAATAAGCGCTAATTGAACACATGAATACAGTTAATTGCTTAATTACATCTTGGAATTCTAAAAAAAAAAAGAACGAAACAACGGAATATTACTGGCGAGAATCAAGTGAAAACATACGCGCAATTGCATAAATGTAACAGAATATAAATAATTTTTTCAATTTTAAATAGTTAAGATTATATCTGGAGTACCACGCGGTATTGTATTAGTGTCATTACTTTGCGTAATATAACGCAAATCCTTTCGTTAGATTACGCAAAGATACTTTCATCAACCGCATTTCCTATGAACTGATGATACAGTGATTCCTATTGCCATCGGATTGCGAAAGTGTTTCTGGGATTACCATCTTAGGACCATTACTTTGCGTAATTGCTCAAAAATGACATTGAATAACAATGGTTCTAATCTCCTAATTTCATCCGTTCGATTTAGTCGCTTTAAATGTCACTAAGTACGCTGAGACAACACGCGCGGGCAGGAAATCGCCGCTCCGGCCAGCCCTCTACCGAAGAGGGACATTTTCCGAGCTTCCGTTTCCGCAGTAGCGGACGCGCAGTCATACTTCCGGTGGCGCATGTGTATCGCCATCCGGTAACCATTGACTTAACGGTAATCGGCCGTGCTTTGTTTGCCCCCTCGAGGAGTAAGTACTATGTGTAGGGATTAGGAGAGATGAGGGAAAGAGATGATGACATATGCTGTTACGATTCTCACCCCTGCTTGCGATCGCACCAGAGAAAGCAGCAACACTCTAGTGGGGTCTTCTTAGAGAAGGGTGCGTGTATGACCGGTCCTTCTTTTTTGTTTGGTGTTGCGTGAAGGGATTCGTTTTTTTTTGTCGAGGGGCAGTATTAATAGCGGTTTCGGGGTGTTAAATTCTGATATCATTGACTTTATATCGTTTTTCTTTTTCTGTTCTATTGTATTTCGAAGAGGGATCTAGTGTTGTGTTGTAAAAAATAGAGTGTGGAATTAAAGGCCAAAGGATGGGTTAATATTTCCTTGTTTACAATGGAATTGGAAATGGCAGGGGTTTTGAAAATGATTTCATGATCTTTACCCTTTATCATCCTGTAACCTTCGTATTGTCCAATAAGTCAAACGAAGATATTGAGAGATTATTAATATTTCTTATCTCACACGCGAGCTTATAAATATCAATACACATGTAATATGGATTTATTTCATAAGCGTGATTTTGTTACAAGAACCGCTTAAGTCTTTGGATCTTCTTGTTGGAGTATATTCCATTATTTTATATACTCTAAAAGGCATACATACGTACGCAAAATGTGCGGTTTAATCGGGTTGGTGGTATCCGGTTTATAGGTTCTGTAATGTTTAGTTTGGTTATTCGGTATTTTATTTGGGGTCGAGAATTTTGAATATATACATTGGGGCTGCGAACGTCGTCTGTGTGCCCCTCGCGGCTGTCCAATATCCCTTCGCCTGATGAGACGTTACTGTGAACTGCTGTGAATCTTAGAAATGTAGTACCGCGAAATTCCGCGCGTCTGCCACAAATGCCAAACGAATATAGGTATGTAATGTATACGACGATATTATTATATATTATCAGTACTAAATATCGTACATTTTCGGATTCTCCGTGGGTGTGCGTTATTGGGTGGTTCTACTGTAGTACCTTTCTTTAGGTATTTGTATAGCATAAAGTTGGCAGTATTGGGAAAAGTTTTTTGTAATTATTTGTACTAAATTGCGTAATTGGTCCCGTAGACCGTCCCGGTTAGACGGCCGGCGGTCAATGCGACCATCCAGTGGTTCGAGTCCTGGTTCATCCGCTCTTTTAAGCCAAAATAGCGCAGTGGTAAGAGCGCTAGGCATCTGTGGGGGATGTCGGCGGTTCGAATCTCCGTACAGAAATTGATTTTTTAAGTCGGTTAAGAATGGTCGAATCAAGTCAGCTGATCGCTAAAATCGGTCAGGTTTTAAATAAATATATCATATATCAATAATAATTGAGACAGTTGAACTGCATTGTAAGCAGTTTCATTGTAAAATGGTAAGTTACGTAAAACTTGTACTGGCTATAGTATACTAACTCCACCTTATGATGAGCCGCCATTGATTTCACAGCGATTCTCTTAGTTTATTTATGACACAGTCGAATCCTAGACTTATCTTATATATCTATAATTACAACTATTCTGGAATAATCTCAATTGATCCATTGCAAATTATAATACACAACGCAGCCTCGACGCACTACTAAAGTGAAACAATTCATCCGCATGCTGCGTAAGTAAGATACGTCGCGGCATCCATAGGCATTAATCTAATAATTTCCTCGTAAATAAATTACACTTAATAGAATCCATTGCGGCCGATAATCGTCGCGTAATTCATTTTGATTTGTTTGTGCGCCGTGGTCAGAGAAACTCTTAAACCATAGTTCCCGATATATCGCGAACAATTTCAGTGTCAATTCATTTAGTGTTGAAATCTATTACGACCGCGATCGCCTAGTAGACCAATAATTAATACTAAAAATAGATCTTACATATCTTCATATTACGAACGCGCATATAGAGATAAATAGATCGAGTTAATTCAATCAATATTCCGTATGTAATAATAGTAATTCTCGGAACGAATTGACATTAGATGATTTGCACTGCACAACCACGCTTCGCCATCAATTAAAGATAAAGTTGTACACTGCAAAAAAAGTTGAGGTTACGCGCGGACTCGGGAGAAGATATTCTATAAAAGTGGAAACGATTGTATAAACTTACTGAAGGAAGATGTTTCTGATCTAAATTTTATATTAAAGCAAGTTAGATTATGAGCTCTGTCGTCACTTAAGTCCAAACCTAGTATACTACAAAAAGAAATTTGAGTTTGAGTTTAAGATATTTGGAAAAGAGTGTAATGGCATTTTATATCTGATTGAAGTCCACACAAAGAAAGGTGTTTGTGATCTAAATTACAGGACAGGATTGATAAAATTACGTTACTAAACCTTTTAAATCAGAGCCGACCAATTTTGAGCCAGAGCTGAAGCAGTTGAAACAGTACTTAGTTGTAGAAATATAATAGAATTACACATAGAATAGACAATGTTTTGTCTATTCAATTTCAGGTAGAATAAAAATTGTGCTTAGAATACTGCACGGTGTTGTATTAGGACCATTACCTTGTGAAATTTATTAAAAATATTGTAAAAATTAAATATTTATCAGCATTATTTCTTCAGGATTGATGACTCACAATTTTGGACTACAAAAGTGCTTTTGGAGTATCATTTTAGGACCATTACTTTGTCCAATTGCTTAAAAACGACATGTACGAGGGATGTACTGCCTCGCTGTGATAAGTGGTGATAAGTAAACATTATGCTGAAAAGTAGCTAACAGTTCATGCTTTTACTTATTGTATGTTTAATTTCTATAAACGAAGTAGTCTGAAATTGGCAAATGTACTTTAGTAACCGGACGACCCTCGTAGTAACAATCTTGCTGAAGCTAGTCACACCAGCAAAATACCTTCCTTAAATTAGGTGAAACGCCGTTGTGTAAATACCCATAAAAAAGGAGGCATACGCTTATAAATAATTATAGAAAGCTTGAAACACAACTTGAAGGCAGCGTGAAGTACTTGACACATTTAGTGGACAGGACCTATCTAGTCACTTGGACTGTGCTAGTTTATCTATTTATCAATATGTGTTTAATATTTTAGCGATTATTAGTGATAAATATCCAGTAAAAATGATAAAATCTCCTTCATTTTTACTGGATATTTATCATGGGTCTTCGCCAGGCAAATGCCGAAGTAGTTCAGTTATTTTCGTTAGGGATTTATTAGTACATTGAAGGGAAATTGATAATAAAGTATTTTCATAGTCAGAAAGTAAAGATTGCAAGGACTATGGGGCAGCACAATACACACACTGTCCAGATTACTGCTCCCGCACAAAGTATTAATTAACTCGGTTATTCGACTTGATAATGGGAATCCACGTATTCCCGAAACACCTGTCGTCCCATTCGGTTATTCGATTTGATAATGGGAATCCACGTATACCCGAAACACGTATTCTCCCGAATTAATTAAAACTTTGTGTGGGAGGAGTAATCCGAACAGTGTGTCAGAAAGATAGTTAGAAAAGGATTTCTTTTACACATTCTATAACTTCCATGGGGGACAGCGAATTCTACATTATCTTATTGAATTCTATTAAGCTACTCACTAAGCATTTTTAATTTGTGGGTGTTGTATATTGAAGTCGTGTGGTAGATTTATTTTCTCTGTTTTTATCATGGCTACGATGAGTAATTGTTTTCGAGAATTAAATTTTAAGAAACAATTTTTAATGGTCGATCCATGTAAGTTGTAACGTGCCGATTTCATTCGACGTATTTTGTAAATAAAATAAATTATTCGTGCGGGTAGCAAGGCCATCTAGCGGTGGATAGATTAGACCCGACGGTCGATAGCGATCGGTTATCGGATATCGCGACAGAAATCGACAAAATCAGAAAAATCTAGGGTTAGGCGTAGTAAGCGAGTTAGTTGTTAAATTCGTTCTTTTTAAGTCTCGCAGTGTTTGAAGTCACACCTTTTATTGGATTTTGCGGAGCATTTGGTTTTGGAAAGTAATTTTTGCGGAAAGATTTATGGGAAATCCCGCCTGAAATACAGGGATTATATCCAATAATAATATTACGTTCGATTGGGGAACGTTCACAAGGTTTTTGGGGATTAATAGACTCACACGTGGAGCACATAAACGAACCCCTAACCACCCAGGTATTAATTGCTAATCCTTCCATTCTCTTTGTTTTCTTTTGTTGATGACACGTAGTAATACCAAAATGTATTTTTAGGGCTTCTTTTCTTACCTTTGTTATTTGTACCCCTTAATTTTGGGGATTACCATA
>JARFOC010000896.1:0-33786 GCA_031763485.1 Osmoderma eremita | reverse complement strand
ATAAACTAGAATGCGGGATGGGTCCTTTGTCAGAATTCATAACTTTGTCCTTAATCTTATGAATATAAATGCTCTCAGTTCTTCACTCATCGAGGTGGTAAGGGTATTTTTTATTTTTTACTATGTTTACAGTATCTCAATAAAGATAAAATATTGTGAATAAGAAATAAGCTACCTGGAATTCCAAGAGCATCGTTCGGTTTGAATGGGGTCCGAATAAAGTTTGAAACAAATTTGTTTTAACCGCAGTAGTACGTGTAAAGGTTAAGCAACATACTGAAGCAGGTAAATCTCCTGAATGTAATCAATAAATTTTAACTATAATAAATAAGATAATCTGCTGCTATAATTTATTGAGGAAGAATTATATTTATTAATTCTCCAGATGTTGCTTAACACTTATTTATCATTACATTTATTTATGAAACGTGAGAAAAAAGTATCTAGAAATGTAGGTAAGCAAATATATAGATATCCATAATATCCTTTTCCTAAGCCTAAAAAGTTTTACAAACAGCTTTATAATACGGACACTACAATTTTTATTATGTGTACATATAGGTGTAACCATACGTAATTTATTTTTTTTTGTTTCATTTATTGTATATAATAAATGCAAGCACATTGCGCGTAACTAGAAATGAATAAATATATGTTTGTTGTAACTATTGACCGAAGTATTTGTTTACTTATTTAGGCAGATTAATAATATAACGTTCAGCAGATATCTGTTTCGAATTTTATGCAGTTTATTTTTCAATTTTCGTAATGGTTGCTCCATTATTCTATCTCTAGGGTGCACTTACCATATTGTATTATCGTTCAGCTAATATCGAATATACCCATAGTGTCTCCATTTATAGGTACATATCCACCACTCAAAATATTGCATTTTCCTAAAGCGTAGAAATTCTCCAGGACATTTTATAACTCACGTGAGGGATCTAATGGAATTGTTCAATTTGGAATATATTCATCTCGAGCCACTGATTCATAATTAATTTTTGAGCAAATACCTGCTACCTACGTTGGAAAACATTCCCTTGCATACGAACGGATGGTTTACTGTTTCAGTTATTATGAAGAGCATCTGTATCATTAAGAATTAAATATTTGCATTAACGTAAACGCCTGTATACAGGCATATAGATAAGAATGCTTTTGACATAAAATCAGTCAACAACTGTGTATTAATAAAAGATGTACTTACTACGGTGAGAAAGATTGTCCACTTTTATCAAGAATTTTGTTTGATTCCTTCAACTAATAACTGAAAAAATCATCAGAATAGTATGGTGTCATGATATATATTTTAGAACAGCTTTTGTTCTAGTACAAATTCCTAATCTGGAGTTTGTCAATAACTTTTCTTCTATGTAGTATTATATAGAAAACTGACTCAAATGAAAAATACATCGGTGACATTAGTATATATATATACAAACGCTAAAAAGGCCGCATCTGCAAGAATATACTTACACTTCATTTGTAAAGAGGAGTTAAGATATCGCTTTTTTATGTGATCAGGTGTAGCATGAAGTTGCCTTCAATTTATTTTATCTACGTCCATTTGGAACGAACTTTTTAGTTAGTCAAGTTTCAGTAAAGATTGTAAGGACTGTGGGACAGCACAATAAACACTGTTCGAATTACTCCTCCCGCACAACCGTAAAACCGTATAACCGTGTTCATTAGATTGTACGGTTTGACGATTGGAGTCCACGTATTCCCGAAACACGTGTCCCGAATTTATTAATGTTTTGTTCGGGAGGAGTAATCCGAACAGTATGCTTATAGTCAAGTTTCATATGTTTTTTTTTACTAATACATAGATAATCGAAGTTCTAATGCTTTACTCCCATTTAGATATATGGAATAAGAATTGAAGCAAACAACCTTATTTGTAGTCTCGGTTGAAACGAGTTTTTTAAAAATATGTATTAAGCAGATTTATCTCAACTTTCAGTAACGAAATAGGTTGTATTGGTGTTTATATTTAATGCTGTTCAAATATATGATTTGTGGCCGTTTAGGGCGTTCCCTTTTCGTGCGTTTCACAAAAATTTCCTCTTTCGGGCGTTCAGTTTCCCATCTAAGTGAATGTTTTTGCATTCTCATTTCGCGCGTCAATTTTATATTTTGCAGGAAATAGGGAAAATTAAAACAAATACTTAATTAAAATTAAAAGTAAATCTATCTATAATTTTACAATATATATCAGCTTGTCCAATGTGTCACTAAGATTTTGCCTATTTTCAATTAGGTCACATACAACTATTTTTAACCGCCTATATAATTCACAGTATTTTTTTTTTGCTCTTTTAGGGGTACTTATGCACACACAAATTTTCAGGAAAACAGTATTATAATAGTGCATTTCTTCCTGAAGAGCTTTCATTAATTCAAATATTTTGGGATGTGCTTTTCCGATCTGCCTGTTGAGTCTGTTATTGCATTCTTCTACAGAATTTCTAGTCCGATGACCTTCTCCAGTCCATATTCGGCGAGAATTATCAACCCATTGATCAACAAAATAATCGTTAAATTTAGCAATGGCTTAATCCGTAGGAGAATTTTCCATTACACAGAGCCAACCATCTATAACTTTATCTTCTAGCAGATGAGTTATGCAGCATACTTCCTTATGTGGTGTCTTACTTCCTCGTTTTCCTTATACAAGTTTGTTGGATCTAAATCTTGTACTTTACGACAAAGGGCTTGATTAAAATAAGTTGTAGCCGGAAAAATTTCTTCTAAAGCATTAATTTTGGTAACTTCAAAATCCAAAACACATTTTTTTTTGGAAAGAAATTCTTGATTTTATTTTTTAATAAGAAGAAAAATCGTTTATACGTGGCCTCTCTCTTGTCGGGTTGCAGGGCATATACGCCAGGAATGATGTTTGTTCTTTCTTCTGTACTACAAATATCCACGTGAATTGTATATAATTGGCAAATCATTGAACTACAGCTTTTAAAGGTCCTATCGAATAGGAAGCAAGAACCTCCTGCTAATAAATTACCTTCCTCCATTGCAAATACAAGAATCCTGTCATACGATCGTCAATTATGATATACTCTTTCATAAAGTCGGGTCCTCTAAATCTTTCGTTTTTTCGGAAGCAAGTTAATGCCTAGCGATTATATCGCTCATTATATTATACATGTTTCACTGATGTGAAGTGTGGAATATTTTTAACGAAATCCAAACCTCTGTCCTTAGTAACCACCATCTCTTGCGATATATTTGCGATACTGGTATCATTTCTTCTCTTGCTCTCTTTTTGGCTTTATATAAACACTTATCGACTTCATTTTTTGCAATATTTGGAACACAGTTATGGCTTTTCTCACTTATAACTTTTGATTTTACTTCATCAGTAACAATCGCTCCTGGACAGTTCCTGTTTATGCAAATCCATGGAAGAGTTAAGTGTATATAGTATATACTTAACGTATAGTATAGTAACGAAGATATAGTATATTTGATTGATACATATATTTCATTTAGTATCTAACTATTGCCGACAGACAATAGTCAACTGAATTGTAAATAAAAAGATTCACATTTCATTGACTTGTAAATATGTAGATAATAAGGGAAAATGTAAATAAAATATAACAAATTGAATATAGAGTTATTATTAGCTTGATATTTCAGTTTCATTTATACACAAAATTAAGGGAAAACGTTTAATGTCTAATTGAAGTATGATCCATAATGTAACATAATAGAATAATGTCAATTTGTGGAAATTTCTGAAAAAAGGAATATACTGCTACGCATATGCAGCCTAATGTGTCGCACAAGAAATGTGTTTTTTTCTGATGTATCTTAGTATTAGATAAAGATAAAGCAACCCACACATTCACCTGTACCGGTACAGCATAGTAATGCGATTCAGTTCCCACAAACTAAAACATCTAGTCGTTTCTTTTACTCTTTACTGAGCTTATCCACTGACAAGAATTCACTCTGTATATGTAGACCCCTTGGATGTATTTTCTTTTCGCGTCTTATAAACTTGGTGGTTTAGTTTTGTCTCATTGTACATGTCAGTTTATTATAGGTACTAATCATTTGCTATAATAAAACATAATTTATTTGGAAAATTAGGTGTTAGTTACATTGCAAATTACCTAAACTTTCAAATGGGCTATCACTCAACCCTCTGTGTAATTAAAAAAAAATTGGGCTTGACACCTTTATCCTCTTGATCAATTTTTGCGGATCAAACGATTTTCGCTTGTGTCTTTTGCAAACTACGTAAGCCCTTAAATGAGACATTACTCAATCTTTAGTATAATATTTAGGTTGGTATTCGTGTCTCTACAGGGTTGAAGGTATAAAGAACATTTGTTTCTCGAAAGTTGTCTCCCCTCGATCAAAAATTGACGAATTTCGGTGATTTTGCGGAAAATGTGTTGATATTTACTTCTCATTTTTTCGCTCACATCCTGTGCGTTTTAAAACTGTGATATGTAAGTAAATTTAATTTGCTCTTAAAGCAACACTACAACTATAATACAATACATACAATTGAAGAATTGGTAAATAGCAACACGTTATGATGTTATTAAATCTTATAACGATTGATGTCTTCGACATCTAACCAACAGATATTGTGTTTGCGATTTTTTAAAATACATGTATAAAAAGTTCCGTAGGTTTTGCCTTTCGTTTTTCTTGTGAAATCCCGCGCACGTCAAACGAGATCCCAAAAAGTCGTACATAACGTATAGTTTTGGATGCCCACCTACGTACGTGTGTAAAGTATGTCCCCATCGCGTCTCACTACCACCTTTCGAGAGGGAACAGGATTAGTAGCGTGCAGAGACAATATTTCCGGCATTTGCGAAACCGCCGTGGAGAGTGTCCCCCACCAAGAGGTGTGTCGCCCATTCACTCGTCGGAGTCTCTGCTCCACGTCCAGTTGCTCTTCCGGCTCGTTGAGGAGCGCTCAAAGAGCGTGCTGATTCGGTAGTGTTTTGCCGGGCTACAAGTTAGCATGTTATGAGAGCATGAGTTTTGTGGTACCGGTGCGAGAAGTTCACAAAATGGAATATCAGTTACCGCCGCCCCCAGTTACTGCCAATAATGTAGGTGCTCATCAGGTGCCTGTCGGTGTTATGCAGGGTACTTTGAACCATATACAGGCACAGGATGAACCTAACAGATGGACTCAGTATCAACAATTGTGGAGGCAGCATGTTTACATGAATGGTAGGATTTTCAGGTTATGCTGCGTTTGCTCCCGTTTTGACACGAAAGGCATTAAAGTTACCGCCGTGCCGACTAAAAAATACGCGCTCTTTAAATTGTCGCATATAATCTGTCATTATTTGAACTAATACCGCGTAATAATGATTGTTTCAAACAAAATTATTTTTCAATGTTATTACAACCAAACAGATGCGCGTATACGGCAATTTAAACATTAAATTTTGTTGAATTATTTTGTTTACAAGGTCCTCTTGGAAGCAACATACACAGATGTATTGCTAATTTTAAGGCACCAAAAGGAAATTTCATATACGGGTGCTTTTTATCACTTTGACAGTAATAATCCTATTTTTAAACACTAGTTATTGTTTAGTGGAGTATTAACGATATTTTTAACAAATACCACTTATTATTTTATCTCTACATAAACTGGAAATTGTTCCTTAACATTATTTAATTTACATTACTCAATTTACAATCAAATCCTTTCTACATGTAACTTAATTTTCGCCCTGATACCCTGTGGAAAATCCGCTTGCAGTTATTGCGCTTGAACTTGACTCTTGTTCGGGGCCGAATTGATTCATAAACACTTGCAAAATACGTTTGTATTACGTAAAGTAAGGCAATTATTCCAATTTAGCTTTTATGAATGAAATATAACGAACTTAAATGTACAAATGCAAACATTAGTGATCGTATGAAACGCTGCTTTCTTGCTTTTGTGTTATGAGCTTACATACATGTGTAGTATCATAAAAAGTATGGTAATTATATGCGTATAAGCCTATTTTATGCGATTTACCGGTTAAAATCAGTATAAAAGTCACAGGAAAAAATCCGTAAACTTTCATTAAATTTATAACAATATACAGAGTCATCTTTACCAAGTTTTTTCCATAAATAGAAACCTGTTGCTCAAAAATTTTTGAGGGTATTTGTGTATATCCTATATACTAGTGACCTTGGGGAACTGCGGATGTCTATATGTATCTTTGTTACTATGCCAATCATTTTCAATTCGTTCTTGTAGCATCCTTGAAATACTGTTCATTACTCTTATACCTCCTGCCTTGGGGGAAGTGGAAATGGACCATATCAATTTTTTTATTTGGATTATTACCATTGTTTAAAAAAAATTGTTGTAGATTCGGAGAAAGTACTGTTTTTAATACTTGGAAAACCAATAAATGAAATGAAAAAATCGTAATCACTACTGCTAATAACTCTTTTTAATTGGGAGGAAGAAAGTTAAATTTTTGTTAACCTGTTGATTCTACACATTGAACAAAGGTTTTGCTCAATAAAGGCTTAAGAGCTGGTATCCATCATCGTTATGATTATCTTGCATGTTTTATATAGGATCCTCATTTTAATGACATGTATAATTTTTTGGCTTACCAAGCATTTCAGTTCTGAATTATAGCTATAACTTCAGGGAAGTGTTTGTAGTAACTCCATTGAACTGAAGTTAATGTAAAATCACACACTGTTATTTAATTAATATGTAAATTTGGACATCAGTGATACAAACATATCATAAACAACCTTGCTTAAACTATATTTATCTCGGTTCCATTTCAAATTATTTATGTATGGATATTTTGAAATGATGGTCAAATTTACAATATTTAAAGGAATCTAATTATGTTAAAATTACTATTGTTTTTCGTATGCTTGATATCAAGCATATGTATTTAATATAATGCATGACATGTAGTATTTAATGAATACCTACAAATAAATAATAAAATTATATTTAACTAAAACTACCTTACAACAAGAGACCTTATTAGAAATTATCGGAGCAGATTATTGCAAGATGTTAGGTATGAGTCACTTAATGGAGTATAAAAGGAACATTGTTAGTTCATTTACATGCATAAATATATGTCCTCCATTTGCGAGCAGGATACCTTCGGATATTTTTTTTGTAAGTCCAAAACGTCTCTGAATCTTCATATTTTTGTTTATACTTTTATCAGTTTGTTTTTATCTTTGTTTCTAATTTTAATCATAACAACCGTAACAACGAACTGCTGCCTGAATTTGCTTATCGACCTTGGCAAAGCCATTAGAGTCTTGAATCACACTTACGAGCTGTTGAATGCGTTTAACTCAGTTTAGAAAATAGTTCAGCTTACCCTTTTGTGGAAAATTGTGTCCATACGATCTCCCGTTTTCGTGATACTCTTAAAACACCTGCAGCGGTAACTTCTTCCAAATTCTTCGTATACACTGCCCTAATAAATTCCCCAACGAAGATCCAATGTTCTAAGGGTATTGGAGAATATTGCAATTTTCTCTAAAATCACGTAATGTTACATGTGCGTCGACTATTGCGTTTATTGCATATGTTGATTTTAGATTATACAATAAGTATTTGGTATTAATCGTGATCATGTGAGTCTAACAAACGGATGCTGTGCAAACAAGTTGTGATGCAGTATAGGTACAAATTTAAATTTGTAAAGGCCACTTTCATTTATAAGATTCACATTGGTGACAATAATGCACGAATCTATGGATGTATTTTGACAAATCAATCTGCGAACTAAATAAAACTAAGAAAAAGATTAAATATTGATCCTCGGAGTAGGTCTTAAGTTGAAGACACACGACTTCTTCTTCACACTAGCTTTTAGTGGAGTTTTGCTTCCCATGCGTGCTTCTCTTTTGCTTGTCTCTAGTTCGTTATTGGACAGATTTTCATTTTGGTTTTAAAATCAATTACCTTGCGAATAGGAAGAAGAAGTTGGGATATTTTAATTCATGTTTATTTGCTTTCAAAGCATTTTTTTTTTGACGTACTATTACTGTAAGGGCTCTTATTCATAGATATTTAGCACTAATCCAAATATCCCACATTAATTCAATAACTTGCAAAATACCTGTGAAGCTAATCATCATTTTTATACATAGAACAGTTCTTTAAAACTGGTTTTCATAAAGGACATTGATAGTTTCTCTGACAAAATCTTTTTGATCAATTCAAAATTATACTTCTACTTCAACCACAAAGTATGTAGCTTTGCCCACATTTAAATTTGTAATAGCCATGCTACCATTACAAACCAGTAATTACTATTTAATCATTTCTTATCATTAAATGATTTAGGGTTGTGCAAAATAGTATATAAGGGGAAAGAATAAAATTTAGGTACCGATGTTGTTTTGTGAGGAAAGACAACATGGAAGTAACAATATTTGCTCTTAAACAACGAACTTGTATAAATTAAACACTGGAGGTTTCTCATTTTGTTTGTCTGGTTTACTTTTATGAGATTGTTGTCATTCCAAGAGGAGAGGTGTATGACGAAATTGCAGCAAAGGTGTGCGAAATAAATTAACTCTTTATTAAGAAATTCTTCCTCGCATATACGGTGTAGGTATTTGTTTAGCAGAAAGCAAACTTCAGTACACAACAAAGTTCGAGTTACACCCGTTCAAGAATAAATTGTGCAATTATCATTTTGTTAAGAAAAGCATATAACGTGCACGGTATTTTTAGGAACACTATGTATGTATATATGATGTGTTCCTAATAAGCAAATACGCTGCTCGTGTAATATCAAATAATATTACGTAGATGAATTTCTTAGTCATCGTAAAACTTTCGTCGGCGTATACTTTCACTTTCAATGATTCGCCAGTTTGTCTGATCTTTTTTATGTAAATACGAAACAGGCGTATCATGTATTTGTATGCGTATTCATACACACAAACACACACACAAATGTACTTAGTTTTCATCCGCTTAAGCAAACGATCCATTGTAGTATCACGTTTTTAGCACATGCTTATAAAAAGTATTAATGGCTTGTATGTTTTTAACTCATCGTATATGGAATTAAAGAGGAGAGTGTATACAACAAATGGTTTTTAACATTAGCGATTATTGTACTGCGAGATCAATTGAAGTAGGCTTTGTATTGCGACAAAGTTATATATATTTAAATAGTGTTATCTACTAAGTTGTAATATTCATACTTCAATCTAATTATAAATTCAATTGATCACCCAGTAGGTATTTAAGGTGTGTCGAATGTGTAGCCTTAAATTTATAAAGAAATGAAAAGATGGGGATCATGCTTAAGTATGTAACGCATACAATGAGTGTAAAAAGTATGGAACATGGAATACTATTAAAAGATTCGCTTTTTTTATTTATTAATTCGCAATGGATTTTATTACGATTTCAAGTGGGGTATCATTGAAGTAGAGGGAAAGAATGAAAGTTTCTTTTAAATGGCAACTTATAATTTTGCTTTTTGGAAAAGCGTTACTACATATTGTGATGTAAAATAAAGCTGCATATACAGACGTAAAATTTAAAATCAAGAGGAGTAACAGGATTCCGGAGATAGTATGGAAAGTGAAGAAAATGTTGATCAAATAGGATAGTGGATGTAAGTCGCATAGTTAGATCTCTCAAGAATAACAAGAGCCCGGGTAGTGATGGTATCACATCAGAAATGTTTAAATACGGAGGGGAAGAGTTGATAAAGTGCAGGCATATCTTGTTGGAAAGAATTTGGAGAATACAACCAAGTGTATGGTGGGTATCGATGCTACATCCTCTATACAAAAACGGAGACAAAAAGGAGTGTACAAATAATAGGGATATAGCGCTGTTAAATGTGGCATATAAACTGTTGGAGATGCATATTAAGGACAAACTGGCTGTAGAAGTAGAAGGCGTGTTGGGAGAATACCAAAGTGGTAGTAGAACAGGGAGATCAGTGATAGATCCGATATTTACTTTGAGGGAAATTCAGGCAGACAATTATGAATACAAATTAGATATGGTGGTAGCTTTTATTGACTTCAAACAGGCATACGATAGAATAAATAGGCGACGATTATACAATGCGTTAAATGGGCTAGGCGTTAATCAGAAACTAAGCGGAATGATAAAGCTTACCTTGGAGAAAACGGAAAGCACAGTGCAAATAGAGGGGGAATGCTCGGAGAATTTCGAAGTACGGAGGGGCCTAATGCAGGGAGACCTACTATCGCCCCTGTTGTTTAATCTGGTTCTAGAGAAAGTGATCCGATAGGCCAACATCAATAGGTCTGGTATACGATATACCAGAGGCGACATCAATGCTTGGTATTTGGAGATGATATCGTAATAATGGCAAGAAACAAACGGGAGCTCCAGTCAGTGTATATTACGCTAGAAAAGTAGCACAGCATTATGGACTTCAAATAAATCAACAAAAAACGAAATATATGACGTGGACGGAAAAAGAATATACGATAGGTGGTTATTTACAAGTTTGCGGAAGTGGAGAGTTTCACGTATGTAGGAACAGTATTTAAGAGACAACCTAGTGTTAAAAGTGAAATACAAGAGCGGTTAATGGCAGCAAACCGAAGTATCCACTCGCTAAAGAAATTAATCTACAGCAAAATATTATCCCGTAATTTAATGCTGCGAAAATACATAACAGTTATAAGGCCGCTAATAGTGTTTGAAGGTGAGGTATGGACCTTAAGAACAATAGAGGAGAAGATGTTGCGGATGTGGGAGAGGAAAGTGTTAAGGAAGGTGTTCGGAGGAAAAAGAGTAGGGGGACCGATGGGAAAGGCGAACCAATGAAGAGTTGAGGGAGTTGTACAGAGAGCCTGATATAATAGGGGTTTCGAAATTCTATAGATTGAGATGGTTGGGGCATATGTATAGGATGCAGGAGGACTGGATTCCCAAGAAAGTATTCATGGCTACTGTAGGAGGTAAAAAGAGAAGGGGAATGCGAAGGTCAAGATGGATAGTTGAGGTGGAAAAAGATCTATATAGAATGGGAATTAGCGAATGCAAAGAGAAAATCGCCAAGAGAGATTTATGGAGAGTAATTACCAGTCAAGCCAAGGGCCTTCTAGGCCTGTAGTGCTATTATATACCTATATTTAAAATCAGAGAATCTTTGGTTATCCATTATTATTGTTGTAATTTCGCCTAAAAGAAGTCCTTATGTACTTATGAGAGGTGTTCACGCCGATCCGCATTTTCTACTTAACCAAGTGCTAAGCGAACGATAAATTCGTTTGGTTCGTTATTTCAGGAGAATTTTAAGAAACCTATATTTCTCTTCGCATCTGCTTCAATCCCTTCATAAATTATTTATCTTGGATAAGTAAGTAATTAAGTAATTACGTACACCTACTGTATAATGCGGTAATGTGCGTACTTGTTACAAGTTTTAACTCACTTATTCAAAATGTTATCTGGACAGTTTTATGAAATATGTAAGTTTGTAAAATACAAGAGACAATAGCATAGTAAGTAAGAAACCGTAGTTTGTATTGTATTAGCTACTATTTCAAAATAAATATACTTAGAATATATATAGTTTTTACAAAAATAGTTTAAATATCAAACCTTGCTAACATGGGCAATAGAGACAGTACAGTAGACGTTTTTCTTTTGCGAATACAACGGCCAACAGATATTTTGCTTCTGTTCAAAAAATCGTTCGAAGTCGCTAGGTTTTAATTCATGAGCCAAAGAAATTTTATATAGGTTTATAGATATTAAAAATGCCATACAATACGTAATACATTACCGTGCACCAGTTTACATCACTGGAAATAGTAATATAATCAACTAGAATCTAGCAAATTAAAAAACAAAACAGTCGTGTTCCAACATTAATTAGAAATCACATACATTTCACAAAATATATAAAGGTTGCTCCATACTTTTCACATTTACTATTTACTATTTACTTTGAAGCAACAATTTTTACCCTGTGCATTGCTGATGAAAAAAATATAGCATATCTAAATGAAAATACGGTTTCTAAAAACTTCTCCTTGGTACTGTGTAGATATTTTAGAGTAATATTCTAAGCACAAGCGTACACATTTCAGAGAAGGATAAATGCTTTTCAGTTAGTGGCAATGGCGATGTGATATCTAAAATTGGATAATATTCCGATTTACCTATATAGATATATATTACGCAATTTGGAACCAGCTAAACTGCAAATTAGTAGTTACAAGAAATATTAGACTTTTTATTTAAGAAAAGTGTAGAAAAAATCATATCACTTCCCAGATTTTATAAATCTTTGAGATAGCGTTTACCTATACATACTGTAATAGTTTCGTATAAAAGGACTAATCGACCGACCCTCGTATATCACATGTCAAATTTGATGCCATTTTTTTTCAGAGATTTTGTAATGATCCCCATCTTTTAATATTCTAGTCAATTCTGCTGATTTTGTGATATATAATTGCTTATTTTACTTAATTCATTCAGACTTAAAAATTCTCCGTGCAATTTTGAAATGTATTATACGAGGGTAGCTGGATTAGTCTTTCTACTCGAAACCTTTACAGTACACACCTATGTTGTATCAAACGTGCTTCTTCTGATAGACGATTATATTTTGCAAGGTGAAATAATAATTTTTCATTATTATTCACTATTTCATGTGTATAAAGGGAAAGTTTATTATTGATCTGTTAGTATTTATAATTGTGAATAATAAGGTTAATTGTATAATGTTAACATTCCGAAGTGTCATAATTTATTCAATGTAGATGTTTATGAATGCATTTTTCTCGATAAATAATTGATCTAGGCGTTCAATTAACAATGATAATTAGGCATTTCTTGTTATTTCCTAGTTCAATATACTGATTAAAGCATAAGTAGTAACGTAAAAGGTTATGCACACATTCTTTCATCTGTGCGTTTTATACGTGTATGTATAATGATTAGAACATTAGAAAAAGAGCTTGGTGTAGATTATATGACTTAACATATTTTTTTCTTCCCGTTGGGATCTAATCAACAGTAATCTGTTTTAAAATATTAGTTTGCGAGCTAAATTTACAAGCATTCTCAATAGTAGTACTTTTTTGTTTCCATTATTACAGGTATGATTGTCAAATCCTATGCGTTGGTTGTATACGTCTGTACAAACACATGTGCAGGTACTATAATTAATTTTGTACGGACGTCTAATCTAATAATACAGCCGAACGGCATTGAGTCCTTATCCGTCGTTTATGTTAGAATTATTTTCTCAGATGATAGAAAATAGCGTTAGATCGTTGTAAAAAAAATGGCATTGCTAGCGTATACACCATACAAAATGTGTCAACATAACTGACCTTGTTGCTTTTTGTCTACTTTTAAGATTGAACAGATGAACAATGTGAATGCGGCTATGTATAATGTACATATTATTATGTACATATATTACATATATTTATATCATATGTAAACATGGTGCAGTTATTCATAAGAGATGTATACAGGATGCCCATTTTCTATCTCCGTATATGGTAACTTTCTTAAATTTAAAGATACATAATCAGTTAAATGGACTAAGTTGCTCATAGTTGACGCTAGTGTCACATTTCTTATCCAGTGCAAGGTTTGTAATATATTCAAGAAAATTTTAAAACTTCTAAAACTTCAACGTCAATCCCTATGCTGTTTCCGGTATAGTTTTTTATGTAGAATCCAATGATGTGATTTAAAAATTCATGGCAGTCTTTATTTTGGGAGATAAAATTCAAACTTGTATTTTTTTAAATGGAAGTCAGAGTTGGTCATGCTGTCATTTAAATGCTTATTTTTTCTGATTTCATTGGTATAACATTTGGTATAGCTATCTCTTTTAGATTTTGATTTGTAGGGAAATAAATAATTATTATTTCTATTAATTCTTAAGTAGGCATTGACTAACAAACACCGCAAAGAAACACATGTAGTTGTCAAAAATTAAAGGCCGAGCAAGTTAGATGACCATCAAATAAGTCGTTTTGATAGTTTTATTCAACAAATTCCTAAAATGTATAGCTGACAAGAAAAGAATATGTTTTTTGTTATTATGCTAGCAATCGAAATAGCATTGAAGCTAGTGAAATTTGTCACCAACGCTACATGGAAAGGAGACAGCCTGATAAGAAGTTATTTTTTAAGCGGGAAAATAATTTAATTAAATACGGAGCCTTTAGTAAACCATGTACTGCAGAAAAGAAATTTAAACCGGAAGATGAGAAAAGGGTTTTGGCATATATAAATTACAAACCAAAAACATCCACACGCGAGATTTCAAGCGAATGCCCAGTTTCCACAGGAAAATCTCGCCTAATTCTTAAACAAAATAAATACAAGTCATTTAAATGCAGCATTAGTCAGACGTTGTATGCTCAAGATCATGAAAGAAAATTATTATTTGTTAGATGGTTCTTGAGAGAAATACATAATAATCCGCAGTTTTCTAGTAAAAATTTATTTAGGGATGAAACGAAATTTACAAATAATGGCATATTTAATCCAAACATCTCAAAATAATCCTCACCTTACTACTCTAAGGAGATTCAACATGTGTTCTCCGTAAATGTGTGGTAACCGATTTTGTATCTTTAATATTAAGAAAGTTACCCTTATACGGAGATAGAAAATGGGCAGCTTGTATATACTTAGTAGACACAACAGATTATCAGCTATTTTACAATATTCACATCTAAAACATCAATAAAAAGGATCTATACTTTAAAAGCGAAACAATAGTAAAAAAAACCTGATTTTATGCAGGCAAAAAATATGCGTACCAATAAAATAGTGAAATTCCTCAAATAAAAAATTTAGTATCTTATACTTCCTCGTAAATTGATTATTATCATTCCGGTAGAATATTAAATGAGTTGGAAATTAGAAAGTGCTGTGTTTTTGGGACGTGCACTATAAATAAAATTACAATAATTACATAATTATATAATTGCGTTTTATAAGAAACAAAAAATGTGAACGCGTGTTCTTACAATGTTAAATTAGATTTTTTTGTAAACATGTATTCTATTAAAATCTAGTAGTACATACAGTGAAATTTCTGGAATTTGTTTTTGGATCAATTAGAAAATAAACATTCTTTTCCGGATAAATAGATAGTATACAAAATATGCAAATAGACCTTACTCATAACTTTTTTCATTATGGGAGTAATTTTATATGAAAAATTTTGTTTACTTTTAAAATTGTTGGCAAGCTTGCACGGGGATTAAAAAATGACGATATGTTAATTGTTGAAATTAGTTTATAAATTTAAGAATAATTTCAGAATAATTTAAAAAGTACGAGTGAAAGTTTTTAATAGAAGTTCAGATATAAAATTTGAAGGTTTTAGTCCAAAGTTGTTATTAAAAGAATTGGTGATGCGCAATGCTCAAACTTCTACTTAGTGATGGATTTATTTCTTTTCCATTGTGCGTAAAATATTTGTGATGTAATATATCGCTTTCTTTTTTTTTCTTTTCTGATCAAGGCTGAGAAAGTTTATCTGTCAACAAATATCTATTTAATAATCCACTGAAATCAATGACATAAGTTTCAAATGCTGTAAAAGTTTAAATGATGAATCATTATAACCATTGATAAAAATCATAATTTTTTTGAAAAAATAAAAAAATTATGGATTTTTATAAAAAAGAATTCATGGTTTTCTAAAATTTATTTTTAATATTATTTTGCAAAAGCATTTTATTTTATTTTTCTGACAATTTACTGATAAAGTATTGCCCAATAATCTGAAATAGGTAAAAACGTGACAAAATATTTGTTTATGCACGTTAATAATTCTTCCACGAACGTGTTGTAACGATTTACAAGTTTCGTTCTGAACCGCCTAAAAGTCTAATACCGCTCCGTGTTTCTCGTGGTTAGTCTTTCGATCTGCATGAGTGAATGTGTACGCTTTCCATGCCAACCGTCATGATATGAAAAACGAAAAAATGTAACTACATATCACATAAAGAAAAAACAAAAACTTAATAAAGGTGGGAGTTTGAGTGGCACTAGCAATATTGATTTGGGTGCAGGTTGCTGCAGCGGAAGCAGCCCTAGTAGCAATGCAAAATTTTAAGTTTGTTTGTTGTTAGAGCAGATCAGGACAAGAAGCAAGAATTGGACAAGCAGATACCTAGTGCGATTTTTTAAAATAATCGTAGCTTCCGGTCAATTTAACATAAAGAGGTTCGAAATGCAATTAAAATACAATTGAAATGCTAAGGCCACCTTCTAGGTTTCAGTTAGCATCGTTTTTTTAAAAGAAATATTTCAATAGGAAAAATCAAAATATTGTAAAAATCTTATCAGGGAAGTTAGTTGTTATGTCTCTTGGTGGATGACCATCCACCAAGAGACATAATGAACCAATAATTTGTATAGTTTTGACAACGGAAGATGGAAAGAGTTTCTCGTTAGAAAATATAGGTTTGTATGCATGGCATTTCAAGATGGTGGCCTTGAAGTGAATTATAAAAATTAAATAAGCTGTAGCATATATCATCAGTTACTGCGCAGAAAGGGAAAACGGAATACTATAGACGGATTAGTAGCAAAAAATTAACGTTAAAATTTTGTTACAATTGACAGCAGTCTCCCCTACATCAGGGCATCCACATGCATGCGGCTAATATGGGTAGTATGAGAAATACCTACAGAGAGCCTACATGTGAGACATCGTTATAACTTAGCGGTGTTTCGCACATAACTCAAGTTGCTTTCCAAAGATTTGGAAATTAAACAAGTAAAAGTAGTTTAAGTAGTAAAATATTTTCGCAATACTCATTTGCGTAATGCTCAGTACAGAGAGAAAGGAGCCAATAAACTAATACTACCTCAAGATGTTTCATGGAATACACTGCCTGACTGTTTTGAAATATAATAATATTATAAAGATTGGAAATAGGTTATATTTGATGTGATGTACAACATTACCTTGTTTTTGAATCAAGGTATCACAATAACTTCACTCTTTTCTCAGTAATTTATTAAATTATACTTGCGACAAGCTATTACTTGAAAATGGACGAGGTATAATAAAAAATAATTCCCCTGTTTACAATCTCCGATGCAGTTCCATGTGTGCCGCCGGACACACAAAGTAATAAAATTCACCTGCCGATTGTGCTAATTTCAATTACTTAGCAATTTTGCTACAATGGAGCTGCACATAAAAGATGATTTTAATTTCCCAGTTAAGCCAATAGAATACCATGACGGACAATTAGTTTGCAAACCTATGTTTGACCTTCACCGCCTATTCTCTTTTCTAGTCGGAACTGACAATGTGAGGTGTGTTGGATCTCATTATCGCATTCACATTTTGCTCTAGGCTGCGAATTTAATACTTCTCCCGCATATAGTGTTAACTTATCCGTGGGTGTTCGATTTTATAGACACGGAGGCTGAATACTGAAAGTTTCCGTTCATCTTCTTGAGCAACAAAAAAAGAATATCTCAGTATTTATGTTACAAACGCTTATAAAAATGAAAATAGATAGTCCTTGCACAATTGCGTGTTACTATTGTCTAGGAATTACTTAGCTAACGTTTAGCTTTCCAAGTGTGATTTGAATATTTGCATTAATGTTATTGTAACTTTTGTTAGTTCTAAATTAATTTGTTCCTGAGTGATGCTGTTCTATTTTAGTTACTATACTTTCTATTTTACCATATTATAATTACACTGCACTTATTTATGGTTTTATTTATTTTATACATTAAGAAAAGTATAAATTGTAATGTAATTGTTGGTCACCATTTTTGCTCGTTTTTCTACTGTTTGGGGTGCACCTCTGAGCAAAATATTTCTGCAAAAGTTTTATAAAAAATCAACTCTGCCCAATTAAGAAAATCTTCCATATAGAGTATGCAGAAGATAGATGGCACTATTGTTTATTAAGTATTGTTTATATTTAATTGTGGGAATAACACCGTTATTTCATCTTTCATGAAAAATTGGCGCCAATCAAACCTTTCAGCTAAACATGGCGATTTTAGCGGTTGAATTTGTTATGGCCATCTATGTACTAAATTACATAAATACACATTTAGTCAACAGATTGCGGTCCATTTATAATGGGACGCTAGTTAAAGGATTGCTATTATTATTCGCTACCACTTTTTACAAAAGACTACATCGTTGTTATCACAGAGAAGAAAACATCTGGTAGGTAAAAAAGTCATGTTATTCTTTAAATAGATGTGTGACAAATATCTAAAAGTCTAAAAAGAGATGTATGTTCAACGTTATTTGCATGTTGTATAAAAAATATCAAATAAAACAGCTGGAATTGCAAGGGCGGCGTGCTAATCGACGGTGTCCTAAGCACAGCGCTTTCGGTAATAAAATTCAGTAGATAAATAGATGTCCTTTGCTTGCTTTTTTCCAATATTTCAAAAGTGATCTTACATGACCTATACTGAAGCCGGGAAATCCACTGCGGGACTTTAGTCGCTGGCATCTGACTATGCATACGAAATGTGGGAAATAATATGGTTTTTATGAACCCTAAGCTTAACATCAATCATATCTTGAGGTTAGTTATCATTTGCATATGCCTAGATTATACTTCGATTATATTTGTCCTTGTTTTGGTCAATATATTTGAAATTTTGAACACCAGCGGTTACTGAGATGTAATAGGAAAGCGAATTTTACGTGTTAGGTAACACATTTCGACCACAGTACGGCTGATAATGTAAATTCGTGCTTTTTTGGTCTGCGCTGCCTGGATTATCTGCGTTGGGATACCGCAGGGATCTGTTTTATAGCCTACTTTGTCCTCATTATTTTTAGACGATGTTATTAATTTTTTGTGAGATTATCATGTGGTCTATTAAGCATACGACACACCTTTGCTTATTGCTACTAATGAAGAGGATAGTGCACTGGCCGCGGGAACCACAGTGAGCAAATTGGTGTTGCGCAAAGGGACTTTTTTTTTAAATTCCCATAAAACTAAATGTATTTTATTTTACACAGAAAATATTTGGGTCTTAGTCTTATATTTATTTAGTTGACAACATCATCTACATAAATATAAGGACGCACCAGGACTGCAAAGTTATTGAGTATAAGTTGTATTAAAGTAACCTGTTTTTTCGTAATAATTATTTCATTTCGTAAAAAAATTCTACTTTGAATTATGTATTTTAACCTGGCTGTTAGGCTCAGGAAAATAAAGATAAAAATATTAGTCTAAATAATACCATGATGACGATATAAGGATCCTGAAATTTATTTAATCAAATATATATTTAAACAAATATTAATAAAAGAATTGGTATAAAGAAATTAATTAGATCATACAAACTTAGAGAAGAGGAGACAGCTAGATTATATAAAGAAATAAGTCAGAGGGAAATGGATAAAATCATCATAAAACATGTCAATAAAGGCATCAATGGAAAACTGTCAGAGATACAATAATAACAGTAGCTGAGGAAACCTGTGGATTTAGTAAAATAAACAGATATATAAAGCAAACGAAGTAGTGGACGGAGGAAATGAGACAAGAAATAAAATTGAAGAAACAGAAATGGAAGATATACTTGAGTAATAAGAATGACGACAGAACACTCGGGTGGTACTTCTAAGAATTTTGCGTCCGGGGGTGTGGGAGAAGGTTGTACATATGTTAGGGATAAGTAGAGGGAAAGAAGGGAGAATAAAAAGGAATGCATGTTTCTAGTTTAAGTTATTTTCGCGTTCATTCGGTTTTTCGACTTGATAATGGGAATCCACGTATTCTCGAAGCACGTGTCGTCCCGAATTAATTAATACTTTGTGCGGGAGGAGTAATCCGAACAGTGTGTTTATTGGTTTATACTGTTTAGCTGCATTGATTTAGTTTTCCTATATCTGTACTATTTGTCCACATATAAATAAAATATTTGAATTAAATCAAATTTTCGTTGTAACAATGAAGTAGTGTAGAAATACATGTAAATTGAACTGCAAATTTGCGTTTATTATAATTGTACCACCACGTTTCCTACTGAAACTCATATATTTATTAACTATTACATACATTAACTACTACATCCTGAATAAATTAACTAACCATCTGACGTGTGGGGTGTACCGCTACGAATTGTAAATGCTTTAATATATTGCACCGTAGAGATTGTAATTTTTAGAGATGATATAAGAAGTTTTATCTTTCACTTTCAATTAAATACCGTAGATTTTACAAATTGACACAACTAACGATCAATAAACATGCGTATATATGCATTCACATTCACCTACATATACCTACAATATGTTTATGTATACAATGAATGTGTTGTCTGATTGGGTAAGATGTAAATGTATTCTTCCGCAGTCAATCTGTCCGCTTGCCTACCTACTTGATTCTCATCCATATTCTTTGTACTAAGATCCTACGTGCGCGGACCGTGATTTCGTGAAATACTAACGGCTGTAATGTAGAATGTAATTTGAAGTTTCAGGGTTAAATTTGTAACCTTGAACAAAATCAAGGTGTTCATTCGTTCGATGTATCAGGTCTGCAAAAGCGAATGAAGCTTATACAATACCTTAGTTGTAGACTTATGTATGCATACTTAATAGTACAGAAGAACCAAACGTATTGTGTATAAGTTACATTGACATTTACAATATGATTATTTATTTTGAATTTCTTTTCTTTATTTATTAATACTTTCACTAGATAGCAATTTTTTTATCTTACGTGTGTGCGTACTTCAAATAATTCCTCGTTAATAATATATTTTCTATTTTTCTTTATTGTAACATCAGTGGCGTTCGTAAAATCACATTAATATATGTTCAATATGGTCGTCTTAAAGTGAAGTTAATATTTTGTCTTTAATTTGAATTTGAATCTACATTTCACTTAGAATATTTTAATTTATGCAAAATAATAAAAATATTTTATAGAATATTATTTCTCGCTTACCTATAATTTCTAGATAGGATTTACATAATTACTTCAATAACTACTCTTAATGTGACAAGCAACACGAAATCAATGAGGCTTTTATAAAAATATATCACGATTTTTTTACATAACAATAATATTTTATTTATTTCTACCCGAATTTCGTTCGCTTATAGATGCTACCCCTCTAGTTTTTTTTCCTAATAATATTTAAAATGTATAATTTGTTATCCAGCGAATAGAAGTAGACTTAAGCATAAAGCAAAAAGAAATCAAATTTGTAATCAGAAATTTCATGATACTCTTAATTTGGCAATAATGCATTATCCCTTTTTTCTCAAAATAAGATTAGTTAAGTTGCTACTAAAATATGATTGTAGGAAATAATAATATATCCATTATAAATAATACAACGTTGAGAACATTAAAATTGCTAATTATACTATTATACTAATTATAACCCCCCATTCTTTAAATCGTAATAACCTTGGCGACAGTGTATTTCAGTGTATGTCAGAAACGGATGAAAGCACACTATAAAGTGCTTTCTTTCAATTTTTTTTAAATGATGCTTTAAAGCTTGTTGGCAAATAAGCCAGAAATAATTTTTTTGTAAAAGAAAATAACTGCATGCATTTAAATCTCCTTTCTTGTAACTTCTATAACTGCACCATTAACGTATAATTCCAAAATCCGTCAAATACGAAATATTTATTATGATAAAAGTTTAAAACAAAAAATACTCTTACCACGTTGTTGAGTAAAGAACTCTGAATACGTATTTCGGTAACTAAGTTGCCATCCTCAGCAGAAAACCACAAAGGAAATATCACAGAACACGACTAATAACATTGAATGTTATTACTTAATAAGGGTATTTTTTACTTTAAATTTATTTTAAGCCACCGTATCCTATTGTCTTATATGATAAAACTTAATCCAAATTATGATCAAACAACTATTTTCTAACCTTCCCGCTTCATTGTTATTCAGTACAAGAATCAAAGTAGAATTGAATTGAATTTGAGATATTCAACGGAATAAATAAAATTAGTATTCTGCAGAGAATAGCATATTTATAGAAGGTGCACTGAAATGTATGTACTTTTTGCAAAACATATAGATCTAGGAACGTGTGTTTTTTTAAAGAAAAATACACAAATCCTGTATGTATGCTGACATCCATTACCTTAGAGTGTAATTGTAATGTAACTTTACGAGATTCTAAAACAGCAACAAACGTCCCATGGTATATAAAATACGCTGCAACGACTGATTTAAGATATCTACGCGCATATTTCTCGTCACGTCAAGTAGAAAATCAATTTATCCAAGTATTTTATGTAGGAAGTTATTTACGTAACCCAGTAATTTTCATTATATACCATGAAAAAATCTCGTATCTTAAAACTACCGTTATAAGCTGTAACTGTGTGGTTCTTTGTCGGGTTTCCGCAAGACTTGAAAAATTTTGCGTCGACGTAAAAACGATAGAAATCCCGAAATCGCCGTTCTTTACCCGTACATATCCTTACATCTGTTTACTCTTAAGATGTTGGAGGAGAAAATCATCTGGTAGTATTTTTTACACACATCTATATCGGCACTAGCCCCGTACTTTCTCCTATCTGGAAATTAGTTAATGAAGTGCAAATTGTAACGTAAAGGTAAAAAGAGACGGAACAGTATGTCCCAATCCCGGAAGACTGTAGGAGAGAAAGTGTTAGTTGGTAGTCTTACAAAGTGGAACCGGTCTCAGTGTGCGGTTCGCGATGTTTGACTTTCCAACAGCGTGCTGTGTGCCGTTCAGTTGTGAAACACCTACATACATATAAATGCCACGCCACAATATTGTCAATAGTCAACAAATAATTCGAACCCCTGTCTTCAGTAACGTATTTAATTCAGTATACGTCAATAAAATATTGCATATTTTAACAGCCATAGCTGATATCTACTTCTTAACATTTGTTTAAGTTTGGTCGCAATATGCTGACTTCCACCGTAGTTGTAAAAGTTATTTTTTCATCTACTTCCTTGTCACTACTACTTGACAGTAAAATATTGTTAGGAGTAGTGCGTGAGGTATCTTTCAGAATTGTTTTCACTTTTCAAAATCTTTGTTTCGATACAGAAACATAGAATGTGAATGATATAACTGTTTTTTTTGCCTAGGAGCTCTTGGTGAGTGCTGGTAGATTATGATGGTATAACAGAAGTTTTTGTACCAAGAACTGTCGATATCCCCACCTCTATAGTTTGTTTTTGCCAATGCGTATGAAATTATTCTCAGCCCCATATGTCTACTGAGCATATTGCATTACTGTCTTCTTCTTGATTTACACTAAATTGTTTTCTCCTACCGGTGTCGTGTCTTCAAGCATTTCTGTCTTAACCTAAATTCGTTTTTTGAGCATCATGTCTCATCAGTTTATTTTCGAGTTCTTGTAAACTTGCAGGCGAAACCTAGCTAAAGAGGAACCCGAGAAAAGCTGTTCAAACTATTAATGATTGTACACTTGTAGTTGATGTATTAACGTTCAAACATAACATTATAGAATAAGTTAGTCTCCCCTTCATATGCTGTTTTTGCACTTTTTTATCAGATGTTCATCTGATGATGGAATCAATCTGGAATATACAGTAATGTATATTTTCCTACATTGAGCCCATTTACAAGAAAAAGGAAAATAATATGTATCAATACAAGCATAACAACTAGTCTGGAAAACTGTACAAAAATATGTGAAAATAATGAGCAAAGCTAATATATTTATAATTTTGAATCAACGTCTAATGCCGTGAAAGTTGTGGTGAGATTTGTGTAGTAATGTAGAAGCGTGCAATGATTGATAGTAAAGGCAGGTTATGTACATACATATATGATGTTGTGGGTGAAATGTTATTAAAATTGAAGCACATTATTACAATGAGGGCTTTGAATATAGCGTTAGTTCGGTTAAAAAGTACGTAAAAAGTTAATTTTTTGGGAGCACTTAATCGAGTTACCAAAAAGCAGATTTTATGCTGCCATGCTCTTCTCAGTCAATCTTATGCTGTAAAAGGGAGTGACGAAATTTAACAGTAATACATATACGTCTGCACTCATTGCTGGTAAATAAAATCTGGTTAGTAAGGTTTCCTGGTCAATACCTCTTCAGTGTACCGGCCATCTCCCTATTACATACTAAATTTTAGTAACTTTGTTTGAGATGATTCAATAGATTTAGTGTAGACATAAATGCGGTACCAAATTAGATCAGCCCATTCCAATCCAGAAATAGAAGTGGTCCAAGATTAGAGTCATGGACCACGTTAGTTCCTAGATAAATAGGAACAGAGAGTTGATTTTTATAGCGAACAAATTGCTCAGGGTGACGTACGATTTGAGTAATTTGATTGAAATGATGATCAAATGACAGATTAGTTCATTATTTGGCGCACACAAGTTGAATTGGTTTTCAGCATATTGTCATCTGCAGTCGAAGAATTTCGACTCCAAATTCATATTTTATCCGATTTATTTATGGATCGGAGGAATTTGTGTAATTCAAAACACCTAAATATTAGAAAACTTTCAATTACCACATTTCAATTTTAATACAACTTAATTTTAATATCCGGGGTACACAAAACAACAAAAAATGTATGAGTGTAAGGAAGCTCGTCTAGCTGGGAGTACATATTGAAGAAAAAGGACGTGAAGAACAAGAAAACCAAGCAAGAAATCAAAATAAGAGTCGAAAAAAACAGAAGAGAGGATCTACAAAACAGTTGCAAGACCTACCGCCATGTATGCCTGTGAGACCTAGGTGCTGAATAACAAGGAAGAGGAACAGATAAAAAGATATAAAGATAGCATACGGTGGCTTAAAATAGTAAAAATAAAAATGCCCTTACCACCTTGATGAGTGTAGAACTCCAGATACGTATTTCGGCAACTAAGTTGCCATCCTTAGCAGAATCTCTGAAGGAAAATAATGTTAGACACAGCACTCTGGGAGATATGCACGACACAGAACACCACGTGAATAACACTGTTATTGTGTGGTGCGTACCTCCCAGAGTGCTGCGTCTAATATTATTTTCCTTTAGAGATTCTGCTGAAAATGGCAACTTAGTCGCCGAATTACGTATCTGGAGTTCTTCACTCATCAAGGTGGTAAGGGCATTTTTATCTTTAAGATAAAAAGATAGGAAAGGAAATGCTACGTGCTATATATGGAGGAGTAAGAGCCGAGGAGGAATGGAGAAGTCAAACAAACGTAGAGGTAGAAGATGCTCAAAGAATAATATGACTGGGGCACGTAGAAGGACTAAATTTAGAAAGGTTAAAGTTAGCCCTTACCAGAAAACGAATAGCGAAAAGGATAAAGGGAAAAGCAAGGGCGAGGTGGATGAATAAAGTGGAAGAAGATTTTAAAAAAAATAAGAAATTGGATGGAGATGTCGGGGAACAGGGGAAAGTGGAGAAATGTAGTCCATAGGACACCCCAAGAAAGTTTTTAACATTAGTATTTTATTAGCCAAAAGCCTTCACGACCTATCTAGCTTACATCCCTAAATGCACAGGTAATGTTTAACATTGAATTGTAATGTGTTTAACCTACATGTCACTAAATTATTCACTGTACCAAGTGCACGCGCTCGTGCTGGGCACAGCACAAGATATAATTTTATTCTAATATAGGTTAGCAAAAAGCTGGACTCAAATCAAAATACCTATTCCGTATTATGCAATGGATGTTGATGTTATTGATTCGGTGTATGAAGTCGCTTTTTTATGAGGAGAACTACAGCAAGAAATTTTAAGCGACGTAGCTACCGCCTCTCCGTTAATAAAAAGTAAAAGTTTTTTTTTAACGCAGCATGTGAAAGAGAGCGTAATATGTTTTAGTGAATACCAAACTGGACCGGTATATCGTGTAAATTTGGAACTTTCGCTTACTAACTTGTTTGGTTTTTCTTCCGGCTATTTAAATTCTACTCCATATACTACGACAGCACATGTGGCGCCCAAATTTTTTTCACCTCTTCTTTTTCGGACTAATCCCGAGTACGTTTCAAAACATCTTCCGCCGGTTATCGTCTATGCCCTGCTACGAAAATGATTGTTTACTATGTAATGTCAAAGGTAAGGAAAATATCCCAGCACATGGAATCGCATAAGGATGTTTATAATGACTGACTTCCTGCTCATAAATTCCTGGTATTATCTGTTAATGTGATTTTATAAATTGCTAGATCGTAAGTAATTGCCGTATAAATAGGAATCGAGGATTACTGTTGAAAAAGTACGTCGACAAAAAAGTAATTTTAATATTGTAGCGGAAATGAGTAATGCGATTTAGAGTTTTTATTCTATTACAATAGTAGTTTAGTTTAGGGAGTGTAACTGCAGTAATGCATTAATTTGCCTGCTGGATATCATGACTTCATTTTTAGGCCCGGTCCAAAGATTCAAAGAATAAAAGAATTTAGGGAAAAATCTGTGAAGTTAATTCAATAAACACAACAATCATATGTCCCACGAATGGAATAATTCGCCTTGCGCATGCAGTTGGCATGTGGTTTTCAGTTGGATGACATAATCCGCCTGGAAGTTCGTAATATTCCTGATATTAGTTTAAATATATTTTTAGCGACTTGCCGAAAAATGTAAGTAACATAGAAGGTCGAATTATGATTTACAGGCGTGGCTCACACTATTTGAAGTGTATTCAATACTGGTTTTGGTCGTATGCTTATTTTATCAAAAAAAGTATTTCATATACATATGTATGTACATTCCTGCGTTACAAAGAAATACAATTGATTACAATTTCCATTAATTGCCTTCTTGCACATAATAACTAAAGTTGACACTGCGAACCTTTCGCCCAATTTTTCGAGCCGAGCATATACCTCGTTCGTCTGTCTTTAATGTGTGAGTTTCAGTTTACCTAATAATGTCGCAATTACGAACGTCGCAAGAGCTCCATTGGCTAACAAGGTAAAGAAGTTTATCGCTGAATTCTCAGATTTAATACTTGAAGAAGCTAACATAATTTGTAAGGTTTGTGACAAAGCTCTCATGTCCCGGAATAAATAAACCTCTTGCAATTCTTTGAAGAGCGCGCTACTGGCCGATCGGTTGCAGTGCCAGTTCTATTAATAACTAACAAGGGACAATTCTGAGCCAGGAAATTCAAAAAATTATGAAACTTTGGGAACAGGTAGATCACATATGGGTGTGTACTATCCGATTTTTTTCTGCAAAAAACACTCTCAGTGGGTGAAATACATTTTTGAAAATGCAAAAATTTTCCATTCTGCCTATGCGTATAACTCGCTAACGGTAAGGGGTACAGAAAAAATTGTTTGTTTAAAAGAGTTTCATTAAGCAGACAGGGAAAAAGAGTTCGATATATCAACATTTTCTTATATTTCTTTCGACAGGACTTGTTTGGGTGGGGCATTTTATCGGTTAATTGCATCGGCACCTTTGAGGTTTCTTATATTACGTCATGGTTAAGCTGTTTCTGGAATCACAACATACGCAGTCATTCCCTTGTCATTCTAACGGGACTGACATGCACTGCCCGAGCGGAAGTGTACTGCATAAGCGGTCCTACTGCGTTTGGTCTTCCTGGCATATGCCTTGACCGGTGTCCCCTAGATGGGGCTGTGTTGGGACGCATGTAGGCGAATGGGACGTTTCGCAGTGAATTCGGCGAAGCATAAGCGATGAAAGTGGGTTTAGCATTCGGAGAAAGGCTGATGACGTCTGGTAGACAGAAGCTCGAGTCCGTCTTCAATGCCTACACCACCTTTATTGCTTTTGCTAGTATGATGACTCCAGCAATAAAAACTATGGGCATTTTATCGGTTAATACAAAGATTGTTTATATTTGCGAATTTAACCATTAGCTCGTCATGAAGCGTAGTAGTAAAGTATTTTTAATATCTTTCAATTAAAACTGTTACTTAGAATTAGTGATTAAATAATTAGGGATGTTCATAGAATGTTAGTATATGGATACAGATTCATTTAGTGTTACATGAAAATAGCAAATAAGATTATGCATGGTTTAGACTAATGGTAAACGGTTTGACGAGGGGTTTGTGGTAAAAACTTCACTTTAGACTTCAAACTAAGCTTTAAATTGTTGATAAGAGGGCGACAGGTTTGGAAGGTAATTTAAAGATAGAACCTATAAACGATACATAATGAATGCCAAACGATACACCACCAAGAAGACCTTTTGAGAAAAGGGCCAGGAAAGAATAGGAACGGAAGGTCAAAGAAGATACGATGAAGGAAGAAGCGGAGAAAAGGTATATGTAATAAGGAATCATGAAGAGGCTAGTAATAGATATGGAAAGTTGGATAAAAAAAATCAAAGAAGGAGAGCAACCTTACTCCAAACAGCTTTACACCTAACGGTGTGCAGATATCTAAGCAGAACGAAGAAAGAATATATTACACCTCTGTTTAATATGGAAAATGACTAAATACAATATATAATGTGTAAGATAAACTTTTTCCGGGTTTGGGCTGTGTCATATTAGAGATAGAGGATCTTCACCTCTATGAGATCCTCGACCTCTAATATGAAACGGTGCAAACCCGGAAGAAGTTAATCTTACACTGACTCTGGCCGTGGAAGCCTTCGTTTTCGATATATACTGTGCATAGAAATAAATCACTTGTATATTTAAAAAGACCTCGGATATGCTTCAGCTCGCGTCCTAAATGTTTTGTTTGAAACGTTCAAAAATGAAGTGGTGAAGTATTGACAGGTTACATTAAATTTTGTACACTCTGAAATAATTTGTTCTTTTCACCATTATCCATATTCAGCAGAGATGTAACACTTTCTCTCGATTGAATAAATAAATAAATTAAGTACACATTTTTTTAAAATCATATGATTGAACCATGAGCAGAGTATTTAGATTTTGTATGAGTAAGGTATACTATCCCCGTATTATAATGGAATAATCTGCACTTAATATTTTTTTCTGAAAATTATGCAGGAAGTACTTAAGGTGTGGGCTGTTTTATCATAGTTTGATTTATGTAGCTTTGGTGCATTGTCATCTTTAAGTAGGTGCTCTGCAGCAACCGCCTATTAAATTTTGTGCATCTTGTTGGTATTTTAGGGCTGGTATTGATTTGATATTGAACTTGCCTTGTTATACTAATATGTTGAAATTTTGGCGTTAATATTCTCCTAGTCAATTATTTTCGTGTTGAATTCTTAGAAAAATTAACGATAAATCGTTTCAAGGACAAGAGGCAATATAAGGCAGTGTAAATTTTCCATCAGAATCTAAAATTTTACTACTTAGCTGGAAAAAAATATTTTAACGATGTTTTGGCCAATCAAAAGCATGGAAGTTTTTTTTTACATTCCTGGGCATTCACTAAAAAAATAGGGATAATAGAATCTGTAAGAACACTGTTCATACATTTCCTGATATTTTACTGTAAAAGCTTATCAAGTTTTAAATATCATAATTGTAGTCAATTTAACACAAACATTGTGTGGACCTCATCTGGCTATGAAATTAGTCAGGAAAGTGTAAAATTTTGAATAGGTAGTGTACTAGAAAATATACTAACATTTTTTTGAAACAAGATACTTATAAATTCATTACTTTTAATGCATGTGTAAATTCTTTAGTAACCATTTACAAGAATGGTACTTTTTTATATTTGTGAGGTGTTGCCGTGTTTATAAAATCAATTTGCACATGCTAAGTGTAGACGGTATGTTGTATATAACCCAGGAAATATGTAGATATGTTTCATTGTAATAAATTTAATATTTCTCATTTGCAATTCAATTTAAATGCTGTAAATCTTCTATTAGTAATGAGTTGTTTTATCCTTGCTAATGACAAATTGTCAGCTAAGCATAATGTGTTATATTCAATATAAGTGTTTCTTGTCTATTCTTTGTACCTATTATTCATAATTTCTTAATTAAGGACAGCTTAATAATTATAATTAGTGCAATCCATTGGTGAGAGCAAATAAATATGTGGAAAAATAAAATCAGCCAAGCATTGGCTGAGCGTATACACAGGAATGCGAGATTGACTAAGAGAATCTAATCCGCAGAGGATTTTGCTATCTTCTGTCTAGTAAAACAGGTTGTATACTATGAATACTCGTCTATTGTTCAGGGATAACAACTTTTTTGATTGTATTTTCTCCATTAGATATATACATATGTGTATGGTACATATATACCATATAGCAACTACCTACCCAGCTATTAATATCTACACATACATTGATTTACTTTCTGGTAATTAGCGGTATTTACTATTCTAATGCAATCTCAAATGTTTTTTCTTTAATTTTATTCTCTCCACAAAATTTAATATCCAGCAATTTCCATATTGAGAATATAAATGCATCCTTTTTTTTTAAATTTCAGTTCATTTAACATGTGGGGGATTTTTGCAGAATACGATTTATTGTTAGTGGTGTAGATACTAACTTATTAGCCACGAGTAATGACTATCATATAAATAATTATACTTGAAGCATGTTTTATTAATACTTTTGAGAGTTTATTGTTAATATTATTCCATTTTTACATATTTTGCCATTTTTACATCTGTACAATATTTCAGTATCTATTGGTTTAATTGGTTTAATTAATTAATTGAGTGAGATCAGAAATCACATGACTTACGTTCTCTGAGTGTGCCCTAAAGAAGCTATTTTTATCAAAGTTATAGTATCAATTCCCATTTAAATGGAAAATACATTATATAGTACATTATTATCATTAATATTGCTGAATTACATATTCTGACACGGTGTGTTTCTGAATTAGTAACGAAAATAGGGGAAACTGCATGCGGTAAGATTTGGTGCTATAATAAGGTTATTAACGTCTCGCAAACGGTGCGTTATCCTATTACAGCTCTGTTTAATGCTAGCGCACTAACCACTGGTTTAATATATGTATGTAATAGTGTAATTTAGTTTTTCAAGAGTGGTCAATTGAAATTTCAAAAGTCAAAAATATGAAGACAAAAAACATCACTAATCATAGCCATGTAATTTCTCTAATTTTAGGTGAGCTACCTAATAAATGCTCATTCATTTTGCGTTAAATTTAGTGAGTATAAAATTTTAATACAAAATTGACAAATGAGTTCCTGCAACACTTTAACACCAACAGCACACCAATATTAAGTTTACTATGGAGATTGAGGAAAACCATTTCTGGATCTATTGGTTAAATGCACCAACAAGGGAGAATTGGACCACAGTGTATACCGCAAGCAAATATACACCGACCGATATCTTTATGCAACATCTTACCACCATCCACATCAACAAGAGGATAAATTACAACGAATCGTAAAAAAGATCGTTTAGCTTATCAGTCGCATCTCAAACTTCTAGCAAACTGTCGTGATGATCCGATTGCTTTGGAATTTGTATTTACTACAATGAAAAGTAAACGAAATTGGTATACATTCTCTTAATCGCGAAAGAATATTATGGAGAATGCAATTATTTATATCTGTCAATTACATTTCAGTTGCTATGCAACTTATCCTTTTTGTCCCAAAAAGCGTTCGTAACTCCTTATCCATAATAATAATAACCGGGTCACAAAAGCAGAAATAAACTAAATTTTCATTCCGGTAAAAGCGAGAACGCTGGTTAAGGGTGACTATCTACTTCATCTGTGTACGTATCAATTTAAAAACTTTCATTTCTAGAGCTTATAGCCGACGATCGGTGCTAGTTGGAGGTAGCGGAGGCCTGCTTCCACTGCGTTTACACCCTAATAGAGGTTCGCATAAAGATATTTACGAAAAGTAATATCTACATAATAATAAAATTTTCAAAGTTGATCCCAGTTAATGCCCAGCAGCAAGGTCAAGTTGTAATCACTTGATTTCTTTAGTCAAGTGAACCGTTACATTTCTTATATGGATCGTTTTTGGCAGTTAAAAATGACGGCTAAGAGAAACTAGTCCGTTATAACCTCAATTTCAGGCAAAAAGATTTAACTCGTTTTTAATCTCATCGATCAATTCAAGTCAAGCTCTAAGTTCAAGTACAGGTAGATTTTATAGAATCTTATTATAGTAATTTTCACATCTGATGGCACTTGCTATGCACGAGATGTGGCCTATACTTCGTACTATCCGTGCTAAATGCTACAGAAAGATGTTTCTCTTGTTTTATATTGCTTGTTCCCCCTTATCCGCAAAATCCTCTTTCGGGCAAGTGCCACAAATTAGAATCGGACTTTATCTTTCTTTAAACTATACAAATTTAGTTTTTATTGGAATTAAAATTGAATCAAAATTCATAATTTCTATTTCACGTAGCTAATAAAGTTTCATAAAATGATGGAAGATTCCGAAATAGAACGAAGAACAAATTAATATGAAAAATTACATCTTAGGAGGTAGCACCACGATAAACGATAGTAGGTTATATAGGAACAAGTCCTGCAGATACCTTCATAATGATTTTAACATCAGAATTAATGATTTTGTACTCAGTTTACATACTTTACAGTATTGGTGAGTAATTATTTTCGCAGAGGATCGAATATCTAATACTAAATTTAGGAAAAATATGTAATGAGGATGTGTAATGGGATAAATATAACTGCAATTGATTATTGATTATATAGTTTAAACTAGTATATTGTTCGGAACTTTTTATGACATTGGGATGACGCATTCATTGAGATAATAATAAATGACAAGGAATGTGAAACATATATAAGGAGTAAAAAACGAGTGTGTGAGATTCCGTCATAAAGGATTTACGAAGTGCTGACTAGGAAATGATTAATTCGTTAAGTAAATTTAACAAACATATATGTATTAGAAAATTAAACAGTTCGCATAATACAAATGTGATGTGTGGTGTACCTACAATGCAACAGACGCCATAATAATATTATAAGCAAATACATACAAATACATACAATGTTTGTAAATTCCAAAGGGAAAGTAAGTATAATAATTTTCCTGACACACTAAGGATTTAAACGCATCAATGAGATAAGTGTTACGCAATGCGGTAACTTTCTGCCTCGTTTGTGGCTGTTATATTCCGTACTCTAATGAGTTTATTGTTCAGCCAATTAATATAAATAAAAATTGTTTTCTCCCGACAATTAGTGTAAGTCATCATTCCTTTTCCCATTTCGGCGGGATGAGTGTATGTGTGTGTGTGTGACTCCTCTGCCTTATATTTTATCCGGTTTGATGGTCATATACAAGCATAAATCTTGGTGAAAGTTTCGCCGATTGTTAAAATCTTGCCAATCACATATACTAATGGCGAGTATCCCGTCGCTCAATTTTATTGCTTTTAAAATACTTGCTCTCTGATATTATCTTCTTTTTTCAATCATTTACCTGTGGTTCAATGAATTTCCAGAACCTTTTTTTACGTTATCTCACTTCCTTACGTGATTTTTTGAATTGTAACGCCAGAAACAAATTAAAAGTCATCCTTGTTGTATACTAATTTATATTTATGACAGGTGCTAGACGATTTATAATGCCTGTACGTCACAATGCTCTTATTGAAAATATTTTTTTAACACTTTCTATTTAAAGGTAAACATTTAAAATTATCGTCAAAATATGATTACTTGAATTGTCAACAGTTATTTGATGGAGACTAGATAACAGACATATTTCCTTGCATTTTGTGTTGATGTTCTATATTAAAAAAAACAATCTTTCCATTTAATTTCGTAAAAAATAAAAAAAAAACAAAAAAAAATACCCTTACCACCTCGATGAGTGAAGAACTCCTGGATACGTATTTCGGCAACTAAGTTGCCATCCTCA
>JARFOC010000895.1:0-26619 GCA_031763485.1 Osmoderma eremita | reverse complement strand
CTTGTCAATCTTTTTTAAATAATTAGATAATTATGCATTATCTTTCTAATTTGTGCGTTCCTTTGAAATTGTTTTTGGAATAAATTAATTTAAACTTAGTCAACATAGGGTAACCTAATTTTTATCAATGTTTGTTTTACGAGCCTTGCACTGGATAACAAACGTGACACTAGCATCAATTCTTACTCTATTTTCTGAGCAATCTAGTCTATTTAACCGATTCTCTATCTTTAATATTAGGAAAGTTACCCATATACGGAGATAGAAAATGGGCAGCCTGTATACAGTAAGATCAGAATTGTCTGATTGTGTCAATATGTTTACCTGAAAAATTGGTGTGAGTCCAGCTAACTTCAAAATTGTTTTATTCAGTCAGTTGCGCCAATAGAGTTATTCTGCGATAAGGTAGGCCTTAACAACGATTCATTTTTATAAATAAAGTTATGTATTTCAATTATCAGGGTTGATGTTTTATTTGTTAAGAGGTAAAATAAAACCACTTCCGACTACGCCAATGGCAATTAAGAAGTACAAGAAAATTCTGAGAGTAGAATGTATAGTAAACATAACAAGCCAAAAATATCTGCTTCAGAATTACCAACTTAAACAGGGTTTTACGATCACAGTGTATATATTAATTTCAAACACAACTTGTTTTAATTAGTAAATACCCTGTATATACATACATAAATAGAGACATTAATAATATGCAAGTGTTCTCCAAAAGAAGTTTCTGTGTACCACAAAAAACCCAGTGACTAATACATTGACCACGCCAACCGAAAAAAAGACGCAATAAAAAACAATGTCACTTCGAAGCAGCAATGAAGATAATAAATTAGAACTCATAACGAACCGATGATACATTAACAACTTCTGTTCGCACCCACACAATCATTCTCCTCTTGTTACATTTTTTTTCCTATTAATGTAAATCTGAAGAAGCAAGTAACTGACATATGTAGGTACATAAAACTAATATGCTACACATAGAAAGCTTATTTTGTAGGATATCCAAATTTGTACATTTTCTGTTACTACCCCTTATTTTACAGACGCTAAACAGAGTGAATGTAGCGGTAAACCAAGGAAAGAACGAACAGCTTTTACGAAGAATCAAATCAAAGAACTTGAGATGGAATTCACCCATTCAAATTATCTAACGAGGCTACGTCGATACGAAATTGCTGTAGCTCTAGATTTGACAGAAAGACAAGTAAGTAATAACGTAATAACATGATAACCAGTTGAGTTGGTTAATTATTGCGTTCAAGAAGCGCCTAAGATAATCAGTCGATAACAAATTCCAGAAGTACTTATAGTTTGAAATGAAACATTTAAAAAGTAATTCTTCTTGAAATTTCTGGCTTTACTTTAAGAACCTATTTATAAGCATTTAATTTTCTTGCTGAATAATCGCAAGAATGATATTTTAACTTAAGAAGGAGTTTTATATATCTTAAGGTGGGGTATACCATGCAACAATTATGATTGGTAACTACATAAGCTGTCCTCTATTGGTACTTATCGCATTTATCCCAAACCCGTCATTACTAACCCAACGTAGTAAATTTTGTTTTGTAATATTTAGAAATAATTTCAACACAGCAGAACTATTTATAAATCAAATGGCAATTACCGATCGTTTATATTGTGATAATTCTGCTTTCACACAAGCATGGAAACAATTTTGTTTATTTACAAATTTGCATACATATTATATAAGCAATTGTCATCATTTTATTCCACATACGTCATAAAATCATCACAAAAAATGACAGAACCGCGTAAAACAACACAACAATCCGAAAAACATAACTATTAGGAAATTGTTGCTATCTGTCAATTTACAAATTCAAATGTGGATAGAATACGTCTATTTTTTACAACCATACGAATATCACAAATATCGCTATCTTTTCTATGCGAGAAACCTGCTCCCTGGGGGCCGATTCTCGAACCTCGATTGATGATTGCATTAATTACAAAAATTGAAGACAGCCTTAAACTTAACATTTTTAAATTATTTGCATATATACAGACTGTTCACCAGGGTAAACCAAACATACGTTTTCTGTATATTATCTCAGATTTAGGTTAAGCTCATGCCTCACACCCGCGTGTTTCAGAAGTTAGGGTCAATTTTATATGCAAATCACTGTAGGTTCAAGGTCTTGTATACTGCAAATAACACAGTCCGAAATTTTTGTTTTACAAGCATAGAAGTAAGACAATCGTTTGAAGAACGGCTGCAATGTTGTATTGGTGGATATTTTGAGCATTTATTATAGAGCTAAATTGTAAACAGTTGGGTTAATTAATTAAATGTTAATCATTAGTGTAAGTTATAAATGTTTGTATTTTGTAGTTGTATTAAACATTAACTGTCATTTTTTCCATGACTAATTTGTTACATTAAAATAATTTAAAAAATCTCGCTTTAAAAATACTTTAAAATATCTTAGAAATTAATGACTTTAGGTATAGAGAGTGCGTAATAAAAATGAAAGTAACTAAACTATCCTTTCTTTATGATATAAAATCCTGTATCCATTAAAATAATTGAGAAATTAATGTATTTGAGTTTTGACTCGGGCTGTATTCAGTTTTGACAATTTTGAAAAAATGTCACTCTTGCTATAAAAGTGAACCTATATAAAAAAATCTATGCTTGTAAAACGAAAATTTCAGACTGTGTTATTTGCAGTATACAAGACCTTGAACCTACAGTGATTTGCATATAAAATTGACCCTATTTTCTGAAACACGCTGTATAATTCAATGAAATATTGTATATTGGGGGTGTGAGGCATGAGCTTAATCTAAATCTAAAATAATATATACGGTGTTCCATTTAAGAAAATGTATGTTTGGTTCACCCTGGTGATATGGAATATGGATATATATGAAAATGTTTTTAAAATGTTAAGTTTAAGACTGTCTACAATTTTGGTAAATAACTTTTTTTGATATCTTATATGCTAACGGCTATATCGAGCTTTGCCATACTAATGCGTCACCCTGTATAATTAGACCTTCAGTTTAACCAGCCTTACGTACCTTTAGTTCAAAGCATTATTTTTGTTTCAAGAGAGTGCCACTTTATGGTGCTTTTTATATGTGACCAGTAATACACGTTAGTTGTGTTTAAATTCCGTTCAATGGTTTTATATGGAAAGCTGGAGCCACTGTACTTTTATGTCGAAATGTTAATGCGTAGGGCCGGATAGAACGTAAGTCCATCATTATATAGGAGGCCGTGGATTATTGTCGTATACCTACGACGAATTTGATCTTCACGTATACAACCGTGGACATTTCGTTCGACATTTAGTTCGGTAATCGAGATTCGAAAATCGGGCCCATTGGATGATGTAAGATTCTCGACAGTGCGTTAAGTTGCAAATTGAATCGAAATTTAGCGTCATAAAACTGACGATAAACTAAAGCGACAACAGAAAATAATTACTGCACTTATGTGTGCGTTTGGCTGCATAACGTTTGGCCAAATCGAACGAACCTTATGAAAAACATCCAATGACTTTGGCTACCGTCCGTGCGATGGCGCTCCTAGCTAGTTGTAAATGAAGAATTTAAAAAAATATTGGAATAAACCAGTACACTCCAAAAAAGTGATATGAGTATACATATTTCAGGTCAGAATTGTCTGATTGTGTTGGTGTTTCTCAAAAATTGGCACGAAAGTACAGCTAATTTCAGAATTATTTTGAGTCAGTGAGTAGCGTCGATAATGTTGATCACTCAAACTACACTTTATCAGAAAAAAATCCTACAAATAATTGGAAATTAGATTTAACGAAACATTTATTTGTCTACTTCAATATAAAAACTAAAACGAAAATACATACCCTTATCACCTTAATGAGTCAGAACTCTGGATACGTATTTCGGCAACGTATTTGCCATCCTCAGTAGAATCTATAAAGGAAAGAAAAACGTTATACGCAGTATCCTGGAAGATATGTTCTACAACAGATCACCAGAATTTACAAAACTTTTGTAGATTCTACTGAGGAAGGCAACTTAGTTGCTGAAATACGTATCCAGGGTTCCTCACTCATTGAGGTGGTAAGAGAATTTTTTGTTAGTTTTAGTCATCCTACCTATTATTTTCTATTATTTTATACTTCAATACAAAATGGCACGATAACGCAGAATGACTAAACAATTTTCTATGTCAAGGAGTGGTTAAGGAAAAGTATGCCTTGAGGAAGAACTATGAATACGGGCGTTAGAAGCTCTTATGGGACTCCACGTATCACTTTTTAGTTGCAAATTCTTTGAAAATATTGAATGTTGTCAATATTTTCAAACAAAGTGAATACAGTAAAATTAGCTACCTACTTCCTTTACCGCCCTGTTTATTATGTTATTATATTTAACTATAAGTGTATTACATTTTACTTTGTGACTATATTTTATTCATGTATCTACACCAAAAACATGTGGCAACCCTGCAATATTCCCACAATTCTTGAACGTACCCCATACCTACAGAAATAATTTTACCATCACTAATTTCAGACATATTTTACTTTATAGGTAAAAGTATGGTTCCAAAACAGAAGGATGAAGTGGAAAAGGACCAAGGGTTTCGACAAAGTAACACAGAAAAAACAAATGAAAGGGAAAAATTGAATTTTCCAAAGGAATGAAATTAATTGTACAGCACAATATAACACTTAAGAATTTAATGTTAATATAGTTATAATTACCATATAAATATTTGTAGATATGCGCAATAAAGACTTTTTTTACTTGTATAAGTATGTGCTAATTGCCTATGTGTAATAAATTTGTTAATAAAGAAGTTTGTAGTGAATTTTTCTTCTAGACAATTAACCTATTGATAACAAGGCGTTGCTGAAAATCAATTTAACTGAAATATAAGTTCATTCTATGCATTTTCGTAATTTGTAATATAATTACTAAACAAGAACCAAAATAGTTAGAATTTTAGTGTTACGTTAAAACAAAAATTCCTTTCTGCATTACACATACAATTCTGTACAGTTATATAGTTTGTATGTCATTTCCGTATTAAATAAAATTTAATTAATAAATAAGCTTAAATTGCAAACGTTTAAATTATTTTACTTATGGCTTACGGTATTTGAATCGACAAGGGAGAGTTGTATTCGACATATTGGCCCTACTGTTTGTCATTGTGGGCTCGTTCGATTTGCGACTAACTTAAGTATTGTGTGTTCGATTTCGATTGATTTGTGTGTGTGATATGTTTCTTGTAATATAGCGAATAAAATTGATTAGTTAAGATGTGTGGAGGGTTTACTTGCTCGAAAAATGCTCTTATAGCTCTGAACGTTCTTTATATCGTAAGTTTTCCTGAACCTCTTACTTGAGGTATTTTATACCCGATTTTATTAATTGCTATTTACAGGTTGTCGCCTCAGTTTTAATTAGCGTAGCGGTATATGGTAGAGCGGCATCGTTAGTGACCAATTTACCGATTGTGGGTGGCATATTAGCATGCGGTGTGATATTAATACTAATATCTTTGTTAGGTCTAGTCGGAGCTGTCAAACATCATCAAGTGATGTTATTTTTCGTATCCTTTTATGCAGATCATCCTGTTTTCATACAATGAAATAATTAAATCGATTCATGTTCCTTAATGTGCAAAAACAGTACATGGTGATTTTGTTTTTATTGTTTCTAATACAATTTTCAATAGCGTGCGCATGTTTAGGAGTTAACATGGAACAGCAGGAACAATTAGCAGAACAAGTAAGGAAGTTATCATTCTTATTTTTTACCTTGCAGATGTAGTGGTATGTATTTTGTATGTATATAACAGTATGTATTTTTTAGGGTTGGGGAACCGTAGGTAACACGACAAAGATGGAGGTGCAACAAGTATTTGGCTGTTGTGGTTTTAATGACAGGTACGACCAAGACGATCAGAAGATGGGCCACCCTAGTTGCGATACAATTCTCGTATGTACTTTATCATATTTTGAGTTTATTAATACATAAGTGCACTTTTAATTTTTTATTCATAGCCAAAGTGCTGCCCTAATCCTGAGGACACAGGTTGCAAATGTCACCCATGTATGATGAAGTTGCAGACTACAATTGATTATGCTTTTAAATTGTGTGGTTGGATTGGATTGTTCTTCAGCTTTACTGAGGTAGGAAATTTTACTTTCTTAAGCAGTAAACAGGATGTGATTATTGGATTAGCATTGATTCCGAATATATAACCTAAAGTTTGTACTGGAAGTTTGTGTGAATGTGCTTGTGTGAGTAAAGTTGAATGTTTGTCTTAAGAAAATACGAATGTAATACCACTGTTTAAAGTTGGTAATGTAAAGATAAATAGTTGTATCAATTTTTGCTTGGACTTTAAAATAGCTTAATACATAAGTAACACTAAGGGACAGTTTTACAAACACATGATGAGCCTAATATAACTTTATCGCAAGAATATGGTCTGGTTTTGTGTTCATTTGACTTAAATGCTAGAATAAAGTATAGTATTGCTTATACCTCGCTTTGAAATCGCGTAAATATGGGAATAATGTTATCTGTCGTTTTAATCGATAACAATTATAGGACTATTATGAATTCTCTTGCAATACTATTTAGTCCTAGTATCTGTTTGGATAAATCATTTAATTTTTTTGCTGTTTTACTAATCAAAACTTTACATTTTGTTTTTTTTATAGGTAATCCTTCTTGCATTTTTTTAAATCATTGCGCCCACTTACTGGGAAACGTTTTAGTGGTCCTACCACTTCCGTAGATATCTATTCCATTCATCGCATTTGCAAGTTTTCCCCATTCTTTAATTTTAGTCTTTTGTCATATATCTATTCCATTCATCGCATTTGCAAGTTTTCCCCATTCTTTAATTTTAGTCTTTTGTCATATGATCTTATATACAACCTCCTTTATTTATAGGCCGATTTTAATAATTGAAACGGAAAATTAAATGGTTGGATGTAGACTATAAAATGATCTGATAATATTTATAATCCTTAAGCGTTTTAAGGTTTTAGGGCCAAGTTTATTTTATGATTCTGATTGAGAATTTTTTTTCTGAAAACAACAATGTGTCACAAGTATACCTTTACAAAAGCAAAATTCAAAAAAAAGTAAAAAAAATATTTAGTCGTATGTAAAAATACCACTAGCATTGGAAATAAATGACGAGCATCAAGCGGGTATCGAAATGCATTACAGTGGTACAATGAGATAACTTAGTAAATCAAGTTGTCTTGAAACAACAAATGTCTTACCATCTGTGAAGTAATTTTTTTTTTCTAAGTGAACAAACAGCGTTTAGATATGCTTCGATTTTATTTTGAATGCGGTGATAATACTTATCGAACTGCAAAACTTTATTCGCAACGCTACCCAAACGGAGATTGTCCACGTCGATCAAAATTTCAACGATTAGTGGACAATTTACGGATATATGGGACTTTCAAATAAAAATCTACGACTCAACGCACTTCCGAATGTTGAGGAAACGCACTGGACTTCTAATAGAGAGATTGCTGCTAATTTAGGAACTTCCAAGGATACCGTGCAGCAAATTTTGAAAAAAAGAGAAAGTAAAACCGTCTATTTCACGCAAAATTCATGCAACAGAGGCTGGTGATCCTGAACGTCGGACGACATTCTGTCGTTTCTTTTTAGACAAAATTTAAGAAGATTCATCCTTGTTCAAAGAATTTTTATGGTCAGATGAGTGTAGTTTTTCCAATATTAACTGTACTTTCAATCGAAACAATCATCGTTTTTGGGCGTAGGAAAATACGCATGTGACGGTGCAAGACCATTTTCAGCACAGATTTTCTGTAAATGTCTGGTGCGACATTTTACACAGTAAACTCATTGGGCCTATTTTTATTGATGGTAAACTAAACCAGCATAAATACCACGGAATTCTGCGCGAAGATCTGGAAAATGTTCTGGAAGAGCTACCCCTTAATGAGTTTCGGAATGTGATATTTCAGCAGGATGGTGCTACCCCTCATAATGCCCTTCTGAAGACTTGACAATTCTGGGATTGGGGACATATGGACTCATTCCTTGGCCGTGCCGATTCGATAATTTTGAAAAAAAATGTCACTTTGCTATAAAAGTGGGCCAATATAAAAAATCTATGCTTGTAAAAGAAAAATTTCAGACTGTGTCATTTGCAGTATACAACACCTCCAACTGTGATTTTCACATAAAATTGACCATAACTGCTGAAACGCGGTGTATAATGCAATGCAATTGTATATTGAGGGTGTGAGGCATGAGCTTAATGTAAATCTCAAATAATACATAGGGCTGTTCCATTTAAGAAAATGTATGTTTGGTTCATCCTGGTGATATGGGACATCTGTATATAAGAAAATAATTTAAAAATGTTAAGTTTGAGACTGTCTACAGTTTTCGTAAATAACGGATATATCGAGGTTTGCCACACAAATGCGTCACCCTGTATAAACAAAGGCGCTACGAACTCGTCTTTTTTTTATATACGACAGCATGTATAAATGCCAATATCGCTTTTGTTCTGATTCTGCAAACCTATAACACTTATACTAGCAAATTTTCTCTTTCTTGACTATTGAAGTATAAAATATTCAATGGAAAAATTATTCCAGCATTTATATTGTCTTTGTAAAACTTGCCCTAATAACAATTTGTACAATATTGAGTATACTTACATCCAATGTTCCAGTAGCTCTGTATTAATGTTGTTGATGTTTCTAAATAATTAAACATGTAGCAATGGTGTATATATTCGGTACTGAGACATTTTGTAGCTTATATTAAAATACATTATATATTTTAATGAAATACATCGCTAATAATTAATCTAATCATTTTTTTTTTAGTTCTTTGCTACACATACAGTAAAATCCGTTTATAATGACATTCATGGAAACGCGATAGTATGTTGTACTAAACAAATAGTACCAGGTAATTTTAATTGATTGTCATAAAAAAATTGTTTTCTACGGTGATGATCCAATACTTCATCCCGTGTTTAACATGACGTTGCATATACCAGTCTACAGTGATATTAAGCGGCGTGACTCAATTGCGTAATAATTAGGCATGCCACCGATCATACAGAGAGAGCAAACTTGGTTGTCTTGATCCTATACTACTTTCCGCTAAACGCATCCATATGGGCGCGCGTTATGCATCGGCGTAGTGTGTTTTTATATTTTATCATACGTAAATAGACGCCTCACTCCTGAATTTATTTCAAAAACTCCAGAGCACCCATCTCCACTCATTACAAACGCCCTCGGGTTCCTCATCATCATTTTCGGCAGGTTTGCCAGGTTAGCAGGCATTTCCAGTTGTCGCATATCATTCCTCAACATCCCACGCAGTACGTTGTAAAACGCTTGCTTGAAATTGGCGAGAATGATATGCAGATCCTTGTTTTGTTCGCAAAACTTTTCGATGATATGTATAGCATCTTGTAGAGAAGAACGTGCAGTAATTCACCACATAAAATGGGTCTGAACGGCTACAACTCCGCCAGGAGTGTATAGCCCTGTATATATTTGGATCTTGGGGATTGGGGTATAAAACATAAACTCCGTATAAGTTCCTGTTGCATGAATTCCAAATATGTTTCACCATTTAGATTACTAGGCACACTGTTCGCTTCACTGTCCCATCATCAAACCGTAAAACCGAATGAATTCGGTTTGACGATGGGAATCCGCGTATTCCCGGAACACCTGTCTCCAATTAATTAATATTTTGTGCCGAAGGAGTAATGCGAATAGTGTGCTTATTGTGCTGCCCCACAGTCCTTGCAATCTTTACTATTTAGATTATTATCGAAAAAAATTGAACTCACTCGCCCGCCGATAATTCCGACCCAAACATTTACTTTCTCTGGCTGTTGATTGTGGCCTTCTCTCATCCAGTGTTGATTTTGGTCAGCCCAATACTGACAATTCTATTCAATGTAAATGATGACTCCTCAGAGAAAAGTATCCTGTCTAGATTTATTTCCTTCCTGTAGTAACCCCATTATTTCTTCAATCAATTTGGCTTACCGTACCATGTGATATCGGTGGTAAATCGGGACATTTCGCTCTAAATAAACGAACAACTTCACTCGGATTTCTGCTCTATCGCTATTACCAATCATCGCTAGAATTTCAATTTGTATTGATGTATTGTATATTTGTATGAAACGTTTCCGAAAATATTTTGAATATTGATAATTTGAAATTGGGATTAAAATGGAAACAAAAATAAAGTTTGTGTTATCGTATCATAACAAGTGGTTAGCGATAGTAAAATAAAATTTTATGAAGGGGGTTTTCTACTTTGAAGAAAATATCGATGGCGTTATTAGGGTTTTATACAGTGACGTAACAGATATAACCTCAAAATATTGCCCATAAATAAAATAAATTTACGTGTCTGAGATCTTTTTTTTAAAAGTAATGCAGTGAATACACTGAATTTATTCCATATTATAGACTCACCATGTATAACATTAAACACGTTTTTGAAATTTTTAGATTAAATTGGGTTATTTAATTAAAAATAAATTTCTCCCTAAATTTTTTGTTAAAAATTTTGTACCCTGCTTCATCTTTCATTTTTATCCCACACGTTTAACTGTTTTGCCTTCGCGTATTTCAGCGAAAATTATGATAATTCTCTGAAAATTTCATCGCTCTAAACGGCTAAACTAAAAGATTCAATCCTAACGCAATATGCGGTTGGTCATTATAACTAGGTTTTACTGTGATACTTAAATAATTACATTAACAAAACTATTTCAGTTCTTCGTTATTAAAAAATACTGTTTGTATGATGTGTTTGGTTTACTAAATTTCCTTTCTTGGTGTTTGTTGCATTTCTGTTTCCAGTTCTTGGGAGTATGGTTAACAGTTCGGTATCGTAACCAGAAAGATCCACGAGCTAATCCTAGCGCTTTCCTGTAGTTGCCCATCGACTGTGTTACTGTAACTTAGGGTGGGTCTTATATAACGTACTAATATTTTAACATGCTTTGTTTTTATTTTATTTATTTTTCCATTTTTTCAATAATATATAACACTTATTTATTTATTTTGTACAGTTTGTATCATTTTACAAACACGTTTGATTATACAGTGTATCGTAAAAAGAATTTCACCTCAATACGTCTTGAAATGTATTCCCTTAAAATTATTCTTATAATACAGTCGTTTCTGGTGTTGCCAGGTGGATAGCCTCAATTAATCTAAAACCGCATTTTAACAGAGGCAACTAGATGTAATTCTTTTTGAAACACACTGCAGTTTTGTTTCGTTGTTTGAAAATAATCTAAAAGAGACCGTTGCAGATTGTAGGTGTCGTCTTAACTAGAAGATATCGCAACCAAACCGACCCGGAAGAGAAGATGGCTACCGCTATATTCCCAAAGAACAATTTCATCTACTGATTCTAGTCTAGATCTTGCCAGATTTTTTTCTTTTATTTTAATAGTTAATGCGATAGCGCCATACCAAAGCAAAAAGACACTTATCCTCATTTAGATTATCGCTCCTTCCTTTTAGCATTACATTATATTACCGCCATTGTGGTATACTTGAGGACAGCTGGCAGTATCTCTGCGGCATTGATATTTACGATGTCGATTTCGAGCATTTATATCGAATAATAATAATCAAATAATATCGAATAATAATTATCATATACGTTAATTAAAATTATTAATTAGTGATAATAATTGCGGCGAAAAATGTATTTATTTGTCAAAAATACCCACCATATGTGCAATCCAACGTTAAGCAAGGCGTCTATATTGGACAGTATTACAAGAATGGGTGATGTGTGTTGGATTGCGTGGTTTGGTATACGTTTGCCTATTAAGGCCCCTACAGACGATACGCGAAATCATATAGAAACGTGTTCATGAATGTATATAGGTTCGGACCAACATTCGTCGAATGTAGAAGTTTGGCAAATACTGTACACAACGTATTCAACGATGCACAAGCTAGTGTAGATGAATGTTTCCTACACTTGAATATAGGTTATATATTATTACTTTTTATGGAAAACCGTACGGTAAAAATTATAACTAAAAACTATCATCACTTCTAAATCTACATTTGAAAAGTAATTATACAAAGCATAATCAAAGTAAACAATGAAATAACTACAATATTTAAAAAGTAAATGCCAAATTGATATACTACTATGAAACACCAAAATACAAATGTCAATGTGACCTACTTGGCTTACTTCTCTACTTTATTTATGGACCTACTTACCGATGCAACACAGATGTTTTTGGTAACTAATATGTTGAGAAGGTCGTGATTTTCACCGTTGCCAAATCTGGATGGAAGTTAGTCATTACTTTTTTATTTTATTTTTTCACGGAAACCGTTAATTGTGCAACAAATTGGTAGTAAACTTTCTTTGTTGTATTTTCATACTCCGTCTATTGCACACATCTCGATTAATTAGAATTAAATTCATATATGTTAAGATAGATCTGTATTTTTTACGCGAAAACTATTCATTTCCGGCACGTGTCTCATTAAGATGCAGAGAAAGTTCTTTCACATCCCTTAACACTGCTATTACTACTAATAATGTGAGAGGCTGTTTCCTCCTCTTCATTGCATAATCCACACAGTGGTTCCTCTCTTTAGACTCCCGTTCTATGTAGATGTTTCCTTAGGTCGCCGTGTCCAGTAAGTAGGTACATCATCACCCTAATCTGCGTTCTGCTAAGAAACAGTATCTCAGCTACCAAATGTTGTGATGGCTCCCTCATGCTGTGTTTCTGTCCTGCTACATGGTGCCAGTGTGTCTGGTATTGTTCAGTCACCCACTCAGTTACCGCACCACGCGCAGCAGCTTTTGTGATCCTGAGAGCTGGGTCAGGTACAGTGAAGGTCATTTCGGATCCCTTCTTTGCTAGCTGACCCCCTGATCATTGCCTGCAATTTCCCCATGCCTCCCCACTACTTACATAATATACAGTAAAGTCCAGAAAATATGCAAGAAATACTTGCATATTGACAATTTTGTCAAAAAAACCTTAATTTAGAGGGGTACAAAAAGTAAAATTGGTGTAACAGTAAACTACGTTTATTTTTCAAAATAGTTCTTAAGAGAATATTATTTAGAATTTAAAAAAAATCTATATAAAATTCTCTTTCGCAACAAATATTTCGGCTTTCACAACAAATCTTTCGCAATTTTTTTGAATATCACTACTTTTCTCCCGTAAATATTTTAGCAAGGGGGAGATGACCTAAATGGAAATAAAGGTATATAATACAGTAAAACTACATTTTGATTCTTGATGTGGCGGCAAATGTAATTGCAACAAAAATATTTTGTAATCAATCAATTTGTATAGAAAAACAGATGCATGCCCAAATTAAGACCAATCGTTATATATCTCGTTCTAGTGTGAAATATTTACGGCCTGCTTTACGAATGTGTACGAACGTAAGTATTCGTGAACATTAGCTATGTATCAACTCTAGACAGGGTGTGACATACGTGCATTTGCCCAACGTTTGACCTATCATCTATAGGGGCCTTTACACACACACAGTGTGCTGAATTTGAATTGATAAATGAGGCTTGGCATGATATAAGAAGTGTCACCTGCCTTATTTCATCGTTAGTCATACAATATGATTTATTTTAATTTGAAATTATCAGTTTTTTAGAAATTATACAGTACGTTATTAAAATTAAGAGATTAACGTATATTATTGATGCATTACTAGAGTAGTGAATAATTCTCAACAATAATTTTTCGGTAAATGAGAACGCCATAGATGACGCAGGAATACTGCCAGCTACTTTTGACCATTTTAGTTTTTTTTTGACGACTGCGTTTGATTGTACCCGTTAAAAACAAAGTGCTCAAAAATTAAGTATTACAAAGTTATTGACGAGATCAAATGCTATTTTATATTGATCTTCAATATTATTTAGATACAATCTTATAAAACTATTAAATAAATGCTATAATTTCGGTTATTCTAGATTTACGAACTGTTAAATATAAAAGTTTCTTCGTTTATTCTAAGGCATACTATATATTATACCACGATCATCAATTGCTTTTCTCTATTTGTTGGTAAAAATAACTAAACAATTTTCAAAATATGACTAATTGAAAATAACTATGTACCTGTACATATAGTAAAATGAATCTAAGAAGAATGCATTCGATCTTTAAATCCGAAGATTATTACATAAAAATTGAAGAGTATAAAATCGAAAGGGTCTAAGTGTCAACGTTTTCAAGTTCTTTTTTTGTTCTTTTCTAACCGCCATACCTGTTGGTGCAAAAAAGTTCTCTGTGCCTTCTGCTTAGAAATTAGAATATTAAACAAAATTTTGAGTATTTCTTATAATATTATAAGTCTAGTACACAAACGAAACCGTTTTACGTTTGTGTTGACATGTAGACCTCTTTAGTTTTCTCATGTATATTGTATACAGTAAGAGCGATTGTCTTATAGTCACTCGTTGTTACACGAAGAAATTAAAAATAATATAGTTGTAAATAGAAATGAAACACGAATTCTATTTATAGCAGAATTCGAAATAAAAACACAAAAACTAAGTGACTCAAGAAACCAAAGAATATTAAATAGAAGATTTTCTTTTATAATAACAATTCTGTCACAAAAATTGAATTGAAAATTTATCGGAATGCATGTTTAAAACGATCCCCTAATTGTAAAGCGTAATATCTTAATCTGTTGACAAAATTGGGTTGAACATTCTACAGTGTTTGGGATAACATGCTTCGCATGCGATAATACTAAGTGAATTGCTGACAGCAAATGGAATTACGAAAACATGTGAACTTGCAATGCATTCGATAGCCAATCCATAACTAAAATATCTCACGTTTTCACTTATCTAGCAACTAGGCGTAAGTCCCTCTTTACTTCCGAATATTACCGATTACTATGGGTGACTATAGATGAATCTCTAGCACTGTACAATAATAGGCAATTTAACCAGTAATTAGTAGTAAATGCAATTGTGGTGAAAATAATCAATAGAAATGGTTAATCTACAAAAAAGATTACTATCGTTTTTAATTTTCATTATAAATACATATAAAACTTGTATAACTCTAAAACTTTTATATCTAACTTTTTGTATTTATAGCAATTATTTGTTATTTTTTGGAATATCCTGTACGTATACTTTATTTTTAGTAGGCTAGTACGGTAATCGTTAAAAACGAATATTAATCCTTATAATTAAAAAGACAATTTTGTAACATAATACGTTTACACTTCTTATGATTTTCATCTTTTTCGTCTTCACTAAACTTTTCCAATTTTTAGTAGTGATATCATACCTATTTTTTTGTATTTGGACTTTAAATAATATTTAATCACCGTATTTCATATTAATACAAAAGAAAATCTTATTTTACAAAACTTGCAATGTAAAGAGCAATCTTATCGAATATTCCATTGGCTACACACCACATACTAATGCTGTGCCGAATCGAGTAGTCGAATAGTCGCAATCTCTTATTGAACAATCGACTGACTGATTGAATGAGTAAAGCTCTGGCCACACATATACGCGACGAGCACTTGTGCGACAGAAGTTCGACTGCTCGATTCGGCACAACTCTACAACACACTCGCTAATCTCATATTTTGTATTTATTGATTACGACTAAAGCCGCGTCCGTACCAATAAATGTTTGCCTTGTGTTTTGTGCGTTGAATCTGACGAAAATCTTGCCGCACGCACAGTCTGGCCACGCCATAAAATAGTCGCAAACATATTTACGTCATGCGTTGCTTCTACGAATCCGTTCGTGTATTTGCCGTCGATAGGAGATAGGTTAGAGAAGTTTTCAATAATGACGCTTAATTAATTTATGCATATGTATATAAATATGATAATTATGATACTCCTAGAATCAAACCAAGACAATATGATCTCCGGAAAACATGCGAACTAACGCATGAGTTCCTCGAATATGAATGAATGAATGAATTATAGCAGTGCTTGTATCGAGAATTTAAATAAGTACACCTATTTCCCAATTTGTACTGAAGATCGGTTCCTAAGAAAATCGTGCAAACCGAAATGGTAGATTTTTATATGAAAAACCGTTTAAAACGAAAACAAACTAAAAAATGTGTCATTCATGTCAACATGAAATAAAGATACCTCGAGAAATACAAAAATAAACAAACACACATATGTGATTCTTTTATTGCAACAATAAAATTAATTTAACCAAAAGTTTAATTACTATTGTCGCCGTCATAGGTTTGATATCTACTTTTGTTTCTCATTGGTATATTACTTTCATCCCTTGATGGTACTTGATGCGATTCGATAGTTGCTGAATTATGGACAATTTCAGATCGGCGGGACTTGGTGATAAATTCTGTAATTGACAATGTTGTTTGATTTTTGGTTATAACTTTTGCTCTAAATGCAGCTAATTCAGACACTTCTTCATCGGGCTCATTGTTAGGATAATTTGTTTCGGTCTGCACATTAACTAAATCGTCTTCATCCAGTTCTTTATCTGCCATAAGTTCTACAATATCAACCTCAACTAAGTCATCGAAACCGTCTCCTCCTACTGAATCTGCCAATTCAATAATCCGAGAATATTCGTGGTCCAATGATAACCTATTGCCGCCTTCAGCTGTATCAGGCCATGCTTTCTTCCAACAAGCATTGAGCGTTGATTGCTTGATCTCGGTACATGACACTCCAACATACTTAATGCAATCTAAAATTGTAAATTTTTACCAAGCATCATGATTGGATAAACACACTGTTCGGATTACTCCTCCCGCACAAAGTATTTCCGAAACACGTGTCGTCCCGAATTAATTAATACTTTGTGCGGGAGGAGTAATCCGAACAATGTGTTTATTGTGCTGCCCCACAGTCCTTGCAATCTTTACTGATCATAATTGGTTCATCATTTTCCATTTGTTCTATAATATTCCTGAAGGTTCGCTTAATGTACAACGCCTTAAATGCCCTTGGCCTAACGGCTGCAGTAAAGAGGTCGTATTCTAGGGTAGAAATACAATTTGCATATTTTCGTATTGTAAATTTTGAGGATAGCCTGGTATATTATCTATTAAGAGAAGGGCCTTCAAAGGCAACCCCTTTCTACTTAAATACCGTTTACCGGCTGAGACAAGAAAGTTATGCAAGTCATTGAAAAGTATGGCATTAACGCAACGTTTTTTTATTTGCCATCCAATAATCGGAAAGATTGTTGAAGTTTATTCCTTTAAATGAGCGTGGCGATTTTGATTTGTTAATAACCGATGGCTTCATTAAATGGTCGCATGAAGTGTTGCTACAGAAAATAATTGCTCGCTGTTTTATAATCAGTAGCTGATTTGTGAGTTTTAGCCAAATAATTTCTCTGGCTTTTTTTTTTTCAATATAACCCCGACTCGTCAGCATTATTATGCAATAATTTGAGCAAATTTTGCCGGATATTGGTGGGCTGCATCTGAATGCTTGCTCATTTTTCATTCTTAGATTATGTAAAGAAAGCGGAAGCTTGCTGAAAAAGATTGCTTCTTTTGAGCTGAAGAAGTAGATGGTAGCTCATTCTTAATTTTTTCATAAATCTTCAAAGCAATGGCATTGGTATCCGCTTTGAATTTGGTCTTCTAGCCATATCATTAATGCCCTTACCATCTTTTCCATTTGACGCTTGAAGTTGTGCTTAAACTGGTATTGTCACACTTTTTCCAATAGGAACTTCATTTTTCTTATCCTTCTTATTGTAGCTTTATTAATGGAGTAACATTTAGTAACCAATGTTACACTTTCTCTACGTAGACGATCTAAAATTTTAATTTTGGTTTCTAAAGATATAACCCGTCTTACGGTTGGCTTTTTTAATTTTTGTTTTGGTATGGAAAAACCTATAAAATTTTAATTACAGTAAAAAATACTACAAAAACCATAATTGTTTTACACTTACCAATAAATATGTTATATCAAGTTAAAAAAAAATCGAATTAAGAAAGCACAGTGCTGTTCGTCTTCTTGCAGTTAAATGTTTACTGCATACATAATTCACATAGACAGTTTTATATTACATAGAAAACGGGGAATCCCTATGCCTGTGTTACTAAGCGAACGCAATTAAAAAAGTTTGTAGAAATATGTATGCAGTAAAAATACTCATTTTTAGTTTCTTTCTTTTTTCGTGAATTCGCCATTTTCATAAACGTGTAAATAAAGTACCGTTCAAATATAGGAATAGGTGTACGGCTAATCTTACAAACAAATCTCCTGTTGCTAAAACCGATTCCAACGGAATCGATAAGGATATCGAAATTTTCACTGGACGCACGCAGGATATTAAAATATTGTCCTGTCAATGAATAATGTCTGCAATAATTGTGCACCGCCATTTTCATATCCATTTCTAGAAAATGGATCACCCAGTATCACTTTTTCTGGCCTTTAACAACGCAAATAATGCATACAAAGTTGTGCATGCAACTTGGACATACAACATGAATTGGTTCGCTTATTTGCCGCGGACTATATCTGCCTTAAGTCATAGCCAACACCGATACAACCGCGTGCGTTGTACGGCCATATTTGTGTGTATTACTGGTCGTGAACAAATTTGTGCGTGTGTTGCTCGTCGCATTAGTCCACACCGCCATAAATTACGGCGCGCAGGTACAAATTTTCGTCAGTCACAACGCACAACGCAAACATTGATTGGTGTGGGCGCGGCTTAAGATTTATTTATTTTTTCATTCATTATTATTATATTAGATCTCGTATAACTGGTGCTTATACATTAACGTATGTGGAAATAGAGATTATAATAGCACACTGGAATGTTTAGTCATTTTAATTTTCGAAATGTTTATTTAGTTTCTTAAATGGAAGTTACCCAATCTTTTGAATAAAAAAAACATTGTCACTGTGAAATTTTGACATTGACATTTACACGAAACTAACGGAGCTAAAATTACCTGAAAAAGTATCAGCTTTTATAGATATATACTTTTATCTTCCAGGAAAGTGGCTGGAAAATAAAAGAAATGTATTGTGTAAATAGAAGTCTGTTCACATACAATTATTTATTCATTTCATTCATTTGATTATAATTTCGCATACTTCTTCTTGAATAATTGATGTAATAATATATAAGATAATAGTATACGGAGGTTTGAAATAGTAAAACCAAAACAAAAAACACCCTTACCACCCTAACGAGTCAAGAATTCTAGATACGGATTTCGGCAACTAAGTTGTTCAGTGTTATTCAAGTGGTGTTCTGGTGCAGTGTATATCTCCCAGGGTACTACGTCTAACACTATTTTCCTTTGTAGATTCTACTGAGGATGGCAACTTAGTTTCCGAAATACGTATCTATCTATCTATACGTATCTTCGCTCATTAAAAGGGTGTTTTTCCTTTTGGTTTTAGCACTAATATACGATGAACAAACTTAAAGGCGTTTCAATGTAATTTTTAGTTCATTTTCAATATATGTATATTTATTATCGAATAACTGATGATTACTTTTATATAACCAATTTATCATTCCGTTAGCTCTAAAGACTCTATCACTATTACGTGTATAATTTTGAGTGATATGTATAGCTTGTAGATAACTTGTATGTACCGCTTCTTTAAGAAAAAACAAGAAATAGTTTTCCCTCTATTTTATAAATTCAAAGAAGAATCTGTAAGTATCAAGTATTTAGAATGCGTATAATAGAAAAGCTATTTTTAAGACTGTGTACCCCATGGATAACAAAGATCTTTATATAAATGTAATAAGTATATTTTTAATGCTTGGTGAATTTTTGTACTAGGTAATAAGTATAAGTAATGTGATGGTTCGGATTTACCATATAGTGGAATGTTGAGCTTTAAACACATTTGATATGTCTAGGTTTGAAAAAATGAACTATAGCATATACTTAATACAAAAAGAAATATTTATACCAGTCCCAATTAGATGTTGATTTTAATTTTTATCATTTTGTGCTGATAAAAATTCATATCCCTCAAACGTATAGCTCATAATTGAATGTGATTCTATAGAAAAAAATATTGCTTTCCATAGTATGTGTATGATCTGAAATATGTGTTAAAAATTAATGAGGTAGATATAAATATTCATGTAAACGTAAGGAATCAACAATTAAATGTTGTTATTTGTAATAATTGAAACGGAACATGTTCCCCCGTAATATTTCAAATAAATGCTACCTTATAGTGTATGTCGGTGTTTGTGATAAACAATTTGTTGCTTTCCGCTAGTCTTATTTAAGTCATTTTTAATGTACAGTACATATTACTTTAATCAAATTTACATCACAAAAATTATTTTGAACTGCATAAACCTAAAGTTGATTTTCCTTTTGCAAGTATACTATAATTTAACAATTTGCTCATATGATATATTTTTTTGTAAAATGATAATTACATGATAATGAGACGTGAATAAAATTTCTGCCTTATAAAATGTGTTTTCTTTGTTCGAATAAGTAGAATTTGACGGTACTGTATTTACAAATATCTATCTGGGAATGTAACAGGCAACATGGCTATTTTTTGAAATTACTATTCGAATGAACTTCCTTGAACAATACTGTAAATAAAAGCTTTGGAAATGTGTTTATAAGGTAATAAAAATTTGATAAAACATTATTAATAAAATGCCCGCAGCGCCATGATGTCACTATCGTACAAACAGAACTAAAAAAATACCGTTACCAGCTCAACGAGCGAACGACTTTATTTAAGACTATTCCGGCAACTAGGTTGCCATCATCAGTAGATAAGCTTTTTGGCACATCACCAGTGGAATAACACAAATTTACGGCTTACAGCATCTTGCGGAACTTTTAAAGCATCTTGCCGTGATTCAAAATTCATTGTTAACGTACTAGATTCGTGTGTCCAGGACACTGACGCTAAGGTAAAACCTGTGGATTAAACTATTTATCATCTGGGTTAATTAAATGTTCACAGAACTGCCACCTATACGACTGTTATTTGAATTTAATAGAGGTTCGGTCGATACAGGTGAACTCTGTTCTGTAGGGAATAATAGGGGTGAATGTTGACCACCCAGCGTTTACCCATAAAACCGGAGAGATGTCCACCCAATCCCTATTACATAGGGTAACGGGGGACGCACCCGGCATTATCACAGGTGGTAAGTAGATGGCGACTTACTAACCGTGCCAACAAGTTACTTCTGTAGGGAATAATAGTAAGACTAGCTCAATTTAGCAAGCGTTTAAAGAAGTTAAAAGAAGAAATGGAAATGTATTCTTTGACGAAAAATTTCCGAGTGCTGGCAATCGATCGCAGGCGACACAAAACCTTGGGATGCTGATCGAAAACTTTGAAAATTTGTCAATATCATGTAATAAATAAAACAATACTTTTCTTTAAAAAAGCATGTATTTAAATAATAAAATGATTACAATAGATTATTCTTATTAATCCAACTATTGAGTCTTATATAAACCTAGCCACTTAACATAAACTTTTTCTCCCTTTTTGCGTAACACTTTCTGGACGAGATAAATGTTTGAATGCTTTGCTTTTTGCAATTCACAATCGTAAAAAGCGCCTAGTATCGGTCTCCCATTTATGTCCTTCAATAAATACGTTGTGGGAGTAGTTACTTTAGTTTTCACAATTTTAAATAATTCCGTAGACCAATTTGGCACGTATCCTTTATCAAATACCCCTTTGTACTTACTTCTGCTGTACTTGTCTAGTCAGGGTATAAAAAATGTTACTAAATCAAAGAATACATATTTTTTATATCAACAACTAGGTACTTAATTTGTTTTACTAGTTCTTTATAAAATACAAATAATAGGATACGGTGGCTTAAAATAGTAAAAATAAAAAATACCCTTAAGGGCACCAAAATTAACAGCAAAATTTAATAGTGATACTGGCGAGACGGTATGTGCGGAAACAATACGCAATGTTTTAAGAAGGCACAATTACCGTGGCCGTGTAGCGGTTAGAAAGTCTTTTATTAGTGAAGCTAATAGACGTAAGCCAAAGTTTGCCAAAGAACATACATCTAAAATCTATGACTTTGGAGAAAACGTGGTATTCACGGATGAAAGTAAATTTAATATCTTCCAGTCAGATGGTAGACAAATTGTATGGCGCCAACCAAATACCAAGCCTCAAGAAAAATTTGCAAGCTACTGTAAAATATGGTGGCGGATCCGTCATGGTGTCGGGGGTGTTTCTTCGGAAATAGTGTCGGAAATCTACATTTTATCGATGGGATCATTGATAAGTATGTATATCAACATCTTAAAACAAAATTTAAAAGTAAATGCCAATCGTTTGGATATAACAGATAGATTTCTTTTTTGCGAAGATGACGATTCCAAACGTAAACCCGAAGTAACAAGATTAGGGTTACCATATAATTGCCCAAAAGTTATGGAAGCACCCCCACAATCGCCAGACATTAACCCCATCGAGAATCTTTCTTCTTCGAGAAAATATATTTCTAATAGAAATGAGCTTAAGGAGAAACTATTATTGGAATGGAATGATATTTCCTCGGAAAAAAAAAAGACTGGTGAGGCCAATGCCAACAAGATTAAAGGAAGTTATTAAAAATAGAGGAAATCATACGCGCTATGAATCAATTAATTAATTAAATTTATTTGAAAAATTGAGGTATCAGATTGTACGAATACGAATTTGACAATGAATTTGTTCAGTATTTTGTTTTTTCTTTCAATTTTAATTTTTGTAGTAACGTCACATTATAAACACAATTAAGTATTCATATTGTGTAGTAAGTTTAATTTCCTATATAAAATCTATAAACATTTTTACAAAAATCATCGTTTTCTTTTATTGTTTCTGTGAATATTAATAAGGTTGTACGAATACGAGATTGAGTAACTGTATCTAACATGAGCAATGTGCTCCTTAAAATCTGTTAAAATTGAAGAACTACAAGCAACCACAGTGGAAGAAATAAACAATATTGATCAACAAAGTCTGGAACGAATATCTGATAATGTAAAAAAAGGGTTAATTTGTGTTTAATATTCAATAGCTGACATTTTAAATACCTATTATAGAATACAAATAATGGGATACGGTGGCTTAAAATAGTAAAAATATCAAAAATAAGTGTTCTGTGTGGTGCAAATGTCCTAGAGTGCGACATCTAACATTATCTTCCTTCGTAGATTCTGCTGAGGATGGCAACTTAGTTGCCGAAATATGTATCCGGAGTTCATCGAGGTGGTAAGGGTATTTTTTTATTTTTACCTATATATATATAGGTGCTTTCTGTTAATCTTAAATTTATATACCTATTTGTTTATTTGTGTGGCTATTTTTCCTATGTTTGGCTTTTACTAGATACACACACTGTTCGGATTACTCCTCCCGCACAAGTATTAATTAATTCGGGACGACACGTGTTTCGGGAATACGTGGATTCCCATTATCAAGGCCGGCACCGAATGGCCTGCTTAGAAAATAGTCAATCGTCGTAATTTCCCGTTTGGACCCTGGAATTCGATAAAATAAACGTTGATTGCTTATAATTATTCTAAAGATCTAATGTCATAGGTTTTAGAAAAGTGATATACCGCTCTGTTATGTTAGCTGTCTCACAATCAACGATTTTATGATGAAGTGTTGATTTGTAAATATTCTGGGTGTTTCATTTTTCCGCGGACATCTGTATATATACCTCTACTTGTTTCCAATACCACAAAAATAATTCTGTATGTTAGTATGAATATTAAGATGGCTTCTTATTGTATTGTATCTAAAAGTACACAGAAGTATTAATGGCCAGGTTTTCCTGTCCTTTGCCCAATAGTGTTGCCGGTGCGAATGGAGTACATCGACTGTGACGTATTAACGGATTTTAATGCATTCGAAGAATTTTACACGGTTTTTAATTTAAATTTCCTCTTTCCGTCACGTTATTGTACTAAGGATAATTAAAACTAACGAAATCCCGTGAAAACTCGAGTTTTGACATAAAATACGTATTCACATTAAATTAATACCGTTACGCTAGTATTTAAAGTAAACTTTTCTGAAGTATGTACACGTTTGATCATAAATAAATAAATAAATAATAAATAAATAGTTTGTTTCTATAACGCCACAACGTAGAAAACGTCTCATCTTAACATTGCACCTATCCTTAGTAGGTTTGAGTCATAAAACAACATGTATATAAACAAACACATAGATAAAAAAATATAGTATACAATGATCAATAATTAACTAACTATATATAGAGATTAGAGATAGGTAGAAAATAGTTGCCGCACATATTTTTAAAACACCTATAGTAATTCAAATAATATTACATTAACTACATGGAATTAGCCAGTTTTCGCAATTTGTTTATTATACCGGGAACCTCAAAAAACCTCAGGGTGTCAAATTTCCTCAACTATGATTATATATAGACTTGGTGTGTCGACATGTAACAAATGTTTTATTAAATGAAGACGACACCCATGAGTAGAAAATAACTTTAATTTTATAAGTAAACACACTGTTCGGGTTACTCCTCCCGTACAAAATATTAATTTGGGACATGTGTTTCGGGAATGAATTCCCACCGAGAATTTGCATAACTTTAAATACTGTGGCCCACATGCCTGACTGTGCTGCTGATATTCGTAATAGTTTATGAGGGCTTCGGTCCATTCGTTCTCAAAGATCGTTGATAATAGTTTCATTTGCTATTGTAGGTCGCGCAGTTGGTTTACCTTTGCCAATACAGTTCCTTTTTTGTCTCAAATCGCTTTTCAATCTTTCATCAATTTGTGATGACAGAAATCTACATAATTTATATTTTCGTCAGGAAATGTTTCGACAAATTGTTCAAAGCAACACGTAAATGCAATTCGTATTAAATTATTACAGTAGGGCCCTCGTATCCGCGGCGTTTGGTGCCGCCGTCTCACGCGGAGTCTAGCGAACGGGTATGAACTATGAAACAAAATTGGAACAGGAAAGTACGTATTATATAATATTTAAAAATAAAAATAAAAATACCCTTACCATCGTGATGAGTGAAGAACTCCAGATACATATTTCGGCAACAAAGTTGCCATACTCAGCAGAATCTACGAAGGAAAATAATGTTAGACGTAGCATTCTAGGAGATATGCACCACACAAAACACCACTTGAATAACATATAATTAGTTAAAATTACCATGATATAATTATTCTTAGGCTGTTACACAAATAAAATTTCACTGAAACAATAAAATAGTAAGAAATAAAAATAAGGGTATTTTTATTTTTTACTATTGGCGCAGTTGTCGTTTTTTTTCTTGTAATTTCTTCACATCTTGCGGCGGTTTCAAGGCTGCTGTTATAGTGCGAGTAATTTTTATGCTGCGTTTTATTATTGGATCATAATCTGTTATCTCTTCTTTTAATGGTCATTTGAAATATTGCAGAAAATTTCTCAAGCGTCCATGATGTCGATTCTTGTTGATTTTGCTCCTCATCGTCACTTTCTCCTGGGAAAGAGTGGACGAGATCTTCCAATTCCTCGTTGATGAACACCTGATACTGTTCGTCTATGTAATCATTCACTTCTTCTATAGTCATATCGTTAAATCCTTCTCCACCTATTTGCTGCGCTATCTTAATGATCGTTGTGAGCTGAACCAATTCCCAATATATGTACTGCATCTATCTCTACTTATGAACACACTTATAGTAATATATCCGAAAAAGTCTCCCTAACCCGAATAGCAGGTAGTATTTATGAGCGTAGGGCGTGCAACATCTGTTTGTACGCATTTAAGAAAAATATATAGGATGTCCCATTTCTTTCGCGGTAAAAATATTCATTAAGCTGAAATGTTCCAAAATTACGTTTTCGCCATTTACTAAGTTCGATCATTTTTTAATATATATCGTTTCATACTCGTCTAGTTATCGCGGCGAATTTATGTTTCTTAATAATTTCAAATTATCGGAAGTAATTCGATGATTCGTTTCAATCATGTGTTGCGCTACACTCGATTCTTCTGATCTATTATAACGGTAATGGGCGATATGTTCTTTAAACCGCGTTTCTATAGCTCTCTTGTCTGACCAATATAAACCTTATAACAGTCGGCGTCTCACAGTCTCATAAATTCCCGACCTTTGTTTTTGAGATAAGATTAATGATAACAGTAAGTGATCTATTGCACTTTAGTTAGGCAATAATAATAGGGGAGTGTTTGTGTGGTGTTTATGAAGCACTTGGCAAATAATACCCTGCGTCTGTAAATGATCGTACGCCAATGGTATAAGTATAATGGTATAAGTAAGATGGTATGGTATAAAATAATAGAATGAGAGCCGACGTGCAATTGAAACATATGTCCCGAATTTTATTCAATCAATTTGTGTGTGTGGATTCCCGATACTGCGTATTAGTGATGACTAGTGAATACCGGTGGTACGCCGAATTCAATCGTGGCCGTGCTTCACTGACTGACGAATTTCGTGAAGGCCGTCCAAAATCAGTTGTTGTTCCGAAAAACATTGATGCTGTGCGTGAACTGATATT
>JARFOC010000894.1:0-23957 GCA_031763485.1 Osmoderma eremita | reverse complement strand
ACTGCTCATTAGCACTTTTTAAGGAGAGGTGTGAAAGACCGTTTTTGATATTTAAATGTCAATTCGCCGCAAATGTAACAAACAGAGTTCTGGTGGTTTACACATTTTCTTGACATTTTTACAGGTGATCAAATGTTTGCGGTTTCACTATAATACCTTGAACGCACGACAATGCAACACTCTTTAAAACGTTAACAACGTCAGCGTATATTTTCGTTCACCGAGCTCTAGCCGACAACTGAAATAACAAGAGATGCTATCTAGGAATGGGAAATGCAGTCTTAGCACGTCAATACATGTTCAAAGTTAACCGTTGCACGCTGCTTTGAACAGTTCCGAACTCTAGCCGACAACTGAAATAACGTCAAGACATGTTCTCTTACACTACATATGCATGGATATTTTGGGTGGATAAGCGAATATCCTGAAACATTAAAATTTAGGGTAATGGAGAAATTCTGATAAGATAATTGATTTCAGCATGCAAACGTATATGCGAATCAGGCATTTTTGTGCTTGGAACAAAAATCTTGTTAACCGGTGTAATCAGTTTGTTTACAAAAAGGTTATAGATAGTTCATCCTTAATGTTACCCCCTTCATTGCTTTTGCTTGGTATGATGATTCCAACAAGGCGTTTTATCGGTTAACTGTTTTGACACTTTCAATTATTCTCATTCTATATTTCTATTTTGAAAGACCTGAACATCCGGTCTGCACTCAAAAAGTATAACATGGCGTAGGTGTGCTCAGTTGCCTATATGTTTCCCATCAGCTGATGGAATACATTGCTTCCATACCATACTTTTTTGATTGAAATAATTTTAATTTTTCGTTTTATTAACCAAAGCAAGGCATTATTAATAATCTGATTACCAGCTCGTTTGTAATAAACAATCTATAATTTGGATGTTGTAACAATTACTAGAAATTATATCTTTTTGTCTTTATATGTATTAATGTTTGTTTTTTGTTGCAGGTTTATGTCTGGATTATGTCACCTATACTACAAAAACGAAAACTGGAAGATGGAGGACGGCTTCGTTGGACATAATCAATGAATAACCTTACATTATTTGAATGTATCGTACCTATTTGCATAAGATCAATAATGCTATGGAGTTTAAAATGTAATTTGAGTATATAACAGAATGTATCAGAAGCCGACGGTGCTTCTGTGTCTAATTATTTCTCTATTAGAGTTTGTCATGGGTTGCCCAAACGAGTGCGTATGTAAATGGAAGAACGGCAAGCAAACTGTGGAGTGTATTAACAGGGACATGCTCGTCATTCCGGAGGGTATGGATGCGGGTACGCAAGTGCTGGATTTCTCCGGTAATAATTTGCGGACGCTGCACAAGGAGAAGTTTTTGAAAATGGATTTAATTAATTTACAAAGGATATATCTCTCCCGGTGTCGTATTTCCACTATACATAGTCGAGCATTCAAGGGTCTTACGAACTTGGTGGAATTGGATTTGTCAGGGAACGCTCTGGAAACAGTCCCAACAGATACCTTCATTGATATCCCCTCACTAATGAGACTAACACTCAACTACAATCCCATAAGAGTGCTGAAACGATTATCGTTTAATCACCTTTCGTATCTAAACACCCTCGAGTTGGACAACTGCGAAATTATACATACGAATGACGGCGCTTTCATCGGTTTACATAGTCTAGAATGGTTACGCCTGAAGAATAACAAGATGACTACGGTGAACGGGAGCGAGGCGTTCCCCTCGACGCTGCGCGGAGTGGAATTGCAGGGAAATTTATGGGAATGCGACTGTCACATGTTGGAAATGCACACGTGGTTACAAGGATTTAGTATACCGCCGATGTCAGAGCCTAAATGTAAAGGGCCCTCGAAACTCTCGGGACGAACCATCAAATCGATACCCAGCATGGATTTGGCCTGTCTGCCCGACGTATCTCCCACAACGTTCTATCTGGAGATCGGAGAGGGTAAAAATGTATCGCTCTTGTGTCACGTTCACGCCGTACCGGAGGCACACGTATCTTGGTGGTTCCAAGGTCAATTATTGCAGAACGACAGCTTGGTCGGTCCCGGAATGCGACTCATTTACTTTATCGAAGAGGGATCGGTGAATAAACGCAGCGAACTGTTCATATACAATACGAACACGGACGATAACGGAACATTTATTTGTACAGCGGAGAATCCGGCAGGCATCGTCTATTCAAATTTCACAATAAGGGTCGTATTAAGGGAAGAACCGCAATTCGCGATAACGACGTTGCATTTCGAGTTTATCCTAATAACGGTGTCGGCGGCGGGAATTTCGGTTTTGGTGCTAATTATCGTATTAATTCTGTCTTTGGTGAGATGCTGCAAAAACGCTAGGCGCAGGCGCAAGCGTGAACTAAACAAATTGCACGACACCAAGGATAGCCTGTTACTGGATAGCGTCGAAGAATTCTCGGAACAATCCAAGGCGTGTAGTAATATCACGTTAGTAGACCGCCAGGAAATGTTTTACAACACCACGCATCCTAATGAGGATTTACTGGGGACGATGTCGTCTCTTTCGACCTCTAATCAAGTTAAAACGCCGACGTCCCTGAGAAGATATCAGCTGGAACAGAACCCCGACCTCATTAACGACACAGAGAGTGTAGGCAGGAGGAAGGAAGGCGACGGTGAGTCGCATGTAAACTTCGGCGAAGCCATTGAAAATTTCAAATTATCTTCTTCCAACTTGCCGTCTCACACGTTAGCGGCGACCGAAGGGCTGAGAAGAAGCGCTCGCGACTTATACAGGCTCTCGGCCGACGTGCATCTTAATCCCGTCGGATTACTTAATACCAGCGATTCGAGGAATTGCTACAGGACTCTGCCTTATAATAGGGGTGTCGGAAAACGACAATCGGCGGCTAATCCTATCAACCGGTACGCGCGCGAAGCCGAATTTATTTCTAGGAGTCAAGCGCATCCGGCATACGAACATTACTGCCCCGACATACGTTATACGGCTGACGGTTATCCTGTTAGAACTGTCGCGGAACAAGAGACCACCTTCTCTGAAGGATCGGTGCATTCGTGTTGTTCTCTGCCACCGGTACAGTGGCCCTCTTGTGTTCCCGCCGTTTTAGTACGGATGAATTCGAACATCGAGGACGGCAGTGTAGGCAGAGCCAAAAAGTGCGTAGGTGCCCAAACTCAAACCGAAAGTGAGGACCTAAAGTTAACGGTGCAAAAAACTTTATCACTGTGCAACGTTGCTGGTGAAGTGGACGTCGCTGATTGTGCCGACGAGGGATACGAAGGAGAGACTGCAGAACCATAGTAAAAATTGCCAATAAGGGATATATAATCTATATGTATTCTATTATTTGTTATTGTTGTTACGGAAATCATAGGTCACGCAATTCGTGTGTGGAGATATTAAACTAAAAGACTGCTGACAGAGTTTTATTTTGTTAAATGTTTGTAGAATAGGTAAGGAATAACCCCATATGCATATATCGCATTATTCACTTGAACAATCATATGAGAAATGTAGTGTTAAGTAATTTTTATTGTAAGGTTAATTAACATTAAAATACATTTGTTCATTACCAATCAAACAAGCAATTATACCTGTGATGTAATTTAATTAATTATTATATGTTTTATTCAGACTTTATTTAAACAAACGTGGAGTGTTGTTTCGCCATATATTTATTATTCACTACCGATACATTTTTTGAGTTTTGTGTATAATCTATGAAGATATATAACCAAAACGTTTTTACAATAAAACATTCTTACTTAAAATATAACCTAAAACATCCAATTTGCATAAGAAGATGTTTTTCTGTTGAGGAGTTTGAAATTGAGAATTACTAACACATATGCAATCGTCTACATCTGCAGAGTTAGAAGTTAATTGCATTAAAAAAGTAAATACCTCGGAATCACCAAATAGGAAATCACGTTTTCTAAAATTTAGTGCTGGTAATGGAAAGATAGGAGCCTTATAGTAATACATATATACAACTGTTATGTGTATGTATTGTATCTAGCCGATGCAGTCTATGAGAAATATGAGATGGAATTAATTTAATTATACGAAGGTTTCTTGCCATTTTAGCAATTTATTTCTACATTTCAATCTAATTTAAGATCTTTGATGTATATATGCTGTTGGCCCACTAAATTGTATTAATTAATACATGTTAATATTCACTAAAGGTTTGTAATTACATAAAGAAATTGTATCGGCTAGATACAATACATATATATCAGTTTCAAAACACAAGCAATTATCACCTAGTAGCGCTGATGAGACTTGGTAAGTCGAAACGTGTTCGCTAATAGTGATAATTGTAAGTGAAATGTAATTCTTTATGTAATTACAAACCTTTAATGACTACTGAATGAAAACCACTATCTCCTGTTTCTTGCCAGTTATTGCATGATACGGTTCTTTCATTTCTTTTAAATCTTTTAATTTCGTGGAAATAATTACCATATTGTTCATTGGATATTTTATTTTTTGGATAATTTATGTAGTAGATTGTAATGAATCATTGCTGAAGTAACATGGCCAATTAAGAAAAAAATCAAGGGATGTTTGAAAGTCTCACGTTGATTTTTTTTTTCTCGATATTTAGTGTAGGAATCTCAGACACTAGCGGAACTAAAGCCAGGGACAAATATGAAATGTTTTATGATATGGATTTAGAATTCTATTTGTTTTTCTTAAGTTCATAGCTAACTAGACATATTGGAGATATCGATTTCCTGTGATTTCCTTAAACGTTTATATATCTGTGGTTATTCGCTTTTTAGAAAAAAAAGTTGCAGTTGAATAAATTCTGATGGCACTTTGAGGCAATCCGAGCGGTCATAGTAGAATTATGGTTTACGTTTATTACATAGGAATAATAGTGGGTTATGGTCGCATAAAAGACGTCTTTTTTAAAGCTTTTCATCAATAATATAACTGATACTACTGCTCAAGAGAGAAATGATCGTAACTCCTTTGTCTTTTTTTTAAATAACCATATTAGCTGTTGCAGCACTGAAAGCTCACAATAAGATGAATTATGAAACTACAAACTGAAAATCCCATTTGGTTGAAACAACGAAATTTTGGTTAGTCTAACTGAAATATAAATACGGACAAACAAATATCTTGTTGTTTGAAATAACTAAATTGATTTGCTTGCTCTAAATACATATTTTCTTAAGTTGTTTGACATCACCGTAGTAATACTCAACTTTTACTTAAAAACAATATTTTCAAAAGCTAAACTAATGAATGAAAGTAATAAATGGTGAACTATAAAATATGGATAATTCAGTAAGACATAATTTTTGTAAATATTATTTGTTACAATTAATACCTTCCGAAATCCTTCAAATTTAAAAGAAACAAGTGCGACTTTAGGTTGATTCCATAAAGCTGTAAATCTCTTCCTATTTTGATTGTCTCTCTAGCTCCCCTAATTTCTGAGATCACCATGCTAAACATCAAATCAGGTTTTAAGATTCGCTAAACAGGATTTAACATGTACTTATCTGGAAACTTCACTTATTGTTAGTTTTGTTTATTTTGCGTTTTTATTTATATTAATAATAAAATTACAGATCAGTTCTAAGATAATATTATTTTGAAGATGAACATAACAATGACAGAATTAATTTTTGACCAACTAAACTGTATTCTAGATGATACTTTAATTTTGAATCGATAATATTTTGATAGATTATATCATACCTTTTTTACCTTCTATTCCATTCCAAATTTCGTACTAGTAGCTGATTATTTTTGTTTCTTGTGGTGCTATTGCTATGCTCCCGTCAATATCGAGAAACCAGTAAGTATATTTTGCTAAATTAATACGCTAAATCACATTAATTCGTTTAGGTACAGTATTATTTCACTAGTTTGACGCGCAGGGACTTAGATGTGACGGTAGTATAATGAAATTTTTAAAATATTGATGGTAAAACCGGAATTATTTTATAACTTATTGACTCGAAAGTTAATTTTTTATATGTAAATATTCATTTTCCAAATATCCGGAATTATACGAGTATATAGTTTCCGATTCATTCTATGAAGCTCAAATCGGCTTAATCATATCTGAGGTTTATATTTTGTGTTGCGGAATGATGCATCTTCCGCACATCATCACCTCTATGCGTACAGTATGTGTACCAAAACATTTGTTACATTTATAATTGTAAAATTTTCACGTGCATAAGGAAAGCACAAAAGGTGTATGTAAACAAAACAAAAAAAACTCATGGGTAGAGCATGTGAATTTGTGTATTTTGTACTAATGAAATGTAATGTATTTTGTATGTTGTATAAAATAGACAGAACGTATAATGGAATAACGTATATGTAGATATATAGAAAAGATAAGGTAGTACAGAATTTGGTTGAATTTTATTGTACAAATTTTGTAAATAAATTGAGATGAAAATAAACAATTTTACGTCTATTCTTTTATGTTTTATTATGAGCGTTAATATAGCATCAAAACCTTGCTTGAGGACATTTTTTTCAAATTTCTATATAACATAAAAAAAATAAAACAAAAGATGCATTGCTCAATGGCGACTGTGGATGGCTTTACTAATCTCAGTAAGATTACGTACTGACTTCCGTCAGAGAGAGGGTTAAGCTACTGGATTAGGTACCCACAACAACACCTGCGTTTACAGTAATTCTAGGAAATGGACATTTGCTTGGAGGTAATATAATCGTCTAACTGAAACTGCCCAAGTGCGTATTTATTCTTGTTGGGTAATTCATAAATTAATTGGCTTCATGTCATAAGAAATTTGTGAAGTTGGAGAAATTTCATAGTTTTAGCATCATACTCGTTTCCAGTATAGGAAGTATTTTATTACTTTTTAAGAATTTAGAATGTACCGCAACAGAAAATTGCTACGTTCTCTAAATAATTCACAACAGACTGGCATTAGCAGTTCTGTTCAGTAATATAATAATCATAGAAATAACCAAGACTAGAAATTAAAATCTCTGATTTGGCCACCAAAACCTTAAGAGGGTTTAGAAATTTCGTATATGCAGAACTTCTATTATCGTGAAAAAAAAATAAAGGGTATTTTTGAAATAGATTGTGTATTTCCGATGACAGACGAGGTACGTTGTTAACAGATGTCAAAACCATGTTACCAATGTTTATTTAAATCTACTTAAAATATTGATTTGTCATCGTACTGTCCTCAGAAAGATCGGTTGGCATACTTGGATATTGAGCATATACTGAGAGTAATATTCCTACTTAATTCTTGACAGTTAAGGGAAATAAAACAAACTAAAACGCATGAATTTCTTTCTATAGTCTATTTATAAAACAGATGAGGTAAGTAATAACTATTACGATCATAATTACCGACTTAGGCCGGTTTTACAAACACAGGATAAACCTAGTATAGCTTTATTCCTAGAAAAGGGCCGGGTTAGTTGTATAAGTTGGTATAAGTTATTCCATGGAACAGTTATTCCAGTGTTTATACTGTCATTGTAAAACCGGCCCAGTTAGAAAGAAATAAAAAAATCGTTAAATGTTACGTCAAAAATGTTGGTAAAGCTAAATTCGTTTCCAGAGTGCAATTAAATTTTGTTACATTCTACTTACACTGTACTACGCTGTAGTCTACCTCTTAGAATCAAAGCCGGAATTTACGTAAGACAAACAAAGGAATAATGAAGGCGATATAAACGGGTATGAAGTGTATTTGCATCCCTGTACGGTCTTTCTTATCTTACCTTTTCAGGTAACCTAGTAGAAGTGCAATAGTTTCAAATTACTTGCACTCGAGTTCGTCTTAAAAGATAAATGTTTATATTTCTCATAAAACTTACGTCGTGGAACTGATGAGATAATGTATACGGATATACAGATTTATTATTTAGAATACTGGTTTCAATGTATTGTTGCTAGAACTTTGCCAAATCGGACCGATTGAGAAGCGATGGTGTAGAACGTAGATACGGATATATCAACATTGACATGTTGAGCTACCGTGACCGACAACCCTCTGTCCTGTTAGTTTTGCCAGTGGCGTGGTTTACACGACGAGTTACCGTGCTAAATTAGGTTTCTCCCGAAGAAACCCCTTATAATTGTGTGCGAAACGTCAGTATTTGTCTCAAATATGACACGCTCCAACTCCGGAAGAAGTCTCTCTGACAAACTACAAGCGATTAATAACAACTATGTATATCTAACACGCTCGACCTCTCTATGCTCCCCTTGCCTTTCGAGCGCATATGCGCATGCGAAGTACAGCAGCTCGCATAATTCTTAATTTTGCGCGGACTCCTTTCATATATACGCGAAATCCTGCAACCAACTCGGCACTTACCATTCTCTATACAACATAGTACACTACAAAACTATTTTTTAGTAACACTAAATGGAGATGAAACATTTCTATTGCGTGAAAGATTGAAAAACACAACTTTGCTTTTAAGAAAATTCACGGCATGGCTTTTATTGATAACATACTAAAGTTGGCGTAGACGAAAATTAACTGATTATCGCGTTCACCAGCTCCCCATTTCGGATAAATGAATTTTTTATTGGCGCCGAGGGACCATTCAATTTCACTTTGAGCCATTTTTTCCATAGCGCTGTTTAGATAACATTTAGATCCCAATGTTTAGTAGTGATACATGTATTAGCAATTAACGTAGATCCTAATTTTCCTGTTTATGCCGACATCAGATGCAGAGTCTTAAAATGTAATATGAGGGGAGGTGCTTGGTTTTTACCTTTATGGTGTAATTTGCGGTAACTAATTATTCAGCACGCCGTAACTGCAAAATACATTTTGTATTAAAAAAATTTTAAAATATAATGAGGTTGAAATATGATGAATCTATATTTTTCCACATATTCACATCCTTGTATAACTTTTTTGCCTTAACTCTTGTTATTTTCGTTGCGTATATGTTCACTGGATTCTTCTCTTTTCATTTTTCTTTTGATTTTCATTCTTACGGAATAAAACTGACTACCCCTCAGTAAATTTCCAGTACATTACCAGCGAACAACATTACGTAACCATATTGATTTACTTATTCTTGTATGGAAATTACAGTTTGAATAGAAATTTAAATATAAAATATAAATAAAATGATTTTCTCTTTTCCTTTTTGATTGTATGGACGCATTTAATATACCTTTTGATATTTTTTCTAGGTAATTTATGTTGTAGTATCTCTTTTAGCATCCTTTTTTACTGTGTATTTGTCTTAAAAGAACGAAAGCTAATAGCATACAAGCTTCCTTCTATACCGTATATATATCCTTATATATATATATATATATATATATATATATATATATAATATATATCCTTATATATTCTATATCCTTATATATGCACGTGGTTGCGCAGATAAAAGACAGTTGAATGGAAAGTATTGTGTCATCGATTTCATAATCTCACACGAAAGGACCTTTAACTGAAGTCCATTTAAGATAAAGGAGTTTGCATATTATAAAGGCCCTTAAGTTTTAAATGAGTCTGACGTGATGTTTTACTTTCTTCTTTAAGAATAAGAAATTACTTAGAACTGCCAATGATTATGTAGAGGAATTGAATTTTTCTTGCAAGAATAAAAAATAAACGATATTCATGATCATCCCCAAATAACACAGTTAACGTAATGCGCACATCTTGAACTACACTTAAAACCTAAATATTTGTCCTACAGCAACAGCTGTTAGAATGATTCCAAGAAGAGAAGGTCTTGGTAACTCGAACGGAGAATTTGAAATTTAAGGTTTTTTTCCTTATGGAGCCATCTGATATAAGTCTTCAGCCCATTGACTTTTTGTATTTATCTCCCATTTTTGTACCCATGTCCTATACCATCCATACCCAGATTCTTGTGCCCTGTACCAATCTGCAGTGGGACTCGTATCGATGTCGACGGCTTGAAAGCGAGCATCGATGTCGAGAGCCGCTGGCGATTCTCGTCCTGAACGGTACTCTGTGTGACTATCGCTTTCGCTTCGGCAATAATCGGAACAGCAGCGATAATCATAAGGAATTTCGATGATTTAAGACTAGAACTGTGACGGCATTGGGAATATAGTTAGGAATCACCAATATTTTATTTGGCACGTTTCGCGGAGAAAGAAATCTTTGAGACTTTAATTGAAGTACAATAACTGATTTTGTCATAATCATGTAATCAAAAACAAAATTTTCTACAGTAATGCTTTGTTCTAATTTTGAATACTTATTAATTTATATATTTACTCAAATTTGACATATTGACAAAAACGAGAAAGTTGTATTATATATTTACTTTTTAGTTTAGTCTGACAAAGCCATTATGTGCAACAATTGTTAATGTGTATTTATAAATTTGTGTAGTGTTAACATTTTATGTTTAATATTTAATTAAAAAATAATTAAAAATGTATGTTTTTAATAGTACTTGCTGGGTAATGTAAAATAATACAATATCATTACATATACATATCCATATATTAAGAATTCATATGCCTATATAAACACTTAAAGCTTTGAATTTTTAATAGTGATATTTGGGAACAGACACAGATAAATGGGAACAGAAATAATATATTTTTTTCTTACTATATATCAATATGAGTAATAACAAGTTCACCAAAAAGGAATATATCTACATTACATATGTAATTTTAATTAAAAAAAAAGTAATTATATGTAATAATAATCTCAAGATGTAATAGGAAAATAACACAAATCCTTGCAATTTAAATTTTTGGGATTTTATGAGAAGTATTATAAAATGTTTTGGATGACCGTGCTTTCCCACTGTCTATCTCCTTCTTACTCGATTAAAAAACGCCCTAGCGAGAATTTCTCTCATCAAGGGGACTGGTCTTTGGCTGTCGCTTTGAAGTCGAGGGTGTCGCTATGGTGGGGGAAGCAAAGTCGACAGTAGAATCGTTCAGAGAGTACCAATTGGTATCGACATACGCATTGAGTCGACGTCGATACTACACAGAGTCCCACTGCTTCACAGGTCCTTGGTCGGCTGGTCTGTATAGTTTTCTGGGTTCATTTTTGGTTTCCCAAAGATTGCCTGTGTTCTAGGGTCTAAGGCCCTGCATTCACATAAGATGTGGTATGCGGTTTGTATTGCTCCGTCATGCAGTCTTCAGCTTGGGTCCTCAATGTCAACCCCCATTTTCTGTAGATGTCCTTTTAATGCGTAATGTCCTGTCATGAGACCTATTACTGTAAGAAGGTGATTCCTGTTAAGATTTAGCAGTTCGCCAGCCTTATTTACTGATGGCTCTTTGATAAGGGTTTTGCCATGACTTTGCCTGGTTCTATTTTCCCAGTTTTCATTATGACCTACTTTCGTATCTGCCCTCGTACTGTGTTTTTAGACACTCCTAAGGCAGGTTCTGGGTACACGTATGAAGACGATGATCCTACCTACGCTAGCTCATCGGTCCTTTCATTGCCTACGATTCCCGAATGGCCAGACACCCACACTTTTAACTTTAAGTAACTTTATTGCGTTCCGCGAGCACATCAGTTCCTGTAAGCCAGTCTTGATGTCACGTTAGAGTTCCAGAGTGCCCTAAGTGTCACCTGACTATTCGTTGCAATATAAACCCACTTGTTATAAAAAAGCCCTCTTATTGTTTTCTATAGCGCAATACAATATATAGTACACCTCTGCCTGTACCACAATGGTGTATTTTCCTAGTGGGCTAGTGATTTTTGTATCCACCACCTCACTGTAGCTCCAGATCCATGCTCGGTGTTTGACCCGTCTGTAAATCAGGCCAGTTTCATCTCGAAATTCGTGTTAACTTAAGGTGTGCAAATCCTCAAATTGCTTAATTTCAACAGTAAAAGTTCAAAAAAAAATACCCTTACCACCTCGATGAATGAAGAACTAATGTGTGTGTTATTCAAGTGGTGTTCTGTGTGGTGCAAATCTCCCAGAGTGCGACCTCTAACATTATCTTCCTTCGTAGATTCTGCTGAGGAAGGCAACTTAGTTGCCGAAATACGTATCCAGGAGTTCTTCACTCATCGAGGTGGTAAGGGTATTTTTTTATTTTTTACTATTTTAAGCCACCGTATCCTATTTTGTATTTTATAGTAAAAGTTCGGTTGCACCTGGGTGCTAGCAAAACAACAGCTCAAAATTGGTAGTTGGAACAAAATTGTTTCATTGATAAGTTTTTAGAACAGGTGTAAATGTAATTACGAAAAGCTCTTCTAGAAAACAGAAAGTAAAATATGAATTACTGAACTAAGATTAAGATGCATGTAGTTTAATGAATTCAAGTTAGATAAAATAACTTCTTGGATTGGTCTTAAGTGTTTATTTTCATTTTTCTGTGTAGTAAAATATTTATGATTGATATTGTACCCTTTATTAAAAGCACTTTTAGATATATAAGTGGTAGAATTAATTTCTTTGAATCACCTATTTCAATCGCATATTATGAGGGTAACTATTTGTGTTACTAATAAAAGCAAGAAAATGTCAGGAATTTGTTATATTCCCCGCGAATTACTCCAAAGAATTCTGCATATCGGTGGCCGTATAAGACTAAGCACCTTTTCGAACTTTCTGTTTCTCTAGAAATTCGAAGTACTCAATTACATCAATAACATTAACTGGAAACTTGAAGATTAATCGTTTTAGAAGCGACAAGTTACGTGAAGTTTCTAGAGAGGTCTCCACTTCACCGACGCTCTGCGGTTCTTAAGGGGAGAATCTCCCGCCACTCGACAACAATAACATTCGTCTTTGAATATGAATGAACTTTCCCGTTTTAAAGCTCCTACGTGACCGGATTAGTTGCGCTTGTGATACGGTGCTCTGGTACGCTCTCTGTTATTAAAAATTATTCGCATTTTAAATTGAAATTACAATGGGCTTCACTCATTAATATGATCAATCGTCGTGTTACTGGAATTAATTAGATGGATCTCCAAACAAGAAGAAAAGCTTGTGGATCGTGTAACTTATTGGAATTTAGAATTTGCTAATAGCTTTAATGATTGTCTCTTCTACTTTTAACTCACCTTAAATAAAGAAAGCTGTGGACACATACGTTTATTTTACCGAAGTAGCGAGAGCGTAGATAAAGCTTTTGTAAAGTTCTTGCGTTTTCGCAATAAAATACGTTTTAAAGGTTAATACTTAAACACTGTGAACCGCTTTATTTATGGAAAATGTAAAAACAAACAGAGCACCGCTCGTACATATATCATTTAGTGTAATGTCCGTATGAATTTCAAAGTCCCCACGTACATTCCAGTAAGACTTTAGCAATAACATTGCTCGTAGAGTTTTCGCATGTTTTATAGTATTAGACCGCGATCATCTAATCTGTTGTGATCTGTGTGGTAGACTTTTCGAAGTTTTATCGAATGGGGGATATAAGTTAGAGCGAGAGGGTTTTGCAAGCATACTTTTAAATTTGTTGAGATAATAGCAAGTTTTAGTGCAAATTTCATGATTTGTATTTCGAATATTTTATCCATAAGTTCAAAGGACATTATAAAAATTACGTTTACGAAATATGCGCTGCATAACATGGAGATTAATAATTTGCGTTGTTCATTTTTCTTACCAGAAGTACATTACTACCACAATCATACATGATTGCGCCAACAATTAAAATTGATTCAACTGTTATTCAACACCTTTGCTTCTCCTTTACTATGGCCAATTGGAGGAGTGCTAATGACAACATAAATGGAAATTTAAATCATTTGTCTTCATTACATGTCGTATGCATAATTTACTCATTAGCACTGATCAATTTAAAGCCATTGTTTCTGGCGCCAAATGCTCGATGCCTGATTTATGACCTGTATTAAGAATTAGTACCATTTGGTGCTTACCTTTGGTTGTCATAGCTCGGTCTCATATCGGATAACACCCGTATCAAGATAAAATTACTAAATATATAAAGCTGGCTTGTAGCATTTAAAGAAAAAGTATACGCTTACAGACACTTTTTCAATCGAAACATCATTCTGTGTATCATCCAACATAAATTCTCATAAATTTTCTGCCAACTGACTCAATATGGCGCCCAGGAGGCAGTTACGATGTTGAAATCTGTTCCATCAGCTCTCGTTGTCGAAGTGTCCGCCATACTTCCACCTAACATAAGATTTAGGACGGATGTTCATAATCTTTCCATGAGGTTGCGGGGTACAATTTCTTCACCACATCACAACATCGAAAAAACTTTTTCTCTTCAAAGATTTAAAAAAAATTAAAAAATATATAGAAGCTATTTTATTTCGGCGGCAGTTTTGGTATTTTTGTACTATTTAAAAGGTCGATTCACTTTTCACTCTAAACTCTTTGGTCTTTCATCTGACAATTCAAAATATTAAGTAGACGACCTCCGCAAAGCAACTTACATTGATTTGCACAATAACGTTATGTTCACTACTTATAGGAATATAATTTTCAGTGTGTTACAAGTTTAGGAAGTACAGTAAGGCCCGAAATAAGCAGTGCAGAACTTATAATTCTTTAATTTTTTTAACATATTACTTAGACTATATTATATGTTCTAAATGTGCACCTCATCATTCAAGACAGACTTCATAACGAAGTCTCCAGTACATCGTCATGTTATCGAATAGGGGTTGTCTCAGTTGTCGGGAGAAGGCTCGAATGGCATCCTTTAGTTCATCGATGGTTTGTGGTGAAAATTGAAGACAGAATCTTTGGTCATGCCCCAAATATATGCGTCTAGAGAGATCAGGTCTGGCGCATATGAAAGATAAGAGAAGTCAGCAAATCGTGACACGATTTTAGTCTGAAAATGTCCTTGAAGAAATTGACGAACTTTGGTCCCGAAATGCCAAATTACGCGATTACGAGATAAAGCGTATTAAAATTTGTATGTGTTCGATTAAGTATGACTTGTCTACCATTCTTTTCGATAAAGCACGGATCAATGATTCCGTGTCCCGAAACTGCACACCAGACACTCACTTTTTTATTATGTAAAGGAGCTTCTTGAACCTAATCGGGTCTGGTAAATCCCATAAATCGATTTGTCCATTCACATGGCCCGACAAATGAAAATGTGCGTCCTATCAAAACCATACATTTCTAAGAAATTCAGAATTTTCATATTGCAACACGAGAATTCTGGCGCAATATTCCACTCTACTGCGATAATATCGAAGACGTAACTGTTGGTGTACCTGAATCACAAACGTATCGCAGACGTGCACGGTTGAGTCTGTCGATTTTCTATCTCCGTAACTTTCTTAATATTAAAGACACAAAATCGGTTAAATGGACAAAGTTGCCCAGAAATTAGAGTTATGGTTTATGCTAGTGTCCAATTTGTTATCCAGTACAAAGTTTGTGAGATATGCCAGAAAAATTGAAAACTTCCTAAAACTTCAACGTCAAATATCAATCATCAAAAATCCCTTAAGATAAAATAAGGGTGAAAACTATTTCTAGTACAGTTTTTTATGTTGAATCTAATAATGTCATTTAAAAATCCATTACAATACAATAGGCTGTACATTTCCGCAGAAGTTCTAGCTGTAAAACTGCAAAAAACTCTGTAAATCCGTTGTTGTGGTGGGTTAGTCCACGTATGCATGTGTTTATACGTCCGCTTCATAATTCCTGGTGTGTTCTTGGGTCATTGACAACTTTCCTCCATTGTTCTCTATCTCTTAATAATTCTCTCCAATTCTTTATGTTCATTTCTTCAGGTCTTTCTCCACTTGTTCCTTCCATTTCTCCTTAGGTCTTTCTCTTGATCTACTTGTAACGGGACTCCATTCTGTTATACTTCTTATCGCCACTTTCTCCTCTCTTCTAAATACATGTCCATATCATTGAATTCTACTGGCTTTATAAGTTTTTACAATATTTTCTCCTTTCATTATAGTTTCAATTTCATGATTCATAAGTAACCTGTATTCATCCTCACCAATCTCTTTTAATCCTGTTATGCATCTTATAATTTTTCTTTCAAATACTTTTAGTCGTTCTTCTTCTTTCAACGTCAAATCTGTTGTTTCTGCTGCGTATGTTACGCCAGGTCTAATTATTGTTTTATAGATTTTTATGTTTGTATTTTTACTAAGTTTCTTGTCCTTTAATAGATTTTTGTGACTGTAAAATGCCTTATTCCCTAACTGGATTCTTCACTTAATATCTAATCTTTCGTTGGTTCTACGTATTAGTGTTCCTAGATATACTAAAGAGTCTACCTCTCGAAATTCATGATTTTCTGTTTTTAAACTATGTAAAGATTTTTCTCTCTTCCTGTTGCAATGCATGTATTTTGTTTTATTTTAGTTAATCTCCGTCCCCTTTCCTTGGCTGTAACTTCTGTTATCTGAAATGCTGTTCTTAGATCATCTTTTCTCCTTGCAATTATTGCTAAGTAATCTGCATATGCAATTATTTGAATCGATTTGTTGTTAATTGTATCAGTATGCTGTACTGTAAAATCCATGGCCCTCTTTATTTTGGAGGTATAAGGCAAGCTTATATTTTTTTAAATGGAACTCATAGTTTGCCATGGTGTCATTAAAATGCTTATTTTTTCTGATTTCATTGATATAATATAATGGTATAGCTATCTCTTTTAGATTTTGATTTACAGATTCGCATGTATGAAGATAGAAAATGGGCATCCCGTATAGAGTAATATCGTTTATGGATTAAGTTATTCCGTAAGGGTTTCGCATCCTTGTTTATTGAAATTGTTTTATGAACTATAATTCGGATTAGGAAATAGAAAAGATAAAACAACGGATAGACAAACCTAAATATGATGTCGTAAATAAAATAGATAGGGAGTATTGCATTTTGGAAATATCAATCCCTTTATCATTTTCCATATCGCGTTTGAGCGCCCTTTCAATTTCCGTGCCTATCGAACAAGAATGAGACAGATGTGAGGTAGTAGAGTGGGACCGAATTCTCGTGCGCAGCCCAGACGGTAGAGGAATCCGGTAGCGATGAGGCTGGCGTCTAACTTGCGTCGAGCTTCAGTCGAGAAAGAGAGATTAGGCTTTAGAACGTAGACAAAATTGGTTCAATTTGCTTTCCCTATTGCGAAATATATTATTTTGGGTTTGACGTATGTGTCGTAGTTTTTTTTTCTTCTCGGATAACCTCTTCGGGTTACGGATGTTGAAAGAGGTTTACTTAGATTTGCCGGAAGACTTCTCGGTAATATTATATCGTTGTAGGTAATGTACTTTTCATAAGGCACTTGTATACGTTGCGTATCATCGTGTCGGATGAGATTGTTTTGCAGATATGGACTAACATTTTTAAAATTGAAATTGTAAAACGTGCTTAATACGTTGTATTTATTTCTTTAATAAGAAATGTACAGTAAATTATTTGAATAGAATGTAAATGTGTTTTTAGATACGCACCTGTATCTTCTTCTTTCACCTATATTGCGAGTTATATTAGCGTAACCTATGCTATTGTAATAATGCAACATCAGCAATAAAGATATATAAAAGCAGCACCACACAAGGCATCGGGAGTCAGTCGAATCCATCTCTTTGACGACCCAACAACGCGTCACTATTGCTATCAACATCAACCTCCAAAAATCAAAGATTAACTCATATTGTACAACAGTGTAAAGTAATAAGTTAAATAAAACAGTTTTTAAAAACATTGTTAGCGTTCGGCGAAACCTAACTTGCGTTCAATCGTATTTAAAATGTATCGCCCTCCTTCACCGGTTTCTAGGAGAAACTGCCTTTCCGAAAATATATGGCCTGCTCTAAGTTTCTTACTGTTATGTTATTTATTATTATTTCTTTCATTGCCTATTTAGTTTTGGTTGTGACAATTAATAGATAGCTTAAGTGCATTTTATTTCAAACAAATGTGAAAACATACAGGCTGTTCCATTAAGAAAGTTTAACTTCTCTGAAACGAAATACGGGCATCAAAATAATGTAGGGGACAAGGTTTTATTTGCTACTAGTTTACGAGCCGTACATAACCAAAGATTTGTAATGTCATTTTAAACGGCAACACAGTGTGTTGCTGGTGTTTCGATTGTTTAAGTGAAAATAAGGTCTTTTTAACTGAACGATCTGTGGAAATTAAAAAAAAATGTAAGATTTGTTGATTTGTCATACTGAAATTTTTGTGTTTATTTTGCGATCAATTTTCTTTTCCGGTTTCTTTAGCATTAACAGAGGATGGAGAGACATCATTTACACCGTGATACGCAATTCAAAGCTATTGGAATGCTTAAAAGTGGTCTATCTCAAAGGGCCTTTGCAGAAGATCTCAACACAACAAAAAGTGTCATCAATTGTTTGTGGTTGAGATATCAGCAAACCAATGATCTGGGTGAACGTCATACAGAGCGCACAAGAGAAATTCGACCAATTCATAACAGACTTTAAGCATTAAGAAACCGCGACATTACGGCAGCAGAATTAGTGAATCGACTTTATGGTACTCATGGCGTGTTAATAAGCGATCAAAGAGTGAGGAGTAGACTCCTTGCAGATGGTATTAATGCCCGTCGTTCTCTGAGAGTACCTGCTTTGCGACGGGAAATCGCGGAAGAAGATTAGAATGGGCGCAGCAACATTTACATTGGCATCTACAAACCTGGGCATCTCTTTTGTTTTCTGACGAATCCCGGTTGAGTTTGCTGGCAGATACAAAGAGAGCTTGAGTGTGGAGACGTTCCGGGAGTGCAAAACGATTAGCTACATCGCAAACTGTTCACAGCTTCCAAGGAGGTGGTGTAATGGTGTGGAGTGGAATATCTCGTGGTGGAGAAACTGACCTCGTTCTCTTGGATCGGTCTTTAAGCATTGACTATCGGGACATTATCTTCCAAGACGTTGTGCTACTATATGATGCTAGAATTGTTGAAAATTTCCAACTCATGCACGATAATTCGCGTCCCCATACTGCAGGTGTCATTCGTGCATTTCATCAAAACCACGAAATTAATGTTTTGCCATGGCCAGCACAATCACTAGATTTGAATCCCATAGAACACGTATGGGATTTGTGTACTGCGTCTAAATCTGGTCTTTGAAACAAAGCAACAATTGTAGCAGTGCCTTGTAGAACAGTGGAGTGCTATTGATCAACAAGAGCTAGACCGCTTGATTATGAGTATCCCAAACAGGTGCGGAAGGTAGTCAACACTCGTGGAGCTCCCACACGCTACTGACATTGCACTCATTGTCACATGTTGTTGATTGTTATTACTTTTTTACATAGGTTTTGTAAAAATTTATTAATTTTCAAAATTATTCCTAAATAAATAGATATTTCTCATTAAGTATTCTTAACTGTTTCTAAAAGTAAATTAGTAGTGATGGCCGACTTATACCTTCAATTATAACAAACAATTATTCACCTATCTGGAGCAGAAATGAATTTCCTTGCCTGTCTCCTAGATTATTTGAATGTGCGTATTTGAAGAATTAAATGTTTTCACCACATCAGTTAGGAATTTATATTAGAGTATTAGCTTTAGAACAAATGCCACTTGCTAATTTAACCAACTTCATAGCTCAAATAATAATTGCGTGAATTATTGATTTATATTTGATCAAAGAGAATCTTATTTCTTCTAGATATAAATGCTGTAATATGGCTTAAACCAAATAAAATCAATTGAGAGTATACACATGCGAGCAACAACATTTCCACCGTTTGTTTTTATTTGACTAAAAGTAAATGATCCTGTCTAGAGCAAAATACCACTGTGAAATGTATAATATTGTAGTTTCGTTAACGATATTTTTACCACCTTTAGCACCTTTGAGGCACGAGAAACGGTGAAGGATAAAAGAGAGGCGATAGTGTCCTCTGAAGCATCGAAACAAATTTATGAAGTTTTCCTGTTTGTCGGCAATTTCAATAGTGGTAATTACACCGTTAAGAATACGAACCCTTTACAACGAGTGTACTAAGCTGTATGGGCGGATTGTATCGATTTTAGTTGAAGTTGCCTGAACTAATGGGATCACGTTGTACATAGAAATAACCTCATCAAGAACATGTAAATGTAAAAATGGAGGAATAGGATTTAATGAAACTTTTATATGAGAGTTGCCTATCCGAAAGCTACACTCTGTACAGTTATAGGAAAAGTTTTCCCGTTCATTGTTCCCGTAGATGCTTTCTTATTGTTAGTAAAAATGTGCGATAATGAAAGAGGTTTTAGTAAATTTCCAAAATATGTAAATACATTTTCATGTATGTAGTTTCGTTTATATGGTGTTGTGAAAATACCCTGTACATATTAAAATGTAAGTTACCTACTCCTAAAACTTTAGTATATTTATGTAATGTTACGGATATTCTAAAATTTCCGAAAAGAAATATTGTGTAAGTTGCAATGTGTAAATAAATATATCAGGTAACCAAATAAATTCGTGCGGTTTTCGATGGTAAAATATAAATATTTATTAAAAAAACAATAAGACACTATTACTCATGGTAGGAATTACTGTCACAGTCAATGATCTTTTGACGTAACACCAATTTTTGTATGTCGGTATTGTAGAACTCTATGGAGTTTCAATCAAAAAATTGGCGGACTGCATTTTATTACATCAATTGTCTATGTTTCATACAGTTGTTGAAAGGCAAAAAGGTTGAAATTTAGAAAAATGTCAGGAGAATATGACGGGTGCGGTAACGTTTTGCAGCCTATTTCAGAAATTCTTCCCGGGTCACTCTTACCGTATGCGGCCTAGCATTATTCTGTAAGAATACCACTTTCTATCGGTTGATCAAAGAAAATCGTTTTTGGATGAGTGCTGCTTGTACTTACTGAAACTGTTCACAATACGAGTTAGCCGTTATGGTTTCACCCCTTTCCAAACAATCATAATGGACAATTCCTTTTGTTGTCCACCAAACACACAATAAAATCTTGTTTGAGAGAAGGAAACTTTGGGAGTGCGTTTTACCGAATCAGTAAGCGATAACCAATGATAATTTGAGTACAATATCCACTTTTCATTGCAGATTAACAACCGATCAAGAATTGGTTCATTATCATTGCGTGAAAAGTTTGCCGAACAAATGGTAAGACGACTTAATTTGTTATCATTTGACAATTCATGAGGGACCCATCTGATTAACTTAATGGCATTCTACTTTATACAAACACCGTACAAACTTATTGGTATATATTCTATAAACACAATCCACTACTACTTAGTCTTAGTCTTAGAGGCATCATCTACCTACAATATTAATGTTCAACCGCTATCCTGGGGTGTTTCGGCACCCTAGAAGTCAGTTTTTCCTAAATTTCTTTGAAACAGTTCTCGTCACCTTTCTAGGGTTTCAGGTATTCTCCTATACGAATATAATAAATTCATTTGTTCATGCAGGAAAGGCAACCGAACCCAATCCAAACAAACTTTCGGTTCCAACACGTAGTGTACTAAAATTAATTTCTCCAATCGTGGACACAAATCTAAATGTTACAGGAGATATCTGGTTTTCGTTTATAGAGCTATTGAATGAATTGAAACGGGTTGGTCTGACATATGTTGGGACACTTCGCAAGAATAAGCGCGACATTCCACCTGCGTTTTTACAAACTAAACAGCTAGCAATAAACTCCTGTAAATTTGGATTTACCCACGATAATATGTTGGTTTCCTTTGTACCAAAAAAGAACAAATGTGTCGTGTTGGTTTCATCTATGCATCAAAATGGAAATATTGAAGCAAATGGGAAACCAAAAATTATAAATTTCTACAATGGTACCAAAGGAGGAGTCGATGATTTGGATCAGAAATGTCTGACATACTCCTGCCAAAGACGAGCCAGGCGATGGTCAATAGCTATATTTGGAGCAATGTTGGACATTTCACGTGTCAACAGTTATGCAACTTTCTTGGCCATTTTAGACGGTACAGTCAACATGACACAAAGAGAATTTTATATTCATTTAGGGAGAGAACTCGTCAATGACCACGTAAAAAGAAGATACGAAATAAAAGAATTGTCAACTGAGCTAAAATCAATCATCAAACACCACAACAACAGCCACAAGAAGCAGGACCTGTAAGAACCTACAAAAGGTGTCACATCTGCGGACGAAGCAAAGACAAGAAAATAAAAACCAGGTGCCATAATTGTCGTCAGCATGTCGGCAAGGATCATTCTGAGTTAGTCGTAAAATGCAGAGAATGTTTAAAAAGGTAAATTGTAGGAATTTTGTAAAAATCTTAGTACATGATAAAACAGCATGATTTTTACGTCTCACAACGTCATTGTCAAAATTTTTATATAGAATGTTAATGCCATTTTTCTTTTACAGGGAATAAGACCATGGTTTCCGATAGCAGAAAAAGTGAAGACATCTTAAAAATCCACCGCAGATACCTTTGTAAAAAATATGTGCCAGAGAATATTTTCTATAAATGTTAAATTGTTAAATACCTCACGATAGCAGTTGTGTTACCTGAAAACACGATAGTACTTGAGGGTTAATATCAATATCTTAACTTTAATTCAGAGCCATTTAATTATAATGTGTGAGTCCATGTGCGCGAACTCATGTTCGTATAGAATTATAGTTAAATGCCATATTTTCGAGGCATATATAAGCAAACCAAAGAAGCAGTCAAGTTTTAGTGATATTTAGCTCAACATTGCAACGTGTAAAAAATATTACATTTTAATAGATACTTAAATATAACGTGTTCTGAATTTCATGGCGGTTGTAATAACTTAAGGAGTAACGTCATTTGTAAATTTTATTGCATTATGTCTCTTCTTTTCCATGAAATGATAATATTTTTACCGTAACGCTGGAGAAAAACGATATACTTAACAATGATTTACTTAAACGAACTTTCGAAGTATTTTTAGTCTTTTGTATGTCATATTAAATTGAGATTTCTAAGCAAATGTTTTAGTTTAGAAATAAAACTTCTCCATCATAATTATAGGATGCTTGTGCTAAATTACAGCAGATATTTCTTTAAAAACCAACATTAATACTTTGTATGAAATAATAGGAAGGAGTGGTTTAAAATAATATAACTATCACTATCGCTGATACAAGTTCTTGCTTGCAAGATTATTCAAACTTCTTATGTGTGTGCAAAATGTGATACAAAATACCTACAACTGAATCTTAGATGTGAAACTGCCCAGGAGGAGGTCGTTTTTCAGATGAGATATTAAACAAGTATTTCTCGACCATCACCTATTCTTTGCAAATCGTTCCTATCTATCCCATCTCTTTTCTTTTTCACAACGTCTAGACGTATTAAATGAAGGAGTTTATGCTGGGCAAGGTGTTTATAGCACTCAAGCAGCTGTTAAATGAGTAGAGATCATTTAATTTACGCCCTGTTTTTCTTTTTAGTATGTCTAGACCGAATATTTTTTTTGTAACGCATCATTTAGTGTTATAGAAGTGAATAATTATACCGTTTGACAATATTAAAGTCGAAACTAGCTAACTAGCTAAAGATAAAGTCGTGTACATGGGCTTCTTAGATTTGCAAACGGTTTTTGACACATGAGTAAAGATGAGAAATTGCGAAGTATGTACGAAGAAACTATAAACTAAGTAAGAACGCGGAACCAACCTGTCGAACTACTTCGAAACAACCGAAGGAGCAAAACGTAGGTGCGTTATGAGTCTAAGGTCTAAGTACATTTTTTTGTGTTGTGTAGAGTTTTTACAATTGACTACATCTGAAGATTATTTGTTGTTATCGTACGAAGTACGATTTGGATTCAAAATATTTGGAGCTAGGTGAGCAACTTTATTTTTCAAGGATTGAAGACTCATCTTCCCCTTACCAATTTGCTTTTTTGGCTAGTTTATTAGAAAGCTAAGCTATTTTTGTCATGGGTATATGTAGGTTAGGTATAGGATACGGTGGCTTAAAATAAATTTAAGTTAAAAATACCCCTTACCACCTTGTTGAGT
>JARFOC010000893.1:17578-27715 GCA_031763485.1 Osmoderma eremita | reverse complement strand
CCCCGCCTATCCAAGATCTCGCTGATAAATTGAGTTAGTGTCGCCAAATTAGTAACTGTGGACCTCCCAGGCATGAATCCATGCTGATCAAAAGATCTTCAATCAATCAAATATGCATTCAGACAAACAAATTACATTTTTAAATAGCGCCGTGGATATATCTGGTTGATTTGAAGATGTAAGTTTGTCCTACCAAAGCTGTAGGTTTCTCTACTTCAGTAAATATGACTAAATACATTCAGAATATTAAATACGTCAATGAAAATATAAACAATTCAAATAAAACAAAAAATGCTACGTAACATCAGAACTATTTAACGTACGAAGCAGAAATTGGAGACGGCACGAGTGTAGTGACTGATCGACGACATGCCGGTATCTGAAACGGCACGACATGTCGGTGAATGTGAAACCGTTCCCATTTATTTACATGAGATTTTACCTCCACCGGCAGAGTTGTCGGTGTCGTATTAGCAAGTGTAAAAACGGCCGACCACAGCGCCCAATACACTTCATTCTTAACGTGAATGATGTATAGGAGTAGAATATACCCAGCCCATTTAATTCTTTCTGTAATTATTAATCAACGGTAAAATTCGAAGAACTTCATGACCTTTTTCTTTTGCAAGTTCGTCAATCCTGCTTTTATCATACTGCGGATTAATTTGTGACACGCAAAGCAGCAAGTCCCGTTTTAGCATATCGTCAGTGGTTGGTATTTGTTTCTCACGGAGACAATCAACGATATTGTTTCTTCTCCATGCTGCCGTTGAAATTTTTTCTAAGTTACTGCAGTGATAGGAAGCATTATCAAGAACAATCACTGACTTCTGCGGTATATTTGTGAAGCAATTTCTTAATAAATCAATCCTCGTATGTGTCTGTATCCGGGTCATGATGAACATCAGCAGTGTTTTTCTTGCAGAGAAATGTATATTCAGGCCTAGGAACAAATCCGTTATCATCACCAGCATGAACTAATGCAAAATGAGGTCCAAGCCCGGTTGGGGATTTCAGACCAGTACTTAATCCTTGGATAAAAGCTTGTCGACTATTTTGAATTGTAGTGTCTGTCCAAGTTTCATTTACTGCATGCCCTGTATTCACCCATGATTCATCAGTGTATATTATGGTTCGACCCGAAATAATTAAAGTTACAGAAATGTCAAATAGCAAGAACTAAATTGTACCTTCTTCTCTAAATTTATTGATCTCTGGTAAGTATTTGTGCCTCCACCGAATAATGTCGTCTCGTTCGACGAGTATACTTTTATATTCCTACTTATTCGAAACCCATATCGTGTAACAATCTTTGTAAAGTTGCTCGACTGAAGTTAGGGAGATCATCATCAGCATTGATAGGAGCAAGAATTGCATTTAATGTAGGTGGCATACTTATACTGTATAAAAAAAACTATGCACTTTAGGTCGAATACATGCTTCTCTATCATTTAGTTGCATGCTTTTCCTTTCTTGGGGTTTTTTGGACTTGATAATGAACTAGTTTGTTGCTCCTGTTTTGTATTATATATTGTACGCTCTGAGCAACTCAAAGCTTTACTTGCTTCTTGAACGGCAGGACTCACATTCATAGTTTTATCAAAATAATTTAAAACATTTGCAGGCAAATTTTTTCTCCATTGCGCCTTTTTCTCCCTACAGGCTCTATTAATGGAGTGAAAACTGTAATTAAATGTACATGTTATAGATTCTAAAAATCAAGAAAAATACCCATATTACCCTGTGCACCCTCGGAAAAGATTAAAGCGTTCTGAAAATATCGATTTGTACAACCTCATATAAACAAATTGACGTGGAATTTAACTAGAAATATTTTAAAACTACGACGATAACGATTAACAGCAGTTGACGCTAATAGGCCGATAGATGGATACTTTTCCAATACCGACATGTGTAAATAAGTTGCAACATAGCAATCGGAAGCAACTAAGGATAGTAAGAGATAAAAGTTGTTGTTATATCCCATACTGCATACGAAGGCTGAGACGATCTATAGTAGTTTTCTTTTTCCATTTAGATTTTTATTCCACGTGTAGGGTTCCCTTTTCAAATAAAAATAGAACAAACTCTCCTTAACCTGTAGAATCCTGTAGTTTCCAATGGCGGCATTATTGAATGAAACAGCGGAACATTTTCCGGGCGTTGCACCATCCATATTCACAACACTTTGCCGCGTTGAACGCAAAAGCAGTTAAAGGACTCAAAAGAAATAGGTATTAATATGAATCGCAGCTTTGTACCAGCTGGCTCTTCTATCTCTGAATCCAACCAATTAAGACGTCATTCTTCGACGGAACCGTCGAAACAAATGAATAATTAACGCAGCGGTGACCACCGTAATTAACGCTCCTTAATTTTTAATAGAACAGAGTAAACACGGCGTAACTAAACGCCGTCTGAACCGTAAATAGGTGGTGAATCAGTTAACGCCAGACATTATTATTAATTAAAACCTTTTATGCACTAGACGGTTATTAATTGCGAATAGCATAACACTTCCATTTACGCCGTGCTGTATTATATTTCCGATTAAACGTAATACTGACAGCAGGAGACGTTCATAAAACAGGAGCCGTAATGGGTAGGAGGATTTCAAAGAGCTCCAACTGCATTTCATTTTGTTGTGCATTATATGTAACTGCTGCTTTCTTCCTGCAGCAGACTTGTGTGTATGCATATACATACGTATACGTAATTCAAATATCAGGAAATGAAATTTTGTAATCTCCCAAGGAAATTTTATTGTACAGATGCAAATGTATGTATACATGCATTTTGAAATGAAATCACGTTTGATATTGAATAAAACGAGAAATGTGCAATACTGAAATGTCCTATGTCATCTGCTCCAACGTATTAATGTACAAATAGTAAAATGTGTACAGGTAAACAAGCGTGCAACGAACGTTTAGAGGTTGTAGAATTACGAAAAATATTTCAACTGGAAATTACAAACGACGCGTGTAGAAATTTTACATAATTATATATTAACTTGATTTATTTGTCATCATTTTACTAAAATATTCTTTCGATTAACGGGGTAACAGATTGATAATGAATAAGCATTGCCTCGCATACATTTATAGTTTGTAGGAGTGAAGAAATTATAAGCTCTTTTTCACAATTTACAGATTTTCAGAAGTAACTACAAGAGCAATCAATGGTACAGAAACATATCCAGTGCCCTGTTTCTAAAGAGAAAAGTCCTGGAACTCACTTGTTTGTTAGTCTTTTATTTAAAAACTAATATATTACATTCTTAGCATAAATTAAATTTTTGCATCTAAGGAAAATGTAAATTCCAAAGTTTTGTTCAATTCCCGTCCGACAAATCGTTTCGACTCAATTCCTTGCGGTATATATGGCCGCCTCTGAGTAACCACAGATCAACGTACTTGAAGGATCGTTGAGTATTAACTTCTTCGGTCCAATGGTTTTAATCAAGTAGAAACCAATAGTGCAACTAATCGTCTTTGCTCTGAAGCAATCTTTTTGACTCTTTCAATTTTCTCAAAAAGATTTCTGCCAATATCTGACAGGTAAGGTAGAATATCAGTATATAAATATGGTATCTTAAAATTGGAGAAATATACTTTTGGCAAATGACACTAGCACACACAGACAGCTCTTTCGGGTTACTATTTCCTCATTAGTATGCAACGGAGAGGCGCCGTCCTCTTGTTCAGTATGCCGTATCATGAACTCAGGTTATGTAATAATAATAATATATAGTTTATTCCATCATACAATAGTATAGAACACGTCAAGAGTTATTTGGTAAAACATTCAGTGTGCAAGTACAAACTAAACTTACATATTCAAACAAATATCGATTTTTTTAAAATTATTTAAAAAACTAGTATTAAAATAGTCAGATAGCCTGTAAAATGCGTTTGTTAATTAGTTAGTTTATCCGTAATTTAAACTTATTTAAAGGTAATTCTTTAATCCGAAGAGGGATATGGTTATATATATTTTTATGACCTTATAGTCAACCCCATTTTGTATTTCACTAAATTTTGTTTGAGGCTCGCGTAGAATATTGATGTTTGATTTCATATTGTTGAAAATGTTTTCTTGCGAATAGTACACACTCCAACACATAAATAGAAGACAAGGTGAGTATATGGTTATCTTTGAAAGTACTTTTTCATGATTCTCTTCGTTTTAATTTAAATATACTTCTTAAGCACCGTTTCTGTAGGACGAAAGCACGACTCGCGTTCACACTATCACCCCAGAAAATAATGCCGTATGACAGACGCGAATAAACCAGGCATAATACGAACACATCGCGCCTCTACGCTAACTGAAGCTGATATAACTCGCAATGCATAAAAGTAGCCTCCAATTTTTTGCAAAAGATGATTGATGTGAGTTTTCCAGGCCAGCTTCTTATTTATCTTTAGTCCCAAAAAGGTTACGTTTCCGGCGAGGCAATTTCCCTTGTAATTGATACAGATCTCGGCTGCTGTATTGGAGAAGAGCACAATGTTTGTTTTTCCGATATTAAGATGTAGACTATTACTTTTCAGCCATTCTTCTACATAGCTCAATGTGTGTGTCGTTGATGGATAACGAATCTATAGTTGGTGCCCTCAAAACGGTGGGAGCAAACTGGTTAGACTGTTTCATTTCAATTTGAATAAAATGTACTTAAGGGAATACTTTCTTGAATCTTTTTCGGGAAGTGAAACCACACGAAAAAGATCGTATAGATCAGTAATACCACTTCCTTTTTTAAAAACTTGTACCAGTATTTTTACTTTCTTATTTGCCTTGTACAAATCCGTGTTCTTCTTTAATGTTCTGTTTTAATGTAAAACACGCACATTATTTATTAGAAAGTATAAAAATTTAAATTTATTTAAAGAAAATATTTTTAAGACGGTTTTAACAATTATACGTCGCAGTTTTTGCGCAGTTAGCGTTGCGTATTTGCCAGAACTATAATTGCATTTAGGAACAATATACGGCAATGCATTTGTTTACGTTATAAGAATAAACATCTGAGAGCAATACTTTTTTAAAACTGCGTCATTTACGTGTACGATTCATTTCGTATACACGTATGCTCAGCTCTCACCGGGGTGCGAGATATATTGTACGTATTGCGATCTGGCATACTTGCATTTATCCCCGCCTCCTCGCGCGCAACGCCGTAGCAAGCCGCACGCTTATCTAAATCATTTTCTATCTGTCTATGCGCACGCAAAGTTCTAGCAAGTGATCGTTGATTCTGGATACACATAATTTATACAACCGCAGAGAAGATACAAATCATAACATGGTATGTTGCTGGAAATTCCTACCAACGCACGGCCGATCTATTTGCCGTAGAGTACGTGGATCGTCCAACTCCTTCACATTCGACGATTGAAAGGATCGCCAAAGCGTTTAGCGTACGGCTGTATGGTCGAGAATTGCTGTAGATGCCAACAAATAGACGTCCTGGCAGGATTAATCCCTCAGTCGTGCGATATTGGTCTCGAAATAATCAACATCTCGTCCGTAATAAAAGAACTCAGTACCCCGAAAAACTTTGGGCGGTTATCTTATAAGACCATTTGTTACTAACGGTACACTAACGGTACACTGTACAGTACTAATAGTGGTTTTCAAATATGTGTGCTTCATTGGATCAAATTTTATCAATGTTGCTTATTCTCAATTAATTTCCAATTAATACCCTATATGGCCTACCTAAGCTAATTTTTTTTTTTGTATTTTTTGTAAAAGAAAATAATTCATCAACGACCACCGTGAGCTAAATAGTAATTAATAAGGAACATAGGGCGCAAATTTCAAGTAATTTGATTCAATAGGGCGTTCGCAATAACAAAAAATACCGAAAAGTGTATTTAGGCCATATTGACTGCCACATGTACCCAGTATGGCCTATAACATTTAGATAATAAATCTGGTCAGATTAAATAAATTTATTTTAAGAAATCTTTCATAAATCAATTTTCACAATCTGTGCAAGTAAATATTTCAGTATCCTCCATGGAGAGGCCACCACACATTATAAAATAAAATAAAAAAATACGCATATCTCTTACTGCATCTTGTTTGCATACATGGCAAAACCATGACTTGTTATTTTGTTTTTTCTTCAATTTCCCTTTGATATTAACAGTTTTTGAAGACATGGCCGGTAAAAAAACAATTACTTACATTATTAACAGAATAAATTATTTTATGTACCCAACATGGCCTGCCTAGGCCATATTGGTTTTCCTTACGGCATGGCACATTTTACCTCCAAATTGATTTAAATTCATTGTTAATGAATAATGAGCATATATGACTGAAAAGAGGACAAAACACACTATCGATAGCTGTAAAATTAAATTTTGTGAGCAACTGTAACAATTTATTAAAAATTGAAACTTACCCGTTTGCAATTATATCCAATTCTGACAACAACCACGTGCAACCATTTGTATATTTTTGACAGGCTTCGCCATACTTGCTTAAGATCGCACTGCTACAAGCAAGTTATTTTAACGTCCCAAGTACACTGATGCCACCATCTCTCAGATTTCTTACGTGTTTACATCTTTACTTTGACATAGGCCATATAGGGTACAGTTACCTTAGTAATGGAGAATTATTTTATTAGTTTCCAATAAACAGCTTCTTTTCTAAATTATATATTTTGTTTTCTTATTTTTTTAAAATTCAATTATTCTATGATTATTTATATTTCACGTTCAGAATATATTTTAGGAAGATGTACGTGGATTTTTTTGCATCTAATCTATTGCTCTTGTTTAATAATCTAAATGGAAAAATTGTGTGATCTATTTTTGTACATCTGCCGTGGCTATTTCTTATAAAAGTAGTAGAGTTAAGAATCGAGTTGGAATTCGGAGGTTCGTTAAAACGTACGCTAACTGCATCGTTTACAGTGCAACGGCGCAACACTGCGGTGCAAAACTGAAAAAAGTAATGGCAGAAAACGAGAGCGATTGCGAATTTTTATCGTCGGGTTTATTGGACGCAGAGTATCGCGGTCGTACTCCCGGCCAAAAATATTCTCCTACAGAACTGTTTACGAACACAAACAATTCATTACTTACCCGCGTTCGTACGAACAATAGATTAGGATTAAAATACGACCGTGCTCCGAGGGAAGTGCAGCGCCCAATACAACATGCCGTCGTATCGGGGCAATCCAGTAATACTTCCACAGTTGAAACGTGAAACAGCGCGAGCTTTACCGGTCTACTTAAGAGTTAACATTAAAATATGTGTTACTGAAGTGTTGACATATGTCGCTGGTTTTTTTTTCAATGCACAAATCTATTATTATTACTTAAAATTGCCACGTTGCATTTTACAGGGAAAATATACATGTAACTACAACGTACAGATACCTTCCGGGGTTTTCCGACGTAGATAAATTACTTTTTTTTTGTTTCTGTCCTGTGAACCTCCGTCAAATTAAAACAAATTACTAGTTTATTTAGCCAAAGTTACAAATACATATTATAAAAAGCAATTATGGGTGTTAAAAAATTTAGCGTCTGATCGGAACAATTTTGACCTTCGTCAAAATACAGATTTATTTTAAGAAAGGCCAACGACATCGAATTATGAGATTGACGTTCGCTTTTCTACCTTGCGCAGTTCAAATTTTCGAAACGTAGAATATAATTATGTATTTCTCAAAGAAGTAGTTTGTTTTTCCGTCACCAACTTAATGAGTCAACTAACAGGGTTAGTCGGAATACTAAAGTACTGATTCAAAAAGTATATATTGTAATGCTACAATATTTTTATTTCTGAATATCTTCTTTACAATTTTCTTATAAAATTCTAATTATTACATCACTCTCAATTTCTAACCCTTATTCCAAAATGTCCATTCTCACCCCAGAAAGATTTTTTAATTAAAATGTAAGGTTTCTTAATATCCAGGTGTTCCCAATTCGTAATAACTTGAGCTATTTAAACTGTATTAACTTTAGTTCTTCTGACAATTAAATTATACTTATTATCAATTAATAATTAAAAATATGTACATATTTATAAGTTCGAAACCGACATCTTGGACGATTTTGTTATTGGTGCCTGTAAGATTTATTATCTTAAGAGATAGTGCCATTATAATTTCAAATGACTATATGTAATGTAAATAAATAAACCGTTTATTTAACCCATTAACGATAATAATCCCCATTTGAGGATTTTGGTTTTTCCCTAAACCACTTGGCCTGAAAAATATATAACCACCGTCTAATAGCTCAATGGCATTTTAGACTTGTCAATGTTTTTTGAAGCAGATAGTCTGTGTTCTGTCCCTGGTTTCTTTTTTACAAAAAGCAAACAAATTTGGAATTTATCGGTAAGTTGAACACAACAAAATTATCTTATTTGAGACATGATTTTTTTGGTTTTTTATTTATATTACATTTAAATATCGTGCATAAATACATAATTTAGAGGTTATGGCAACTATACGTTACTTCCTCAACCCTTTTTTTTTTTTAATGATTTTATTAAAACATTTTATTACGATACTTATTTGGGGATTATGGGCAATAGCAAGTATTTGTCTCCTCTTTTAGTTTTACAGATTCTTTTTTGCATTTTAGGAAAATAGGTACGTACCAAGAAATTTTTAACACTTGCTGAATTAGAAGATCTTATAAATGACCCAAATTTTTTGGAAAGTGACGGCGATGAGGCAGCTATTGATATTGTTGAACTTCCTCCTGACAAAGTGGATATGGTGTCAGATATCGAAGATATTGATGACAATATATTAGAAGATAACTGTCTCAAAGATGTTCCTGGCAGACTAGAATTTTAGTCGAATGCCTTCAATATAGCTTCTACGAGCTGATAACTACTATGTAAGTACAAATGAACCACCAAAAAAGCGTATGAAAAAAAAGAATATCAAGGGAGGAAGTATTTTTTTTTTAAATGGGGGAAAATAAGACGCGACTCTGTGAAAATACTTGGCAATAATGATGATATTAAAGATGCTCGATCTCAAATAACGGACTCACTAGAAGGAAAGTCACCTGTTGAGGTCTTTGAAGCACCATTTGATGAGGAAATAATGTCTTATGTAGTAGAACAAAGTATCAAATATGCTGCTCAGAACAACAGGCACGGTTTTACTTTTTCAACAGACTGCTTGAGAAAATTTATAGGATTTTTACTGCTGACTGGATATTATTCATTATCACAAGAACGAATGTATTGGTGTGAAGATGAAGACTTGTGCGTTGAGGCTGTTAGAAAATGTTTTTCGAGAAATAGATATTTAGAAACTAAAGGAAACATTCACATGATAATTCTGAACTTCTCGCTAATAAGACAGAATACCCAGGTTTTAAAATAAGTTCCCTGATAGAGATGATGAACCAACGAAATCTTAAATTTGGAGTTTTTGCTAGAAATATAAGTATTGACGAGCAAATGGGTCGGTACTACGGACATCATTATTTCAAACAGTTTATTTGAGGAAAGCCGATTTAAAAAAATGGACAATGTATTGTGCGAAAACAGGATACTGTTACCACGCTGAATTATATACAGGGAAAAGAAATGATGATTGTGAATGTTATAATGAAGAACATTGCTTTTTGTAAGAATCCTTCAAATCACGTATTTTATTTTGATTATTTCTTTACTAGTTTCGAACTAACGAAAATGTTAAAAGAAAAAACGTTGCAGCCAAGGGGACAGTTCGGTCAAACCGTCTAAATAAATGTCTCATAAAATGGGACAGTGAGTTCAAGAAAGAGGTTCGTGGGTGTTTAGATTATCGATTTGCTGTTAGTAATGAAATATTTTGTGTAGTATGGAAGGATAATAAATGTGTGAAGGTATTATCAAACCGTGAAGGAATAGATCCACTAAACAATGTTACTAGATCGTCCAAATCCAAGGAGAAGCAGATAAAAGTGGAATCAACCCTACTGCATAAGCAATTACAATAAGTTTATGGGAGGGGTTAATAAACCAGATTGAAACATCAATAAGTGTAGGAAGATAATGTTAGACGTCGCACTGTGGTAGATTTGCACCGCACAGAACACCACTTGAATAACACTACCTTCCGGCTTATAATCTAAGTCTATATATACTATCCGA
>JARFOC010000892.1:0-20140 GCA_031763485.1 Osmoderma eremita | reverse complement strand
GAAAGTACCACTGAAAGCACAACAGAAAGCACTACCGAGAGTACCACCGAAAGCACGACGGAAAGTACAACAGAGAGCACTACCGAGAGCACGACAGAAAGCACTACCGAGAGTACCACCGAAAGCACGACAGAAAGTACAACAGAGAGCACTACCGAGAGTACCACCGAAAGCACGACGGAAAGCACAACAGAGAGCACTACTGGGAGTACCACCGAAAGCACGACAGAAAGTACAACAGAGAGCACTACTGAAAGTACCACTGAAAGCACAACAGAAAGCACTACCGAGAGTACCACCGAAAGCACGACAGAAAGTACAACAGAGAGCACTACTGAGAGTACCACCGAAAGCACGACAGAAAGTACAACCGAGAGCACTACTGAAAGTACCACTGAAAGCACAACAGAAAGCACTACCGAGAGTACCACGGAAAGCACGACAGAAAGTACAACCGAGAGCACAACCGAGAGCACCACCGAAAGCACGACAGAAAGTACAACCGAGAGCACAACCGAAAGCACTACTGAGAGCACCACCGAAAGCACGACAGAAAGTACAACAGAGAGCACTACCGAGAGCACGACAGAAAGCACAACAGAGAGCACTACTGAGAGTACCACCGAAAGCACGACAGAAAGTACAACCGAGAGCACGACGGAAAGTACCACTGAAAGCACAACAGAAAGCACTACCGAGAGTACCACCGAAAGCACGTCAGAAAGTACAACGGAAAGCACTACTGAGAGTACCACTGAAAGCACAACAGAGAGTACCACCGAAAGCACGACGGAAAGTACAACAGAGAGTACTACCGAAAGCACGACAGAAAGTACAACGGATAGCACAACAGAGAGCACTACTGAGAGTACCACCGAAAGCACGACAGAAAGTACAACCGAGAGCACCACGGAAAGTACAACTGAGAGTACCACGGAAAGCACAACAGAGAGCACCACTGAGAGCACAACCGAGAGCACGACAGAAAGTACAACAGAGAGCACTACTGAGAGTACCACTGAAAGCACGACAGAAAGTACAACCGAGAGCACCACGGAAAGCACAACTGAGAGCACCCCCGAGAGCACGACGGAAAGCACAACTGAGAGCACCCCCGAGAGCACGACGGAAAGCACAACAGAGAGCACCACGGAAAGCACAACAGAGAGCACCGCGGAAAGCACAACAGAGAGCACCACGGAAAGCACAACAGAAAGCACCACTGAAACCACAACAGAAAGTAGAAAAGAAAGCCTCGAGGACACCCTGACCTTACTGCGCAGTCCAAGAAAGGTCAGAGCTGCCAGCGTTTACGGCGGGATACACCAGTTTGATCAGTGCTCGATCGTAGCAGGCCAAACTATGACACTAAGACTACTTATAATGCCAGTTATTGTCGCACCCGCAGCCACACAATTCAAACCTGAAGAGATCTTCTGTGAATATACGGGTAAGCTTCTCATTCAACATTGGAAATTCTTATATTGGAATGTTCTTTTTTTACTTTCAGTACTCCCGGTTGGCACGGCAACCTTGTATTTGACAGGCGATTCCCATAGAGTTTGTCCAGAAATGAGTTAAAATTATGTAACGACTTTAGGTTTTCTATTTGTAAATATATTTTTTTACGTATGATAAGCACCTATTTTAAACACTTAAATAGGAGTTAGTTATAAGTATATCGTGTTATATGATATAAAAACAAGTATTATAGGTTATTTAAAATGAAAATAATTTTCTTTCTTTTTTCTTTATTAGTTTATACAAATAATGTATGTACAAAGAAATAACATTGTTTAGATCTATGGTTTACCAGTCGCCGCTCTTCAAGTCTTCAACAACGTCTTCCAAGTCATCATCCGAAACTGGATTTGTTTCATACGAAATCATTGTTCCTGGCTTCTTATTAGCATTTTTACCGCCACGTTTTCCACGTTTCGGCTTATTTTTACTCGTAACTTCTTCCGTGTCGTCATCTTCGCTATCATCACTCGGGAATAACTCCACTTTTTCTGAAGGATTCTTTGAAATATCCTTCGACCTGCTGTGCTTTTTAAGCGTAGGCAAGTTATATTCAGCAATCGCGTCGTTTTGTGTGGCTTCTTTGTTGCGTTTTATGTTTTTCATGGTTTTCCACGATTCGTAATACGTTAATAGTGGTGTACCCTTATTTCGCAAAGCCGTCTCCCAGGCTTCTATCTGTTTGGCGTTACTTAAATTAAACGAGACATTTTTCCTTTCGGATAATATAAATTTGTTGTTCTGTTCAATTTTTTCAAGTATCTGACGTATTTTCCTGCAATAAGCTGCCACCGTGCACTTCTTTAAGAATGTCTTCAGCTGTAGCACATAAAATAAAATAATAATAATAGAAATTAAACTCCAAGAAAAGAAAATATAAATGATCTTCGCTAGCCAAGTAATGAAAAGGGTTTTTGCACATAATTCTTTAGTTTTCTCCCAGGAAAGTTATTGAATATTAAGCACAGGAAAATATATCCAGTCATCCAAAGCACAACGAGAAAACGTCAAGGTCATGATCAAAGAAGCTAAAAAGCGTTCATGAAAGGAATTTGGGGAAAGAATAGAAGAGAATGCAATTGGAAATTCCAAGCTATGACATAGAACACTACGGAATCTGAGATAAAAGAGGAAAACCCCTATAAAAAATATTAAAAGTAAAGAAGGGCAGACACTAACAGAGTTAAAAGAAATATTAAATCGATGAGTATTTTATGGAACTGTGGGTACCAGATAACAGATACACAATCGTAAAAGAAGAAATTAAATCAGAAGTTGAGAAAGCCATAAGCAGATATGAAATAGGTAAAGAAGCAGATATCGATGACATAAAACCAGAAATGATAAAATTTGTGGAAGGAAAAAATGTATTACTAAATAATTGTACACGAGAATATTTTTCACTTTCACACTATATTTTGAGACGTAACAAAATCTTACCTGAACGACACAAAATAGGGAGAGATCTGGGAAAGCTATCGAATGCGAATTTGATGCCAGATACTCCAGCAATTGTCCATAAATAGTATCGACCAGGGCGTCTTTAAAACCGTTCTCCAACAATTGAGATTTGGACAACCGTAAAATGTACAGAAATTGCATGGGTTTCATCGAAACTTTTTGATGCTTCTTATTAAAATCGTAACTGGTTACAACCTAAAAAAACAAAAATATACGATACACATATTTACCTTATATCAATATTTCAGAGTCACCTCGAGCAAGTAAGGTAATATGGGTATAAACACCGCAGTGGATCTCGAAAACTCGATCAGTGTTTCTGTGACGTGGAATCGCAAGGGATAATACTGCGTGGTCGGTATTAAAGTTATCGTTCCCAAACAAACTTGAACGAAGGGGTATATCAAAGGTTGCAAATGCGATTTACTGTCCGTCGTCGACAATAAAGTGCCCCATAACTTCAGAGAATTAACGAATTGCCAGTTGTAAACCGCTTGAACGTTCTCTTTCTTTTTTATTGTAATCGCATTACGTAGATGTATAGCCAGTTGTCTTATATATAAAAATACGTGCTGGTAAGACACGTTCGTATCGATCGAGTATATCTCAACTAAGGATCTTCGCATGAAATTAATCATGGGTAGGGTGCTCGGACTGACGAATTTCGCATTCTGAACGTAAGTCATGTACATGGATTTTAAAATTGTGTCGAAGTAATTCTGTTGTTGATCGTTGATTAAACGTACTATGCACAGGAAGGCGATTACCCTAACCGTATCATCTGCTGTTCCCCAAAGATGAATCAGTTTCTTTAACAGTTGCTTGACGACGTTGCCAAAAGATGCGGCCATCGGTGACATATAATGCAGATGTTTCAATAAAACCGTTCGGATGTTAGTCGATGCCACAGCACCTAATAGCTGCAAAAGTAATTGACCCGTAGTATATTATCTGTTATGATACATACAGCACGCTTAGTATCGCAAGCAAAGAAAAAAGGCAAAGCATTTTAATAAAAGCGATTTAAAGAAAAACCGACAAAAACCGTAACCGTTTTTGTTACTAAAACAGGTTTTAACTGAAACTTGGTTGACCGGATTTGACTGAAAATCAGTTTAAAAAAATTGGTTAATTGCCAGCAGAACAAAAACCATAACCGTTTTTGACTTCGGTTTTTAAAATCGGTTTTGCAATCGAGTTCCAAAACAGGTTTTAACTGAAGATCGGTTGACCGGTTTTGATTAACAATCGGTTGACAGGTTTTGACTAAGAATCAGTTTAAAGAAAAACCTGTTAATTGCCTCCAAAACAAAAATCGTAACCGTTTATGGCTTCGGTTTTTAAAAACGGTTTTGCAATTTCTAAAACAGGTTTTAACTGAAAATTCTTTTTTCAGTTTTGATTGAACATCAGTTTAAGGAAAAACCGGCTGATCATTTCCTAATATTTGGCAATTTTCGCAGCACTAATAATAACAACTATTCTCGTTACTGTATTTTACTGTAATAACATAAGACAACTACCCATGTATTCTTAAACCACATACCTTTAACACATCATTAAAATATCCTCGTAAAACGGCTTTTACTTTAACAAACTTTTTACTCTTGTGCGGTTTTTGTTTCGACCCGGACGGGATTCGTAAATATCTACGAAGCGCCGGACCCAATTCCAAAACGCATATCTGTATAACGCCGTTAAAGACGGACGATCCCTCAACTTTATAATTCGTAACTTTATCCTCACCGTCCTCTTTACTCGATACCCTAGTGATAGCTGCGTGAAAAGCTTTTATTAACTTATTGATCGTGGCATTCGATGTATCCGTTCTTATATCTGCCTGCCACGACTTTAGCATCTTCAATGTAATAACGTTATCATCTTTGGTTTTGGTTTCATCCTAAAAACATAGAAAATATGTAATTAAAATTAAAAACTTTCAAACATCGTACCTCAAAATCACTCTCGTCACTCGCAACTTCTAATTCTCCCGCCGGTTTGTGCTGGTCTTCTTCGTCGTCGTCCTCTACATCGCCTTTCTGCTCACTATCGCTATCAGACAAATCAAAATCAAGTAATTTTTTATCGTTTTCTTGCAAGAATTTGTAAAATTCAGGGTCGGTATCTTTCAATTTCGCTAACGATTCTTTGTGACCCAATACTTCATCTTCGGCACCACTCTCTTCTTCGGAATTAGATTCTTTTGCATTTACATCTTCATCTTCGCTGTCCTCATTTTCGTCTGATTCATTGTCTTTCGAAAATTTAGAATCGTTTGGTTCACTAACTATTTCTTCCTGTTCTTCTATTTCGCTTTCCGTACTTGACGAATCGAGGCCTTTATTTAATAAATCATCGACAGACATTTTACTGTAGCGTTCTTCCGTATTATCCACAAGCACATTTTTTACCTTCTTTCTTACTTTTTCGCGTTGAAATGTTCCTGTTTTAGCTTTTAACGGCTTCTTAAATAACCTTTTATTTTTTTGTAATTTCATTATTGTGAGAAATAGAAATAGAAGTCAACCTAATAAATAAACTTATAGCAAAAACGTGTACATGGGTGCACGTTTTTAAAATTATTTCTGTCAAAATAGAAATAATCTCATTACTACCAACTGTAGCCGTTGTAAAATTGTATGTTTCTATATTATATTATATAGCAACGAATAAAGTGTTTTATGTAATATAAACATATAGAAAATAAATTGTGAAATTGATGAAAGGAAATAAATAATAAAATTTAAGGTAAAGAGAATAAATGCCTATATAAAAAAGAATATATTGCCAACCCTTAATTTAAATGTTTCCCTAAACCACTCTACAAAATACAAATTAAATCTGTCAAAAACATCAATTTATTTACTGCAGCTAAATATTACGCATTTCTGTCCTAATTTTTTCGGTCTTGTCCAATCTAAGCGGCGGATGCACAATTATTGCACAATTTTTGGTTCTTCGTACCAAACCCTCCTCTTTCTCAAAAGTTTCAGTGTAAATCGCCTATCAAGCATCAGTAACTACAATGTCTGCATGTACCACTAATGTTCAGGCAACGATTATTCCAGTCGAGCAACTTGATAATTCTAATTAGCTTGCTGATCGCCGGCGGTATCTTGTTCCAAATACGAGTCCTCTACAACAATCACCAGAGGAACCTACGGATACAATCCTACAGTAAAGACGTAAGCTCTTTCAGTATATGTTGGACGCGATATGTGCCAAACGATATAAATTTTAGGTGATGAAATTAAACGAGGAAATGGACGTTATACGAAGGGTGGCTAATACATCTGTAGCGCTGTTACGTAAGCTCGAAAATTATGTTTCAGATGATACGCGCAAGATCAGGCACAGACTCAGCTGACACAAGCTTATCGTTAGTCGTATCGAGCAATTCAAGCTTGGGAATAGTAGATTAGAAAAGAAGTTTGTTTCAAATTAGTAAAATAAATAAAACTAGTAGGATTGAAGTGTATCGGTAGGATTTTTCATTAATATGGTGAGTGTATAACATGTACGCTTAAATATTTAATAATTTTGGTTGCTATCAAGAACAATAACGATTTAGGTAATGAAAATTGATAAAACCAGCGTGTTTTTGCACAATTTACTTTAAAATAGCAGTAGTAACGATAAATAGAGAGAATTATAAGAAAAGCATCTGTAATTACTATATTTTCATTGTTTTTATAAAATAATTTATGCCTTAAAATGAATAAGGAGTAATGTTGTCATTATGAAATTAAAATTTCATGAAAGAGATATTTACATTTAGCTTTAATACATGGTTTTAAGGAGGGTTTCACACAAAACTTGCCTGTTTTTTACATATGTACCTCATTAATAGAATTTATTTTTATAGAAGATATATGAGATTATACAAGTTAACGTAATGTATATAGCGTATTACGGAGAGATCAAAACGTAAAAAGTAGTTGGCAATTTATTTTTGGAAAATGCGTATAATCGAATAATATGGTATTGGCTACTCTGATTTAGCCAGTGTAGGGCATTCGCCCTTTATTATACTACATAACCTCAAAAAACCACTGAACGTCAAAATTATCGCCGCAAATGACCGTATTTTAAAAGCGTACAAATGCTCGAACACGAGAAAAATCTATTCGAACAGACAGACGTTTTAAAGCTAATGTTCGAGCACAAGTATCATACACCGAGTCAACAGGGCAATTAGAACAGACATCTAACATAACCTAAAAATGTGATGCCAACTATTTTCTACTTCTTGATCTCTCCGTATATCAAAAATGATATATAAATGTTACTTTCTTTGTTATTTCTTAGTTGTTTTATGTGTGGTAACATTTGTACTTTTATAAAGATGAAAATGTTATTGTGATTGGTGTTTTTTTGTTTTAATATTATATCTAACTCGAAAATAACGTGAATAAGAAAAGATCTGTTGTGTATTAATACTCTTTCTTATAATTAATCAATTATTACGCAAAACAAGTGTAAAAGCACAATTGTTTTCATCGTAAATTATATCTGTACAATTCTTAGCAAACAGTTGTTTTTGTTTTGAAAATCTTTTTTTTTGTTTTTTTTTTATAGTAATATACATTAAATAAAATTGCATAATTTGAAACGGCAGGTTTTATTTAATCAACAAAATAAAATTTTCAAATCACGTATTGATTATCTAAACTCATACATTGCGGATTATCTTTATATGCTCCTTTATCTTCTAAAACAGCGTGAGGGGCACACACCCACGGATCTTTCGTATCTTTCTGCCATTCCGACAACTTCTGCTTCAACTCCTTCAAAACCGTTTTATACGAAGCGTTCTTAGACAGATTATTTACCTCCTCGGCGTCCATTCGTAAGTCAAACAACTCCCATTCCTCCCTATTGTAATACATACCTAAATTTTTGAACCAAAAAGTAGGCTCGTTACTACGCGAACGATTCAAAATATCCTGTAATCAATTGTTAATCAAATTCAAATCGTAAACATCTGATTTGACTTACCTGAAAAGTTGGGGATATATAAAAGTCTTGATCGATCGGAAATGAGGATTTATAATTCAAATTGTGGATCAATTTGTATCGCTTCGTCCTTACCGCACGCATAGGGTAATACATTGTGATTTCGTGCAGGTTCTGACTGGCAAATACAGCCTCCGAAGTATAGTTTGTAGGCTCTAAATTCATATACACCCGACACTGCTATTAACACATCAAATCCTACATAACCCAGAACATACCGTGACTTAAAAGTGGTAACAAACTCTTTCCTGTTAATCCTCGGTTTGCATAAACTTCATTCGTGTCAATATCGACATCAGATGTGATATCAAACCAATCTAAAATAGTAGGAACAATGTCCAAGAGACTCGTTAAGGAGTACGTGACTTGATTTCTTCTTTCGGTATGGTATGGTGATGATACAAACATCGGTTCTCGAATACCGGAGTCATAAAGATTGGTTCTACCATTAGCGAAAGGAATGCCATTGTCTGATGTGTATATAATAAGGGTATCCTCTAAGTGACCCGAATTTTCCAGTTCTTTTATTAGAAGACCGACTCCTGTTTTGAATTATAATAAAACATAAATTACTACCTTGTATACTTAAAATTTGAATTTTGAATGTTGCCGCCAAAAGGGTAAGAGTTTTAGTTAAGAAAGTTGGTACTAGAGTAGAGATGAGTTTGTTGCGATAAAAAAATCGTTAAAACACAAGGCGTACTAATTAAATAAGTAAGAATATTATATACTTTATCCTTGTTTTAGAATTTTATTAAAATACGTTTTCATACACGAAATAGCCAGTCGACAATCAAACTTCAGTGACAGACCAATCGCATACAGGAATTAGAAAATCCAAGCATTTCATTGGCTGACCCCAAACTGAAGTTATCTACACTCGCCAACTTAAAATCAATAACAATTATAATAACTGACTTCTTTTACCTTGATCTAAACGAGATATTGTTGTATACTGGGTCGCAACGTCCCTACGAGCTTCGATTGTGTTTTGTATATAATAAGGAAGCTGAACCTGTTCTGGAACATAATAAATCGGCTGCCAATCCGGAATAGTTCCCATACCGACATCTCCATTTCCGAAACGTTGGCAAAATTCGCCGTATTCAGGATTTGTATGACCGCAACGGTGCGGATCGTGGAAGGCAACATATAAAAAGAATGGCCTACAAAATGAGCAATTACAAGCAATGCGTTTGAATATGAAGTTGCCTACCCTGTCCCGTTGTTTAGAAATTCCCGCGCTAGGAGTTTTATATGCGTGATATTGCGGCCAACTTGGAAAATCGAATTGTTTTCTTCCGTTTGTTCATAATCGAATTTATAAACCGAGTTTGGCCCGACATGTTTCTTGCCAATTATACCTAAATTCATGTATTACTTACTCTAAAATGTGTCATAAACCCATCTCCATTTACCTGTCCGTATTCCCTTGGTGCTTAAAATATTCGGTAAACTCTTAACGTCATCGAATGAATTAAAGTGATTTTCTGCTTGATGTAAGCCATACATTCCGTTTTGATGTGACGGCATACCCGTGAGTAAAGCAGCTCGGCTGGAAATTGAATTGTATTTATTTTAAATTTCCAACTTTATCAATTTTGAGCACCTGGGCGAACAACTGCTAACCGAGGTGAATGCATCGTTAAAAATTAAGCTGCGCTTGGCTAATGCATCGAGATTGGCGGTTTGACAAACTTTGTTCCTGTAAGCACCGATTTCAAAGCCGCCATCATCAGCTAAAGAAAAATAAATCTATTTTATATGTGGTTTGTTTAAAATAAGCTTGAAAACTAAAAATCGCTAATTTCAATCAGAGTGCATTGTCCTAATTTTTAACCGATATAAAGAATCTATGCTGTTGTGTTATGCTTGCTTATGTTGCTCATAAATAATGCAGTAAAACATAAATGTTATTTTCTTATGAAATTGTATACAATTACGGTTCAAATTTTGGCTGAACGTCACTGAATTTTATAAATCAAGGAGAAAATCACATAAATACTTATTCGGAGAAATGCTATATATAATTAACTTCGCATTGAACGCTTGTTTACCTAAATCCCATAAGCCGGTTGCGATAAAATTTTGTCTACGTGTCCCGCAAATATAAAAAAGAAAAAGTTACCCATCATCAGCAACACATTTCGGGGTTTATCACCAGCAAAATCGCTTAAAACACACTTAAATAATATCAGTAATGATAGCAGTTTAATGCACTCCATGTTGTGTGAATACAACACTCGCATTAAATAAATAAGTGTATAGCAAGGCAAGAGAAAAGAGAGAACAACACAGTGTATGAAGTTATGTGTATATAGCAAGTAGTGCAAAAGAAATTGTAGTGTTAATTTACCATATTATAATTAAGGAGGGGATCAAACTTTCTAAATTTTTTTTTGTTTCCTTTAAGATGTCGAAGAAAAAGATTTTATGTTTATTTGATATGGATGGCACTCTTACGAAACCAAGACAAGCAATAGACCCACAAATAGACACCTTCCTAATAGATGTGATAAAACCTCTAAGTTCGATAGGAGTAGTTGGTGGTTCAGATTTTAAAAAAATATCAGAACAAATGAGCGGGGATGATGTAATAGCGAGATTCGATTTTGTTTTCCCCGAAAACGGCCTGATCCAATTCATGTACGGCAAGGAAGTTGGAAGCCAGAGCATCGAGCAATATATCGGGGAAGAAAAACTTCAAACTTTCATAAATTTCTGTTTAAATTACCTGTCCACTATTACGTTACCGAAAAAAAGGGGCACATTTATAGAATTTCGAACGGGAATGTTGAATGTATCCCCCATTGGAAGGTCGTGTTCGCAAAAAGATCGCGATGCCTTTGAACAGTACGATAAGATCCATAATATTAGGAAAAATATGGTTCAGGTTCTTAAACAGCAATTTCCTGACATCGACTTGACTTATAGTATTGGGGGCCAAATCAGTTTCGACGTTTACCCAAATGGCTGGGATAAAACTTATTGTTTGCGGCACTTAGAGAAGGAAGGGTTCGATGAAATTCATTTTTTTGGGGATAAGACTGATCCGGGAGGTAATGATCATGAAATCTATAACGATTCGAGGGTAATCGGACATAAAGTTACTAATCCCGATGATACTGTAAAACAATTAAAGAAGTTGTTTAACTTATAATCCTTTTTGTATGTTTTAATGTGAAAGTTTTTAAGTGCAATATATTTTCCCACTATCAACTTAATTTTATATTGTTTAAGTGCTAGTATGAATAAATTTTATTTCAAGTTTTTTGTTTTGTCAACATTTATTCATAGGGTATTGTATTCTTCAAATTCAGGCGCGGAATCTCTGAGTGCCCTCATGGCAAAATTCAAATTTGCCGCAATTATTTTTGTGACCAACAAAAAGACATTAAAATACCTATCAATGTAATACAAAATTGTAGGTAATTTCATGCCTTAATCTTGAAGTTAATAAAAATAACCGTCAAATTTGAATTTTGCTATGTGGGTATACTGTTCGGCTCTGGCCTTATGCTTGACTGCGTCTAGATTTCGACGACACCCGCGAATACAATTTTGCTTCTTGACGAGGAAATCCTAAAAAATGATATATTAATCGGCCTGTTCCAATGCCTACATTATTCTGCAAACATTTTGAAATAAATTCCACCCATGTAGGTATACTCTTTTTCGAAAGTTTTTGGGTCGAAAAACTAGGCTTTATTTCTTTGAAATTTCCGCAAATTAGAACAAAGGTCACTTCCCGTCACTCTTTCAAACAGGGTCGTTTTCTATCTGGAATGTAGCAAAAATTTTTTTAATATAATTTTTGAATATTCAACCCCTGAGCTGTATTAGGTATCCGACTTGATAATGGAAATCCACGTATTCCCGAAACACGTGTCGTCCCGAATTAATACTTGTACGGGAGGAGTAATCCGAACTGTGTTTATTGTTTAACCCCTGAACTGTAGGCAACCCAATTAGTTCCAAAACATCTAGAATATGTCACTTAATTGTCAGTTATCTGCTTTATTGGTTTTTCTGTGGCCTTCGTACCCGTACCGTATTAAATTTTTATAAATAGCCGAAATGATTAGTAGCACAACTTGGTTTCCTATTTTTATTTAATGTTGCGTGCGTCACACATCCAAAATGTTATTCACACGGCCAGTCACAAATTTAAGTATTCGCAGGATTCTAAATAAAATTCATAGAAATTACACTCAAAATATAAGCAAAGATGTGGTATACACTCGTTTGGAGAATGCCGATCAGGGCATCGCAGTAATAGGGCTTAATAGGCAAAAGCAACGTAATGCCTTAAGTGTGAGTCTAGTCAAGGATTTGACTGATGCCCTGGAAGATACATCTAGAGACCGATCGATTAGAGTTTTGCTATTGCGAAGCCTTGTGCCTAGCGTATTCTGTGCTGGTATACACCAAATTTTGTTGTTTGTAATCTGGAATTTAGAAATAAATTTTTAGGAGCTGATTTGAAGGAGAGGGCACAAATGACGGAGGCACAAGTTTCCATATTCGTAGCTGCGTTAAGATCTTTAATGACTAGGATAGAAAACCTTCCACAACCGGTGATAGCTGCCATAGATGGAGCAGCCTTAGGTAACAGGTCAGAGAATTGTTACGGAAGTAAAAAAGAATTAATTTCCATTTAATTTATCGACGTAGGTGGTGGATTGGAAATGGCATTAGCTTGCGATATTAGAATCGCAGCGTCAAATTGCAAATTAGGCTTGGTCGAGACGAAATTAGCTATAATACCTGGTGCAGGGGGTACGCAACGACTACCTCGCTTAATAAACCCGGCGATCGCAAAAGAATTAATTTTTACTGGTAGGACGTTCGATGGACTCGAAGCTTTAGAATTAGGTAAGTCACATACACTTAACGAGTAACAATTGTGCTTGAATTTTTAATTTGCAGGTATTGTTAATCATGCTATCGAACAGAACGGGCAAAACGATGCGGCATATCGCAAATCTCTCGACGTCGCTCGTCAAATTATACCGAACGGTCCCATAGGTGTTCGAATGGCAAAAGCAGCAATAAATAAAGGCCTGGAAGTTGATCTGTCGACTGGATTGTCGTTCGAGGAGGCTTGTTATGCTCAGGTTATCCCGACGCAGGATCGTTTAGAAGGTTTGGCTGCTTTCAAAGAGAAACGACCACCGAAATATGTTGGAAAATGAAAATATTTTTGTGCTTAAAATAAAGTGCGATGATTTTTGTAAACCGAATATGTTTTTGGGTAAATCCCTTGTATGCAGCTCTCATAACGAAATAGCTGACTTTCGACAGCGATAATGTTAAAATCATACCAACACAACCAAACACAACTGCTCTACACATGGGCAAATATCTGATATGGGAGCTGTCCGGTTTGAACTGTATTTGGTTGTATCGTAAAAGAAATATCGGTAGTGAAAATTACGAGATTCCACTCTTACCTTGTAATTTTTAAAATTAAGACGAATTGACGGGAAAAAATCAGCATTTTTGGGTCGATTAAAATAAATGAGACAGCGTTATATTAGCAGCCATGTTTATTTGTAAAAAAATATTCTAACACTAATAGCCAATTTGTTAAAAAGTTATTAGTTCACAGATCACTCTGGTGTATTATATAATATCGTAACGTGTACAATAATTAGATTCAGTTTCTTTCGTGTATACAAAAAACAAGGAGGATTGATAATACAATGGAAAAAGAGATTTTATTTACTGCAATCTCGCTCGACCTTTCCAATAAACATCCGTTAAGGATTCTTATATATTAGGTAAAGATTTCTCCGAAAAGGATCACAACCGTTCTGGTTTTATTATAAATATAAAAATTTTCACGTACAAAAGGAAATTGGACAATTTTAATACAAGAAACAGATGTAATAAATACGTAATAATTATAATAGTAATAATAATAGGTATATATAACAATCAAAAATTGAGAGATACACAACACATGTAATAATATCAAAAATTCAACAATATTAGAGATATCTTCCGAGGGAGGGCAAAAAAGATTTATTTCAAACGGTGCAAATCGGGTAAAGAAAAATTATTGCTTCCTTACGAACAGTAATAATTATATATATATATAAAGAAACAAAGGTGAAAGAGGAAACAATATTAATAATAAAAAGGTGATAATTATCGTAATCGTAAGTAAACGCAGTGTAAAAGCTGCCAACGTTAATTAAATAAAAAAAATTAACTACGACACTAAGGCAAACGGCTTAAGAGTTAAGTAATTTTTTTTTTATTATTTATGTTTATATATATTTATATAAAAAAAGACACGTATACAATACTGATTTTGGGTTTCTTGCAAATAAGTTAATATTAAAATAATAATAATTATAATAATAATATCATTGTTAAATACGTTATTATTAGAGAAATATCACTCGCTTGTTAATACTACAAAGTTACAACTAATACAACTAAAAATATACCTAACAAAAGTAAAAAAAAAAACAAGGAAGAATTTATTACATGATTTAACAGAATGCCTCCACAAAAAGTCTTCGAAACTGTATTTAATTCTTAATTCATCTCTTTGAGAATATGAGACTTTATTGCTTTATATATGAATACTTACATTACGAAGAGGCATTTGGAAATCATGATATATCGGTTGCTAAAGAAGACAAGTTATTGCTGCCGTGTAAACTTGCTTGCTGTAGATGCCTAGACGAAAATAAAGGCTTACACAGGGAGAGAAAAAAGTAAGTTTTAAAGAAAAAAGTATTAAGGCCGAAATAACTATCACACTAAAATACCTAAAACATAAAATTACTGTATTTCATGTGGTAAAAAACGAGAAACTAACACATTTAAAACCGATTGTAAAATTTATCGAATTTAAATTATAAAAAACACAGATAATACATATGTATAGAATACGTATAAAAAAAGATCTTATATACAAAGATTCAAAAATCACCGGTATGTAACCAAATTGAGGTTCTCAAACAAAAAATAAAAGCTGTCGTGAAAAAATGCGTTTCTCTGTATACAGCGGGATAAATCATCCTGTATTGTATATTTTAATTACGGGTTACTGAGTGCAAAGAACTGAAGGAAAATTTTTAATAGAGAAAAAAAAATTTAGGTTAAGTTGCTTTAAAATGGTTTGTTAGAAGTGCACGATTTTGATTAATGGCTGAATTAATTTCAAAACAAGTTTCAATAAGAAAAGTTTTGCGTTCCAAATGGAACATTTTAGATTCTTGCAAAGGATGATAGTTATTATAAAATAATGTGACACTTCATTGACAGTTCAAATACGTGTTACCAACCAAGTTGCAATAATGACGACTTCCCAAACAGCACAATTCAAATTTGCCGCAATTATTTTTAGTAACTTCAACTTAAAGATATTAAAATACCCATTGATGTAATACAAAATTGTAGGTAATTTCATGCTTTAATGTTGAAGTTACTAAAAATAATTGCGGCAAATTTGAATTTTGCTGCTTGGGTTAGTCTAATTATGAATTGAATTGAACACCGGGTATTATTAGACTTCTACGATGATATTTGTGGTAAACATTTTTTTTACCAAAAGTCAGACGTTAAACATTAAACATGTTCTCGAGTTGAAGGGATTGAATGCAGAGTTGAAACTGGGAAAAATACCCGACAAAAAAATCTTCGTTTTCAGCTTCCATATATGTAGGAATAATAAGGATTATTTAATTTTTATTTCCTTATTTGTTTTTTTAAATGTTGAAGAAATAAATGTTTTCTATCGAAGAAAGTTTAATATAATTTCGACTCACCCGATATAGGGATTTGTAAAGATAAAAAAATAAAGATTCTGTCTACAACTTCTTCCGTTGCTACACAATTTTAAACAAAATTTTGATTAGTATACATCTAATTTCATTAGATTTTCCTTTTTAAATCAAATTTTGTATAAATCCCATTCACAATATCAAATATACCATGCACTGTATACAGAAATAAAACACATCGTTAAAGCATTCTGAAACGTAAGAGTAAATTTAGTATTTTCAGTTCGAAGTCAATTAAAACCCTGATCATCATACTATTGCCCGGCAATTTTAGGTTTGTAGCTCCCGTAACATCTCCATTGCTGCTCGAATACATCTGTTTGTGATATTGCCGGTGGTGGGATACGCAAAAGACTATTTTTACAACCTCCAGATTTAGTAAAAAAATATTTTTATAGTTTCGACCTAAAATTGCCGGGACAATACTCACCGCTGTCTGAATAAACGGCGTTATAACACATAGTAAATTGGCCAGCCAATCTAATATACATAAGTATACAATAATATTATTAATAATAATAATATGTAATAGTATTTATCCGCAAATAGGATAAGGACTTGTTAAAATAGTAATACAGAAATGACAGTTAATCGATAATTGATATTAGCTGGTATGTTGGCAGCATTGCAATTGTTATGTTCGTGTCATTTAAGGAATCGAAAAAACAATAGAAATATAAATAAATTCTCTACATCCACGATATAGAAACAAACAGAAATATGTATACAGTAGATTCATAATAACATCATTGCCCTGCGATTTTAGGTTTTTCCCCTTCCACAACAGCTAATTACAAACGATATTGCCATAAATGACACATACGACGCGTTTTCTTGAGGGAATTTACATGGAGGTATGTAGGGAGTTTAGGTTTGTACCTAATCTTGCCGGACAATGACAGTAACTTAGGCATTTATAAGTTTAAATCTGTAGGTACTGGCTGTTGTTGATAAAATTAAATAATACAAAAGAAAATACAATAAATAGGATAAAAAGACTTTTCCGAAAAGTATTGGTTAGTTTTTCAATCAACTAATCGGGTAATAGAAGATTCTTCTTGTACTTCGTATTGATTTAAATGTGATAATTAACAAATTTAAGGGAGGTAAAAAAAATCCAAGGACCATAAGAGTATATCATATACAGGATGGTCTATTTGAAGGGAAAAGATAGTTTTGTGAAAACAAAAATTGTTCAGGCAAAAATTTTAATGTACGAAAAGAGTTATAAGATGATCCTTTAGTAAAGGCAGTCAAAATAACAGCGAGATCAATTCAAATTCTTATTTTGTTGTTCAAATGGAAATCGTCGAAAGAAAATCTGCAAATTTACAATTATTTATGTGTTGTGGCTTTAAATGTTTGACCTCTCAGTTCTTATTTATTAGCAACGTTATATTAAATGTAAAAAATGTTTGATGAAACTGCCACAATAACATTTTATAATTTTAGGTTATAGTATAATGTTTATACTTTTCTTATCATTTCAATCTTATAGAATTTATTGGGGAATAATAAGAAAATACTTCTGTGTATCATATATACCCCTTTTAGGTCTAATAAGTTTTTTGTGTAATAAAAAATAAATTTTCTTTTGATTCTCACAAAACTAATTTCTCCGAAGATATTAAATTGTCCGTCTTGAAATTGACCAATCTGTATATTTACATACTATTCTATATATACATACAGGGTGAATAAAAGTTAAGTAAGAATCATATCACCAGCTGGAATCGAATATAATTGTTTTATAAAACGTTTTCAAAGAAACAGTTTCCGATTTAGAATAATTATTTGTTATATTTACACATATCGCTTTAGATAAATAAATTTTTGCATTTACCTTAAGCCCCGGTATACAATACAATCGATGGTAAGTTTATAACAGAAAAATCAGTTTAAATTTCATATCGGTGCCATCTACTAAACTAGAATGATGTCGATGCTAACCTAAAATGCCAACGACAAATTTTACTATCATGCAAGAGGTTAAGTTGAAATGTGTGTTACAAGGGCATTTCCGTAAATATGCTATTCGTATGACGACTACGTCAAAGATTGTTGAAAACAGCATGAAATTCTTCGGAGAAGTATTTACCATCCCAGATCTGTTTAAAAATGAGCCCGGAAAGAGAAAGACTAGAGTCATAAATGATTAAGGTTTGAGTCGGAGGGGGATAGATTTTCAAATAACGACAAGATTTAAAAGTCTGGACACAGATTACTCAATGGGTAATCCAAATTTAAAATCCACCATGGTATAATAAGTTGTCGTAGCAACATAAGGCTGTGAGATTTGGACTACGACATGATAAGATGTAAATAAATTGAGTTAGACGGAAAGGGGAACTTGAAGAAAGATAATATGGCTCCGAAGAAGACAAAACGATGGACCACACTTCAATCATATTAAGAACATTGCGTTGGAAAGGATAGAGTTTAATCATGTCAAAATACTGCTATTCGTAGCCCAGAATATATTCTATGCAATGTAAGTATAGAGATACAAAAAATATATATAACATGATTGAGTAACTATTATCCTTAAACGTCCAAAATATAACCTCAAAAAATTAACGATCTCATATTGGACATTGACATTTGATTCGTTTACCCTTAATTTTTAAACACCCTGTAAACATATACACATTTATCTACATACAAAATGAAGCGGTATGTGATTTGATTCATATCTTAAATTATTTATTATCACTTCTTCCTTTTTGAAGATCCGTTTTAGTTACTTTATAGTCATCGTCACCTTTATCCATCAACGTGTACGAGATAAAAAGAATCTTTTTAGCTGTGTATTTGAGTATTATCGGTAATAATTATATAATATTAATAATAATAATTACAATATAATAAGTACTTTTTCCTTTTTAAAAAAGTAACAATAACAGAGAGAGGATTGATTCCTTCAATAAGATAAAAAGGTTATAGAGAGCTAAAAATTCATTCGTAAATTCATCTAGAGATTCAATAAGTTCGATTCGTGTGTAAGTCGGTAAAGAAGGGAATTTTAGACCGGAAAATGTCAGAATTTGTAGGTTAAGAGATTTTTTTTTCCGTTAATATTATAAATAAACATATAATATTAAGATGGAGAATACTTTTTCTTTTATCTCGTTAATTATTAATTACTAAATTATATTATTAATAGTGATTTTGCTTTCTTGTTACTATTATATAATATAATGCATATACGAGCCTCCATTTACAAAACTCCCCATGTTCCGGCGAATTTTAAATAAATCCTCTTTAACAAACGGGCCTGAATGGGGAAGTAAAAATTTATATTTAATTTCCTACGATGTTTTGCGGTATCACATTACAAAAATCGCTCTACGACTTTGTAAAAGGCTTCGTAAAGAAAATATCGTCCAAGAACTGACCACAAACGATCAAATTTAGTTTGTTTAGACCGAAATGGCGAGTTTTGCAAAATAATACTTACGGCTCACGTAATAAATAAATTGTTTTTATATATTTGGGGGTGTGTGTGGGGGGTATTTATAATAATAATTTTAATAGGCAAACGTTACGTTACGTAATGACAAACGAGAGTTTGTGTTGATTCATCCTGTTCCTTTCAGATAAGTCTCCTCTTTGTGTGGGTGTTAATGTGTTTCCGTTTCCGCCATTTGCGTAGCGACCAAATTCAACGGCAGGTCGCTGTAGTTCTCTTCCTCCGATTCCGCTTCGGCAGCTGAAGCCGGCGAACCAGTCGTGATTATGGGATTATAGTTGACACCCTATAAATGGTGAAATAAAAATACAGTTTAATCGTTTTAAGAATGCAGCGTTGGAAAAGTAGGAGAAAATATCTGGGCGTATGTTTGGCTGAAATTTGCGACAGAATATTGCTCTTATTCACTGCTAACATACTTTTGAGGTTATATATGTCGCTATATAAGCTGAGTTGTTTTGGATTTAGAGCGGTGCAGACAGGTACGGATCCAGGAACGTTAAAAGAGAGAATAGTGTATTTTGGTGTATTTTATATTCGAACGGTTGTAGAAACGTATGTAAAACACCAAAAGGCGAATGAAAGGACATCGAATATGAGGATTTTACGTATTATTTCTTTAGAATTTTACAAAAAGTGAGGTTTATAACCGGCTCTATTACTCTATAAACCCTACGTCTCCCAGTCGGTGTTTATCAGGGGAGCGAAATTGGTATTGCAGTTTTGGCAACAAGATGTCCGCAAGCCCAAGCAAGTACCATACAGCATTGCTACCAACCATTAATAAACAGAATAAATAGAATTCCAATAATGGAATTAATGTTGGCAATAAAACTACGAAAAACGTAATGTTTAATGTTGAAAATGCGAC
>JARFOC010000889.1:0-78981 GCA_031763485.1 Osmoderma eremita | reverse complement strand
TGTTTGAGTCATTCGGTACAGCTACATCAATCAGTAGGCAGGTTTTCTCTGTTCTGTTGTGGAGTACTATATCCGGTTATTATTATTATTATTATTATTATTATTATTATTATTATTATTATTATTGTTATTATTCTTGATCAAGACTTACTAATTTTATTATTCATCTTTGAGTTAAATAACCTCTAATTAATCGCTTTTAACATAATGTAACAAAAACTGCGTAGACTTTGCTTTTATAGATCGTACTTTTGGCAGTCGTTTCGTACAAAATAATTTAGGTTCAGACGAAATTTCTCCGTTCACAAGATTAAACATGCAAAAACTGCTTCCTCAGGGACCCATTAACGTTGTGTTGCCGGAAAACGTCGACCGTAACACCATAGTTGTAATTCAAAAGCGTGGAATGTAGCGCTCCCCTGCCCGTATCGTCCCGCTAGCCGGCTGATGCTTTTGCTTCAGCGGGTTGAACCCTACTCTTCTGCCGGAGGTTTTTCACGGTTGCCGCGTTACGTTGGAATGATAAAAAATATCACGTTGGAAGAGATGATGTTATAATTTATGATTAATGCGAAAAGAAACAAAAAAAACTTTACGTTAAAGATAAATTTACAGATTGATGGATCGATTAACAGAAAAAATGCCATTATAGATTCATGGTCTACATGCATAAAGATGGACTCGAGTTTCTGCCTACCAGACGTCGTCAGCGTTCTTCAGAATGCTAAACCCTAATCTAACTGGGTTTAGTATTTAACAGCTGATCCAATTGGCGATCTGATTGATATGTGAGAACTAAAAAAATAACAGTCTACTAAATACAGTTCATACTATTATCTATTTTTACATAGATAGAGGTATGATACAATGTATGTATGCGTCTGTATCAGGACTGGTTTAACTATACATTGTTATAACAAAAAATTCTTAGTTGGAAAAAAGTCGTTGCAGTAATGCAATATTTAATCAAAATCACAGTCATTTATTGCTAATAGATCATTTTACGTTATGTAAGCGTTGTCAAAAATAGATAGTTTATGGTAATTAGTATAAAGAAATTTTAAAGTAAATACTTAAAAAATAAAACAGCGAAGATACTCAGCAGTAGCCAAAATCATCCCATCAAATGGCCGAAAAAACCAAAAAGGAAACACACCTATGTGTTTCGTTGTTGGTTGCGAGTTCCTGTGCCACTGTATATCGAGTTATGGCGAAGGGAATCTGCCACCGGTTTCTTTAAAAAAAATGGATCGGCTTATTACTGTGGACGAAACATGGGTCCATCACTATGACTAAATAGCAACCCAAAGAGTGGAAGCGTTCTGATTCTCCTCAACGGAAAATATTCCGTGTTCAAGATCCTTGCATCAGTTTGCCGGAACAAAGATGAAATGATAGATTATTTGGAAGAGCCGGAGCATATCATGCTGAGTTGCTAACTCAATTATGGAAAAGCGCCACCGAAAACTTTCCAAATGTATTGAAATAAGATAGGCTAAACACTTATCAATAGCCCCTCGTATCGTTACCAGCAGAGCCGACCCTGATCTATCTGTATAAATTTAAATATAAATGTCCTCCACAATGTCGTTTGCTACTACCTCGTTAGATAGACAAGGAGTAGCTGGGAGAAGGATAAACAAGTACGCGGGAGCGTATAATATGATGTCGAGCATAAGCTCGTGACTCTCGAGAGGAACGTATAGCCTGTTTAGAATTTGAACGGAATCAGGTTGCGAAACCGACTGTTTTTTTTTTCTCCCTAATATAAAATTCCATCACCGAGAATGTTGTATGGAAAAAGTACCTGATGTAATCAAAAACAGTTCGAGTGCTGTGTTATTTTCTTTTTCATACTTCATACACTGAAATTTTGTATGCAGATATGTAACTGAATCTACATACTAGAAACGTATACCAGTAAATCAATACAATATCTATGTACCTATATAGCAACTTTCCTAGACGTCTATTGAAAATCTGTAGGCTAGAGAAATTGCGTATAAAAATTGGTTAGCATTGGCTTTATGTAACAATGACACAGATGAAAATTGACGGTCGATAAGAAAACATAAAATATCGCTTTGATTTCAAACATCAATTCCAGTAGCAGCACAAAAACACTTCTCTGTCGTAAATTGTTGAATATCTTTTTAGGCTACCGGTTTTTATCGCAAAAAAATTGACATTGAGGATTGAAATCTTTTACATTAGTAGATTTCTATTCAAAAATGTCGGATTACTGGTTTTTTTCAATTTATTTTTTTATTAATGATGAAGTTATTAGTGTAACATAATAGATTATGCGTTAGATACATTAGTAGGTACAAATGTGGGAATACGTAAATCCCGAAAACTCGGAAGAATTGTACAAATAAAGACACAAACTATTAAATATCAGTATTCCATTCCCATTCAAAAATACGTGTTGCGTTTATACATTTTATTTGTTTGAAATAGGAGTAAATTTTTTAAATAATTAATTTATTAATCAGATGCCGTTTGACAAATTTATATGCTTTATATGCTTATATATTGTTAGTTAATTTGTGAAATTTGGTGACCGATTGTGGCGTAGAATATTCGCTACAAATGATGTTTTTTTTCCTAATATCTTGTGGGAGTGCAATTTACCTTTGGTGATATGTGGTAGATTATAGTTTTTTGTTTTCTCAGACGACAAGAAAGCATTGCAAATATCTTCTCTTTGTTTATTAGTAAAATTTCGTTCTTTTTTGTGTCAATACGAAAAATAATACGAAGTTAATAATGACTAGTGAAATGAAAACTGATTTATCATTAACACACCGTTAATGATATAATTAATCGGATTTTTTCATATTGGTTTTTATATATCTCGGCCTTAGAACCATAAATGCATAAGATCTTTGAGCTATTAGTACAGGTTGTTGATTCCAAAATAAGTCCACGATCTAGCTTCTCTTCTGGCAGCTTTTTGTACTTTCTTCTATGTAGTTTTATGAGCTGTCAATCAAAAATATGCAATAAGTAAAATTCGAAGACATCGACTTGACATGCACGGAAAATATTCAATGATTCTTTCCTACTATTTCTGATATTTTGTTATTTATGAATCTTTTCAATGACTAACCTATGCTAAACGTACTAATACGATTTCTGTAAGTTTTCAAACTCGGTCTCTGTTTCAGCGATGAGCGCTTCATTCGGTCCTCTTACCGCTGAGTCATTTCTTCCGGTTTGCGCGAGGAACCAATTTGTAGCGCAATTCATGTAATTTTCGCCATTGCAACTTTGCATTTCTGACCGATGCGTTGTCTTGGAGGAGAAGTACTTTTTTTCTTCGCCAGTACGGCCGCCTTTGCTTGAAATCGGTCCAACAGTTTTGAATAATATACGTCGGATATGGCTGTTTTACCATTTTCAAGGTAATGTGAATGATACCGTGGCATCCCAAAGCTCTGTAACCATGACCATGTTTGGCGACAGATCCAGTTTAACTTTCTTCAGCTTCTATTCGCCGGGAACAGTCCACTGTTTCAACTGTTCCTTGTTTGTGTGTTGTGATGGGCCCATGTTTCGTCCTCGTCGTAACTGAAGCCCAAAAAGTCCTTCAGATGGCGATTCAACTTCGCCTAATACCTACTCCTTAGAAATGGCCATACGATCGACTGACGTGAGAGCAAATGCGACACTCACCTGACAGATTCCTCATTGTTTCTTTTCAAAGACTATCAAAGACAACTGAACCACGTAGCTGGATACGAATTTTACAGTAGTCATTTGAAGGATAGTATGGTAGAAAAACAACATTGATTCGATACTGGCGTATACTTGTACTAGCGGCATCTCTTGCACAAACACATTTGTTTTCAACGGCCCCTTGTACACAGGACATATAGGATTGGTACAAGCACGCTGTCCTGCATTTATTGGAAATAATGTTGTTTCTTTATTATTTTTCTTGATTATGAAATGCATGGTTATAAAAGCAGTGCTTCTTCCTACATTCTTAAAGGAACTTCTTCGCGAGCTACTCTGTATATACGTACACTCCACTTATATATACCTCCGTCAACGGCCTTGTCTTTTAAATGCAAGGTCGTCCGTAGAAAGGAGCACCGCGACAAACCGGCAAAAGGTGGCCGAGTAAGTGAACCAGCCAGCCAGCGAGCAAACGGTTGGTTGGAACGGGTGCAGTGTTCTTTGACCGGCCATGCAAAATAACAAAAAGAACCACCACAGGAGAGAACGCGCGGTCCATCCGTCGAGCGAGAATCGAGCATCATTCCTCGCGACTGACGATCGGTGAATCTAAGTTCGCGTGTTCGCATGGTCCACTGCGATTCGGTCCCGCGTGCGTTCCTTCAGCCGCTCCGTCTTTTTTTCTGCCGTTTTTCTAGTATAGAAACTTCGCATCCGCCGTATCTAGAGATCTTTCAACGTTTACTATACAGAAACACGGGAATGGTGATCGTATCGTCGTTTAGTTCTGTTATTATTGTTGTTATTGTGAAACCAGTGCTAGTCGTTAGAAGCAAAATTCGAATAAGTTTGAGTTGCAGCGAGATTCGGATAATAGTACATTGGTTTCCAAATTGGAACGTCGTGATGTTTTGATGGTTAGGTCTATGGTGAATATGTAAGTAAGGTTGCAAATATTCTTTTGCTTTGATTTGTTAGCTATTACAAGAAATTAGCGATCTTCCCATGTGAAACATCTTTCGGACAAGATCCTATTTATATTATAACCGAATAGAACGAAATACTATCCGGATTATGAAATATAAATATCGTTCGTTAAGCACTGCTTATAACAAACCGAAATATGGAATATCTATCAATGTTCAATCGCTAAGATGAAGTCATTCCAATGGCCAGTTACAAAGCCATAACACTTCCCACGATTGTTCGGTAGATCAACATTGTGTCTTCCAAGTGAACATTTCGAATGTTCGTTCGAGCGGCGAATTTTCCACCGCTAATAAAAATGATCTGCCTAAAATTTTATTTCAATCAGCAAACGCTCCGATGGGGGTTCCCCAAAAGGATTAAAGTTATAAAAATGAGGATATAACAAATGCTATTTTTTTATGTAAAACCATTCTATGTCCCTCGGGATGCTTTATTTTAAATGAACGTTCATTCGAATCCGCAAATTACACAATTACAATCACTTTATTGTACATTGAAATTTTAAATCATCTTACACTAATGACAAGCTATCGATAGTATCAAAAAATTAATACATAGCTAGTAGGATGTCCCTTATTTGTACATGATATTTCTGTTTCCGGAATTTGTTAGACCTCACCCCCTAAAAAGCTTATAATCGACCTAACAAACATACACAAAGAATCAGCCTCTTAGCATAAGTCTTTCCTCGGGCCGACAACAACTTAAACTTTAAAAAAAATGTTGCCGATATACAAATATTAATAGCGAATGTCGGACCCTGAAAGACCAAAAATTAAACATTTAACTGTACGAAACCAAATTCATTTACGCATTCATTCATTATGTTTCGATACAGTTGCTCCTTGATCTTTGGAGTCGTTAACCCTTTTTTCGCGTTTTCTTGCTGGTGGCGGCTTTGTTAAGCACTCGCCGATATTTTTTGTGGCACTTATCTGGAACATGGGCCATTATCTCGTCCATTTTTGTATACGCACAAATAAAACAATAAACACTTTTTCCTCAGTTGTGATGATCATTTTCAAGACGAATTTAAGACCAATTTAATGTTAACATGACAGAACTAATGACAAATAAACCAAATTTGCCAGACGCATATTGCTTGATCAATTCCACAGCAGTCTAAATTTCGGCACTGTTTATTTGGCGGACAGCGTATGTAGATATGAGGTATGCCGCGCTATTAAAATTCCACCGACGTTTATCCCGGGGGTCATTATGTAATTGCTCGAGGAATCACTTCAATAATGTGTAGAGGTATGATGTACATACATATCAGACATTCAACTCATCTACTTACTACAAAATAACTCGTTCCCGCGTAGCAGTTTTGGCATGGAATTTCTCGTGTACTGGACGTACATCATGTTTGCACGAACAGACGGTGGAATTCTCGGTTTCGTTCCTTGGTAATTCTCGCGATGTGAATTTCTACGACCACCGGACGACGTTTTTCGGTAGTTCGCGGCTAAATTTCCTCGCCCTGGCTTACGATCCAAGATTTTGTACGATAGGGCAGTATAGAAATGTTAAAGTAATTTGTATACTGCTCTATCTTCTTGGGTCTCTTCGAAGATGTTGAAATATTAATTTTGCTTTTGCAATATCACTTCTAATAGATTGGGGAAAGAAACTAAAAGAAAATGAAAATATTAGTTTTTTCCAATAACATATCTATAACCGACAAAATGTCATTTTGGGCTTATGATCTAGGCGGAGGTGCAGGGGTTTCTGCCCCCAGGCGTTGTTAGTATCCTTTCGAATGTAAAATATTTTGGTGTTCGCAAAACAAAACATAATAGACAATGACTCTAAAGTGCGCCTAAATCACTGGCTAATTTAAATGACCTCCTACAGAGTTTTTTGCTTATTATTCAAACTTCCTTCCCTAACAGATACGTATGTGGGCAGATGTGGGTGTAGTCGTTAATTATTTTTGATTGCGCGTTCAATATTCATGATGAATGATGGATAAGTGTCGGTAATCGCCGAAGGTCGCTCTATGAACGGCTGAAAACAAAGAGAGCAAAGAAGGTGCTATCCGAAGCAGTGGTCCGGTTTCATAACTGTAAATGTCATTCTGTTTTACGCGTACGGTAATTCGATCGTACATTAGTATAAATTAATAAATTATATGCCGCCGGTATATACGTGTGAACACTTTAATGCAAAAATTAATGAGTTGCGGTTTTAGGAGAAGATTTAATATAAAAGAATAACGTGTCGAATTTGTGTGAAGTAGCAGTACCAATTATTTTCCTTGCATGTCGCATGTATAGAACATCTTCTCAGGATCGAATGATAATAATTCACACATGTGCACACGTTACACACGTTTATCAATAATTTATTATACCGTAAAGAAATGAAAAGAAGGTATTCGACATTCTTTGGGATAACAAGACGCAATTTTCACACGAGTTACTTACGGACGAATTAAATACTCTTTAGAGGTTACAGAAAACATCCTGTATATCTTCATATACAATACAATTAGCCTTATTTCATGCAATCTTTATTGTCTCTTTGGTACATACAATAATCCGATTGGTGGCAGTAAATAGATACTTAAATATATCGTCTTCAATGGATACCATAATGGTTCAAATAAATTCCCAAGAAGATTTAAGGCCTAGAACAATTATTGTTGTTTTACAACAAATTTATCTCATCTTTCGCGTGTTGCGAAGCCATTAAGACACGAGACAAAAGTTTTCGCATCGCAGGGGTCCCATTTTCTGGCCCCAGCTGGGATAAATTCAGCGTTAGATAATCACCAATTTCGTATTTAGTATTTCGGTATTTCGTCCGTTACGAAACGGCCGAATAATTTTCGAACGAGACAAACACCATTTCTTTAATGGGCGGTGATCAGTACGTACTACTACTAACAAATAAGTGGCCGTCTTGTGAAATCGACAGTACACGAATCAGGAAGTGGAGCTGACTCGTGAAGTGCTATTTCGTATTTTTAGTGTATAAGCGTTCAGATCTAGATCGTGATCTGTTCCGTACAGGTAAATGGCTATCGTACAATGCGGGCAACGTGACAAGCTAGTATTAAGTCGGGCCGATAAAGAGTTAAACACTGTAATCGGAGCAATTCATTTGCGTACAGATCGATCGTTATCGAAAGGGAAAAGTAGATGTTGTCTTTTACAATGGAAAAATTGGAGCGTTTGATGTTGCAATATAATAGGTTAGGTCGTGTATGAAAATGTGCTCGTATTTTTCTTTGCAGGGAACGGATATTTCGGGCATTGAAAAAAGTCTGGGCATGGTAGAAGAAGATAAAAGAATTGGTGAACTTTTGCGTCAATCAATATTCTACTATATTTAATATAATAATAGAAATTTTCCAGGAATGTTTGATGGTCCGCGATAACCATAAATTGGTTTGGAGCATCTTAAAATAGTTTTCAAGGAAATAAAGAGTTGTTCTTCTAATTCTTTTTTTTTTATTCAATGTTCAAATATAGCTGGCATATCTGTCGCTATTGTGAACGCCGATTTAATGTTGGAGTTTCACACAAAAGAATTAGCTGAAACTGCATGTTTAGTATACAATAGTTGATTGAAGAATTCTAGGTTCGCATTTTATTTATTTTTATTTACAATAACCCAATGTTTTAATACGCCGGACCAGCTTGGTTTTCACTATTCGGATTATTAGGCGTCTACTTTATTTAAACTTACCGGAAGCGCTAGTGATAGAAGCAACTGCTTTTCATATGATGTTGCAAATTACTTTCAAAGCCGGATTCGTAATCAAAAGTAATATTTATTGATTCTATAAATTTTTTGTTTGCTTTATTTAATAAAAATAATGTTGGTGATGGTTGGTTGCAGGTGAAATGTATGAAAAAACTGTGTTTACGGTTGAGACATATGTTAAAAGTACAAACAGTGCTTTTATTTTTCTAATGTCTCTTACAAAAATGAATAAAACTTATTTCTTTATTAATTTATTATATTGGCAACAATGGCACCAAATTGCCAAATTTTGGCTCATTTAGCGCATACTTATTGGAGCTATTAGTACTTCCAATAGCCTCATTAGAAGCATTTTTGTCTGGGACAAGCAGCATAGTTTTTTGACATATAGAATTCTTTTTTAGAGTCAATATATCAGTAGTGGCTCTAATAGTATAATTTATTGGTAACATCTGTACATTTATAAATTCTTTCTTCAGAGGAATGCGACCTAAGATTATCTAAAAAAAAAAGAGTAAATACTTTTAATATGTTTAAATTTCCATAGAATATTTAATAAATTTGTTGTCGTGCGATGACACGAGCTTGCTAACTATATTCGACCTCACTGTATAACTATTGATAAGTAACCTAACATATTTAGGTAAGATATACAATTTTAATTCACTTTTCAGAAAATGTATCTTAGAATGCTCTGGCTTAAGACATAAGTTTTAAGTATATAATTATTTAAATAATTAAATTGTTTTTTTATAGAAAAGTGTTGTAATAATAAAACATAGCCGATCTTTTTCAATAAAAACGATCTAAAATTGAGTGTTTCAGAGATTCTGTGAAAATCGTGTTGATTCTTAAATATTCAGCGTGTTTAATTTTTCCGCGGACAGCCTGTATTAACTTAATCGGTACAAGTTCTTCTCTACCGTTGTATCTCATTGATTATGTAAGCATCTTGACCTGGACAACACGCGGCCCAGACGTGGGTGTCGCATTCAGAATACGTTAACGCCTCGGTGAACGTTAACATACACGGCTTCTAATTTAGAGACGACAAGTTCTGTGGTGAACTGTTGCTGCGAAATCGTGACACCCAGAACTCGCCCTGTTTTCTCCCGCTCGAGCGCAACAGGACGCTGACGATAGGCTAGCATTAAATAGATTCAAACGATGCGGAAGGGAAATCGGCAATGCATAATCGGAAAAATTAAAACAGACACCGTTAGGATCAAGACCGAGTTGAACCGACAATCAAGGGTCATAAGCAGATACTGCAAGTTTATATACTTTTTATATCGTAGATGTGAATATTCAGAATAGTTGATTTACAGGAAGGACAGAGAGGACAGTGTTATCAATTATAAACTAATAAATAATGATAAGAACTTGTTGACAAATGTATCGGCTCATGCAAAAAAGGGCTAAATAATGATTTTCCTCAAACTATTTTTTTTCGGCATTGTATTCCAGCTAGCAGACCGAGGTGAAAAAGACGCCATTAACGACGTCTTTTCACGTCTGTCCGTTAGCTGGGGCACTCTCTAAGGTTATTTGGATGTTCTATATCTACACGGTTACAGTTGCAGGTAGCTATTTATCTACTGTTTTTGGTTTGCTCATTACGGTGACATTATAAACGTACTGGCTTCACTCACTTAAACGGTTTATCTAAATAATAAAAAACATAATAATAAGCGTTTATCTAAATAATAAAAAACTGGTAGTAGCAAAATTGTTTCAACCAGTACTATTGCATTATCTTTCTATACATACCTTTTTATACATTATTTTAATTCTGATTTATATTTTGCAGGTCAAGTAGCCTTGGCAGCAAAAGCGCCATGTTGGAACTGAAACGGGTGGCTTTAGAGGCGGAGAAAGACCCGAGCACAGGCGACGTGGATACATTAGAAGATGCCAGGAAGTTGGTCAGGGAACTGCGACAGAAAACCAGGGCTCAAGCCCAACAACTACTCGCCTGGAGGAGAGCCTACAAAACACAGGTATGGATGATATTAATTATTTTAGGACGCTTATTTAAAAGAGGCTAAATATCAATCAAGGTAATTTACTTTAAGCCTCTCCTATAGCTTTAGTAGTGAATATTTTGCTCAGAGGCCATAATTTTTATCTTTTATCAATAAGACATTTTAATACCACCTTTTTATTTATTTTTTTGCCTTTTTTTAAGACGTAATAACCTTTTCAAATTCTCAAATGAATTGATTCCATAATATACAACTCACCGTCTGATCCCAATCCCATTGGTCATAATTTACTGACGCCTAGTATTTCTTCTTCCACAGGAATTGCTTATATCGAGGTTGCAACGAGAGAAAGTCGACCAACTTAAAGCCCTATCCTCCAAGTTACTCCTGTTTGAATCCAGACTGATCAGGAAGCAAAAGGACATCTCAACAATGCTAAATATGCGCGAAAATATAATCCATAGGCAACAACGAATCATAGAGGGCCTAACGAACAGATTGATAGACAACGGTTTGGAACCACCGCACGCCGATCTGAACGAGTTGGACACGAATCTCTTAGATTTGGATTCGTTGAATGATTCTGATAGTGCCGTTGTCATGGAAGACATAGATTCAGACAGTAACGTGACTCACCTACCGCGATTTAGATCTGGAAATGCCGATTCAGTTACAGTAGTTAGATCGATATCGGATGCCATTGATCCTAATTTGAAGTACAATAGACGAAGCAATGGTTTTCTGCGGAGGCCAGAAATATTGGAAACCGTATACAGTGTCGAAGAAGATATTGATAATGAAAATCAAAATGAACATAAGTCTGATGTCATTAAGAAACGCGATGCCTTCGCTAGTGGTAGTGGGAAGGCGATTTGTCACATTGAAGACAGGGACAGATTGTTGGAGGAAAAGGTTTGCGAGGTTCCAAGTTGGCCGTACGCCTTAGACAAATCTTGCAGGCAATGCGTCCCGCATAATAAAGAAGAAGAGAAAACTAATAAATCCCACACCAATCAGGTTACGACTTACAATCGAGTAATGTCTAATCACAGATCAGTGACTAAACCTAAGGACGTGAAGTATAAGAGGATAAATAAGGCGAAATCGAAAAGTTTAGAAGAGTTACGGGGAAGATTAAAGAATTGGGTTGAACAAGGCGGTAAATTGAACAATCTAGCGTTAGAGCATAGTCAGAGTTATGCCTAGCTAGAAGATAGAAACGCTACATTGTAAAGTAGGTGGAAAACGGTTTGGCATAGTGTTCTTAAAGTTTTTAATATGTTTTAAGTCCCTAGGAGGTTTAATCACTGATTTGGTTTGAAGTTTTTGCAGCATAGTTGATGAAACAGTGTCTAAAACTGTGTTGCTTATTGCAAGTGTCATTTGTTAAATGAAACTACATACGTATTATACTATATTGTGTAACATTCATTGTTACCATACTACATGTCCTTTATTATAAATAAAATAAAAAAGAAAATAGAGATTATAACAAGTTTATAATTTTTTATTTCAGTTTCACTTAACTTATTTGTGAGTACAACTTCATTTTGAGATAATTTCTTGGGAACTCTTTAGGCAATTAAATTCTACATATGATACACCAGGCGGTAGTTATTGACTTGTTTACTTGGAAAGGTTTCTTTTTTTATTGTCTCTTAATTTCTATGACAGGAACTATGCCACGTTTTCTTCGGCCTTACAATGTATTGCCGTTTCAGCATATTTTAACTGCTTTAAATTAAGACAAACAATGTGTATATATGTACATACATATATAAATTATATTAAAGTTAAATTGAAGAATTTGCCAATATACTTTAGGAATATATTTTTAGTCGCTGAATAGTGTTATCTTGCATATTTGTACGTAAGTATAAGGCATAGCGTATGTGTATTATATGAATCCTCAATTTAATTGATATTTACAGGAAAATTTCTTCACTGTGATGAATGATACCGAAACACGTTACTAAAGACAATTAGAACTACTTTTCTAACTCTATAATAAATCTAACAGCTTTCTTAACATTTTTAACTCGTTTTAAAACTATTTTTACTGATTTTACCCAATCTAATCAGATTCCAATCTATTAAAATGTGATTCCTTTTCTAGTAAAGTGGAAATATTCTTTTGAAAATTGTAAATACGTATTTCCCATATTATAAAATTATTAATTGTTAAATGTAAATAACTTATTTCCCTATATAGTTTAGTAAATCTATATACAGGTTGCTGCAAAAGATTTGATTAAAGAAAGTCAAACTTCTGGTTGCAAGTGTAATATATATAATTATGTCATAAGAAATTAAGAAGTTAAAAATACAACAACACTAAACGTAGTAAATAACTAGTTGTAACAAGTAAATTTGGGAAAAATTAATAATAAGTATGTTTTGACAGCTTTAAAGGGAATATACGTATATTGGTTAACAGTTAAACAGCCAACTAAATTAAAATTAAAGCTTTTATATGTTTTAAATTGTTCTTGAGATTTTAGATATGTATCTATATATGCAGGTTGTTCCTTTGCTATTATGTGGCGTTCTTTTATTAATACGTCAAAAAGAAATAAAAATTACTATAAAATGTAGGTGTGTGTTGAAATAGTTTTTCGTAAAGTTTCTATTATTAAGACGAAACATCTTTTGAACTCAATCAATTTGGACCGTCAAATTATAAGCTGTACATTGATATATCGCTCTAAACATTTCAGTTACTATGACTTGGCAGCAATCTTGAAATGTTATCTTGAGAACTTACAATACAAGTGTCAACACTTACTAGGTACTCATCTCCGTGCTTTTATATAATTCTGCAATCCATCAAAACATAATACTTATGCATGCATGAAATTACAATTGCACGAGACTCTAACTTAAACGTAACAGCTCAGCCTCTCCGCTTTTGCCAATGCCCAATTTTCACGAGATATTTGCCAGACTGTATATACTTTGATTTATATATAATAGTTAAAAAAGATTTTAATCTATCACTATTGCTTGACAATCTCAAATTTCTGAAACAATTAAATATCATGTTGCAATAATTCTGTATTTAGAACGAATGCATTCTATATATTATATAATAAATCGTAATTAATAAAATATATATATGCTCCTACATTTTCACTGACTTATGACATAACGCAGTAATACTCTGTATAATAAGTAAATATAAGTGTGTAAATAATTTTATTTTGCCTCATAAAATAGGTAGAGCATATATTTTGTATATAATCGTTTAACATGTAATTAATTGTATGTACAAAAAAAACAATTGGAAATATTAACCTTTGTAAGCGTAAAGTTCTAAATCATTTTCACTTATGGCTTGTACCTTGCCATGATATACAGCAGTCAATGCGTATGAGAAAGAAGGTATAACAAGCGATAATACATCACCTATCGGTGGAATACTGAAATAATTTTGTGTAAATAGGAACGTGAATTTGACAATGACGTTCTTTCGCAATACATATATTAGAATTGAAATATTCCACCTAAACTATCGTACTTAGTAGCTGTTGAATACTTTTAAAATAAGGTCATATTATTATATAAATGTATTATTATGTATAAAAATAAATATTAGCATTAATATTGGATAAATAAATCATTCCACATTCGCTGTGACTAAATGTATTGTGATAATTAATACTTGTTACTAAAACAAAAACAAAAGTAAAACTGGCCTATGCATTTTGACATGTATTGAATTATAAGATGTATGAATTTGTAAAACGGAAGCTGTATTAGCTATAATGGAATATATATATTTACTTACTTAACGCTATTCTGTGCATATCAAACTTAATGCTGACCAAAATTGCGTACCCATTTTGCAAATTTAATTATTAAAATTTTTATGATATGGCAAATTCTAGCCTTAATTTCTATAAAAATTGACGATACTTAGGTAGATGTGGTGTAAATGTAGAAAACTATTTGTATTATATCAGGAATTCCACAAACCACAAATTTATTATAAATTCGGTACATACCTATTGTTACGAATTTTCGGACTTTAACTGAAAGGTAGATAACCTAAAAACTAAAATAACTTATTCTGAAGGCTCCTTATATAATAAAATGTCGTTCGAGTAAATTTCGCTCTCGAACGGAGAGACACCTGGAAATAGGAACAGTTTTAATTACATAAATTCAGGGAGCCAATCAGAGAACATATTTAGTTTTAATCACTTAAATCCAAGGAGCCAATCAGAGCGCGCGTTTACGATTTAAATTCATTGAAATTTACCCTAATAAAAGTTTTATACAGCTGTCACTAGATGCCGCGACAATACTTCGTGAGAATATGTTTCGAGAGCATGTGGGCTCGCGTTGCCAACCAAGTTCCGATTAAATCAATTAGTGTGTGGAATTTCCGATATACTCTGTATTTTAGTGATACCAGCCCACAGTCCTTGCAATTCTTCACGGACTTTAACTGAACCGGGTAGTTAATTTGAAAATAGTATTTGATTCGTTCTGTTTGTAGAATACACTAATTTGGTACAAAAATTTTATGCTTTCTGTATAATAAATAAGAATTAATTAATGAATACAAATGATAGAAGCTTTTAGTAAAACGATATACCTACTCATAAGACATATGAAATCCTCGATGTAAATACATTTAAATCAATATCATATAAATATTTTCAATTGAACTAGACTAGCATAAGGATGAAACAACCTTTTATTAAGTTCCTTAAGGCTACAAATGCTTGATCTCTTTTATGGATATGTAATTATTATTCTAGTTGATAAAGTTATAAGTGAAAAAGTATACTCCTAACCAGATTGCCAGGAAACTGCTGGCAATCTACGTGCATAACATGATATAATAATTAAGCTTATAAATGTATAAATTTGGTCGACAGAATTTGTCCAGGTCTGGTGTAAATAATAATTTTATGTACCTATGTTACTCGATTAAACAATCGATTGATTGACTGATATCAATTTTATTATTTTTCAGTCACATTAACTACGTTACTGTTAAGGTATAAAACACCTTTAGGTTACTTTTGGTTTTTAAAATAGCACATACACTTTTTAGCAATAGGAATATGTCGTACTATTTTACACTGTTCATATACTTTGTATGTAAGAGCTATTTATACATAACAAAGCATGTGTATAAAATGATTTTGAAGATAAATATTATGAATAAATGAGACAATCGTTTTTAAAAGTCATGACTTGTTTTATTAACCTTACATTTATTATAAATTTTATAGAGATTTGAAAAGTCGGTCGCTTGCAACTAGAGGGATATGATATTAATCATGTAAATACACAAATCTGTTGGAAAACCATGATATCAGGAATGTCACAAGTCTGAGTTTTGTTAGTTTTCATTTGAATTCAATGTATTGCAGATGTTTTAAACTATGAATGTGAGCGCTGTCGTTCAAGAAACAAGTAAAGCTTTGGGTTGCTCAGAGCGTATAATATATAATATAAAAGAGCAGCAACAAACTGGTTCATTATCAAGTCCAAAAGAACCCAAGAAAAGGAAAGGCATACAACTAAATGACCGATTACAAACATATGATGAGAAGACGCAAGCACCTATTCAACGTAAAGTGCATAGCTTTTTTTTACATAGAATATGCCACCTACATTAAATGCAATTCTTGCTGCTGTCAATGTTGATTATGATCTCCCTAACTTCCGTCGAGCAACTTTACATAGATTGTTGCACGATATGGGTTTCGAATTTAAAAAAAGTAAGACGTAAAAGTATGCATTATGACATTATTCGGTGGAGGCACAAATACTGCTGATGTTCATCATGAGATGGATTCATATACATACGAGGATTGGTTTATTAAGAAATTGCTGATAATGCTTCCTATCACTGCACAAAATTAGAAAAAATTTCAATGGCGGCATGGAGAAAGAACAGTATCATTGATTGGCCCCGTGAGAAACAAATACTGGCGATATGTTAAAAAGGGACTTGCTGTTTTGCGGGTCACAAACTGAACCGCAGTATTTATCATACTATCATCATAAGCAGGAGTGACGAACACTCAAAAGAAAGAGGCCATGAAGTTCTTCGATTACGATCTTACAACTGTGAGTTAAATCTCGAAACATGAATAATACCACATTTAAGGTAAAATATATGGAGGAATTAATTCGAAGAGCATATAGCACTGTAATTGAAAAGGAAATGTGGGTAGCGGATAATTTGTAAGATGATATCGAAGAATTTATTTTTCATGTAACAGATTCGTCATCATCTGAAGATCAAACTCGTTTATCGACTGACTACTGCGTGTAATTGCTATTCCTTTCTTAAATATTAATGAATTATATAGGGATTTGAATGATTCCAGCTATTTTTGTTGCAAAAGTGGAAACTATTATTTGTTAAAGGATTATATATTTTACTTCAAATTTCATAAATTGTGTAATACCTCAATTCCTAAATGTTCGAATGTTCCCTAATGTTCGAAATGTAAATTACGTTAATGTTGATAAATAAAATTATGGGCTTTTTCACCGATTCTTAAATAAAAAAGTTGTTCTCAAAATATGCATTTTAACTGTTAGAAACCCAAATAATGGAACTGGAAGTAATAATATACAGCTGACTCGACGATTTGGCAACGGTGTATCGAATTCCCATAAGCTCTGTACTGCATTCGGAGGTTGCGACGATCTATAGTAACTAATGTATGTAAACTCTAGTTTGCATCGTTAAACTTATATTTGTAAATAAATATATGTTGAATAAATGGTGAAGAATCGCATCTTATATATTGAATATACCCAAGGAATTCTTACACATTTTGTAAGCACACTAGATAAAAACTAGTTTATGACAAAGACAGCATAAATGCAATCTGTTCCCTTTGATTTTAAGAGACAAGTGAAACATGTTTTATATTTTGCCAACTTACCTGTCTCCGCATCCTTCGACTGTGTTGCCATTTCTTCAATAATTCCTAGGACGCGTCTGACACAGACCCTTCAGGCAATATTGCTTCTATTGGTGATGTTTTTCTTGTGATGAGTAACATATGTATCAATGTAAATACGTCTATTTCTCTAATTTACTGCTACAATGGTGCTAATCAAACATTGAAAATGGTGGGTTTATAATCTATAAACGTATCTATCTTCAAAAAATGTGAAGTCCAACTGTTAATGCAAACGTCAATTAAAGATCAAATAAAACAAACTGCCTAACAACAAACTTTATTTTAGTGGAATAAATACTGTGAATTCCCTTATTATACCACGAGTTAAATTTATATTTGTACATACGTCACCATCTCAAAGAACTAATGGGCATTTCTTTTGGCAGGCAATGTACATTACGTAGTGATTCATAATAACTTATAAATTCTAAGCTGTTTTGCTGTAGGTACATACACATATTTTATGTTTCGTGATTTCGAAGAAGATATAAAACATACTTTTGGCATTATATCCCGATTAATGTTCTAACTTAATAAATAACTTGTGCCACGAAAAGTGGTATGTGTAGCGACATAAATACCTTTGATTTGTTTAAAGATTTTGCAACCGATACGCAATGATTGAAACGCTAATAGAGTAAGCAACAAATGAAATGGTAAAGGAAAAACAACCGTTAGGATGAGATTTTGAAATTATTTACGACTCAAAAGTAATATATATTTCTGTGGTCGGATTCAGACAGATAACGGTCCCTCATACATTGTGGAATTGAATCTAGTTTTTGGAGACACTCGCGTAAAAAATAACATCACGACAAACGACACGCATTTCTATTTTCTGCTAGATTCTGGAACAAAAAATTTATAAATATTACAAAATCGGCCGGTGCCAAGGCAGCCACCTAAAAATACTAAAAAGTGGGCGTTGTACATATATTCTGCACGCAGAAATACCTACATAGCGGAATATAGGTGTAGATATTGCCTGTGTGCATGATACTATACGGTTCAGAGTGCCAAAGTACTCGCTAATGCTAATTTTGTTTTAATATGGTAAAGATAGAGAAATAATTAAACGCATTTGCTTCCACATATTTAGGAGAACCACAATATTCTACATACATAGATCTACATCTTGTTCTGCGGTAAACAATCGCGAATATAAGAATATAAGAATTGTTCATACTGTCCCGAGTAATGGACAATATTTTCTTCTGATAATGTATGAGAGTCTGAAACTATGAGATATAAAAAAAAGTTTAAACAATATTTTAATTATTTTAGCTTACAGGTCACTGCAGACCCAGAAAACACCTACACAGAATCGGGTTACCTGAAGAAACCGAATGCCAACTGTGTATGGAAGACAAAAAAAAATAGTAGAGCACGTTATGTGCCACTATCCTGCGGGCACCAGGTAAACCGCTTTCCTAGCTGACCTGAAAAATTCCTCATTGAACAAGTTATCTTAAGGATTTGGACTTTATTGATGAATTTTAAGATGGCATCCGTTCTTATCGAACCTTGCGTATCAAGAAAATATTTTAGGAGCACTCAGAGGGCAGCCGAAAACGGTGCGATTGACATTTTTAATTAAAATAAGTGATAAATAAAATGTTTGAAGTTATTTTAAAAGAATTTATTGCAAAAAATTATAGTGAACTGGAAGACAGATATCACACAATCCTTTTCTCTGAGCCTTAGTAAATAACTGGTTTAAAGAAAAGAGATGGTACTTCTAAAACTTGATAATAAATAGAAATCGAAGTGCAAGTAACTTATAGTTATTCGGTAATGTATGTAATTGAACAGGCTTTAAAATGAGGGGTCACTTGATCCACAGTCGTATTTAAATTTTTAGAGGTTATATCTACTCATACTAAACAGTAAATAATTAAATATTGTCCAAAAATTTCGATTAGGAGCTTACTCCTTCTAAATGAAAACGTATGGAACGCACACTCAGTATTTACGTAGCTCCATTTGCTAGTAGATCTACGTGGGAAACAATTTTACATGTATATAGAACCCAGAATTTTTGTTGTGTTTCCTTTCGAATAGGCAAACAATATTACATATTTATACAGTTTTCAGAATTTCTAATTTAGTTGAGTATCCAAAACCAAAATATACCAAATATATTTGGTGCCCCATTAAATAAGAGAACTGTTGTCACTGCTTAGAAATGAATCATCGTGTAAATTCAAAAGTACTTCTCACTGTTCAAGGCTTCTGTTTGAATCTTCTTTTTTAAGAAACTTATCATGAATACATTGCATTAGATTTTGTCCACAGTTTCGAGAAAACAAACAACAAAATATGTAATTATTCCAAACATTTGATGTGATCTGAAAATTTTAGCAGCACATTTCTGACGTGTATGGGAAACAGTTCTAAAAAAGTATTGTGAACATAGGTATAACTCATTATCTTGGCTACTCGCACGCAAGATATCAACTGAACAGCGTAAGCACTGAAAATAGACCATCGGTCGGTTGGATGGCGTGGACGTAAACTTTTACTTATGTCGCGCAAACGAAAAGCTCTACACTTTACAGCTTCGAAATACTGAAATTCCACTCTCAATTTCCAAAATAATGGACGCTCGAATAGAGGCACACCAGTCCAAATCATCTTTGATCGACATATTTGTTATATGCAATTAAATTAAGATCAGATGAAATTATAATTTAAAGTAAATGCGCTTCCTCTGCGACGTTTTGTTTATAAAAAATTTCCTCTATAGACGATCCCCACCACTGAAAAAGTTCACGGGCGATGTGTTTTTTGGTGTAGCGATCGAAACGGCCCAGTTTCTCACAGCGATTAAGTGAAAAGCGGCGCCGAAAAAACAATCGAGCATTAGTCAGGTACAATTTCGCATTTTCGCATTAACGCAGCGAGTTTCCGTTTATTTTCTCTACCACTTCCTTCCGCTTTCGTTCATTACACATTCTGCTCTCTCTGTTCTCTGCCACTGTATGTGTGTTGTTTTGGGTCTGTCGGTAAAATGTTGTGTGTGTGACGTGTGCTATTTATAAAATCGGTTACCTACTTACATTGCATACATCTATTTGTGTATAATTCCTACAATAGGGTTAAATGCGCTACTACCTCTCTTCATTGCTTATTTAACGAGATTTTTTATTTCCTCAACCAACTAAAGATAGCTCAAATTATTACTTCATACCTCATTCGGCTCGTAAATAGATCAACTCAACTGCATGTGTATAAAATTCAAATAGTGATTCATTTGTGTCTTATTCGATTCTGTTTATTCTTTCTTTGGGAAGTACAATCATAGGTAATTTGTATATACTTTTTCTCTGTACGTAAAGTAATTTATATTAAATTCCAGATATTTTACCATATTATATACACCATTAAAAATATCCTAGAAAAATCATAAAGTTTCTTTCTTAGCTTGAACAGTAGTAAAAAGTAATATTGCTGGGAAGCTTTACATGTTCTTTTTACGAATTTTAACAAGAACTTTTTATAGCACCAAAACATATACTGGCACTCAAAAGTATTTTACGACTTATAAGAATACAGAGCCAGTAACAATTCCCTGAAAACCATGTCATTAGAAAGGTAACCAATTCAAATTGCGTCAGTTATTGGCAACATTGCTTGTGTTACTAATCTTGTTTAGCGCAGTTCTGAATTGTAGAAAGAAATAAAAGACCAAAGGGGCACGTCAATTGACAGTGGCGTACTCTAATGAAATTATTATTGCCAACATATATTGCGAACTAACGACATCAGCTTTAAAATACAAAATTACTGAATTGACGTTACGTGGTTTTTGGAAATTGTTTTTCCCTCTTTGCATAAGCATGTGAAAATATACAGGCTGAACCATATATAACGTTTTGCATTAGAAATGTTAGCTCTGTTCCAACACGCAGTTTGCTGACCGTTCGTGATCACGTGAACAACAGATGTGCATTACATTACCTCATACATTGTTTATTCCTTACGTATTGTGTTAAAAACCATTTTGCTGATTCCCTTAAATCATTTTGAATATCTTCAATATTTTTATTCATTTTTCATCAAACATTACATGTTAAACTTTAGATTCCGTTATATTTAAAAGTTCAAAATATCAAGGTTGATATAAAAAAGAGACTTATAGGTTTGATAGTGGTACAGGTTAAGTTGTCATTGCTAAAAAATATATTACATAAATTCCCAATAAGTTTGCAAACGTGGGATGCCACATACGTGGAAATGTCACTCAACTTTGATTCTCTTGTCCATTTTCGGACGATTGTAATGTAGGAGTAATCGATCTTTATATCCAACACGATAATAAAAGCAAGATCAGGTCAAATAGCGATATGCATAGACAGACGACGAACTGTGGCGATTTTGTCTAACTGAGCGAAATATATAGCAGCAGTTACGGAAATGATAAACAACTTTATTATTTTAAATAGGACATGTATACTTATGAATTGTCCTCAAAATCCTTATTCAACTTTGTGTAGGAATTCCTATGCCTAGATTCATTTGTTTTCGAGATATTTCGATTATTTGAAGAAAAGTGAAATATGCAGGGCACTACATTCATATTAGTATCACATATGCGCTTCCGGTTTTCTTCAATTCGCTAGGGATGTTTACAGACTGAAGATAATTGCATCAAGGTGGAATTGCGTATTTTTCTGCCTTATTACTAAACGTAATAGCCATGGCGGAGATAACAAAAACAATTACAGTAGAACTATCAACACTGTGCAAACGAAAATGACAGGGCATCTTAACCATAGAAGCGAAGACTACTGAAGTTTATTTATTGAACTCTCATAAACTTGATTTTTTATATCTCCTCAAACAAAAAGTTGTTCAAGTCCTCAGTTGCAGCATGAAATTTCTTAGAAATAAGTACTGATTAAATAACTAAGAGCAGTTAATTGTATAACACTGCATTACGTATGCATATTTAATTGTAGAAATTCGAGAATACACCAAAAGCTATAAATACAGTAAGGATTTTACGATTCTAGAGATAGGCACAAAACCGCTTTGTTACGGCGAAGGCATACATAATTTTTTCTCTCTTTTTTAATAGATACCTACAGCCAAAATATTTACAATGTAAATTCTTGCGGCGTGTCTTATTTATTTATTAGGGAGTTGTTTGCGGATAGAAATAGCAGCTAACCGATACACATTTTCCAAATTTAAAAAAGTTGTTTAATTTGGAACGACACTTAATCGTGTAAACAGATAGACCGTGAAACAAGTCTGTAACACTAAGGATAAGTTATATAATAGACATGGTTAAGGCTGGAAATTGTATTCGTTGTAAATCTGTTGATATTAAACATGACTTTTATAGGGGTATCTTTTATTTGTTTGTACAGAAAAATTCTTTTTCTATTGGCAGCTGATATTTAGTAATGATTATGCGCATTTCATAATGGTATTTTAATCTGTCAGAACTGGTGTATTAGCCCAGCGTTTATTACAATGTAGAAGGCTGTGGTGTCTGATTTAGTCAACGCTATAAATACAATAATTTCATTACAAGAATTTATATGTGAACATTACATTTACAAGAGTAAGCGTTAACTTCGGAATAGAGATTGTATCGGTTAACACTTACATTACAAGTTCTTTTAAAACTACCTTTACCTTTGCCTCATTTGAGTTTGAAATATGCATCGTAAAATTTAAAATTCGAAACAAAGAAGGACCAAAGTAGCTACCTTCCGGTACTCCAGATATAGGACAGCGATAATTAAACTTGTGACCCGTATAATATATGTACCTTTATGGCATGATATGATGGAATTCATATGTTCACCATTTGTTTTTTGCTCCGTTCTTACAAATATTTCGTAACAATCAGATCAATTAGCAGGCATTGCATAGTGCTAGCAGTGAACAAGGGAACGACAGAATGTTGTTTAAAACAAGGGAAAATTGTTGTTGCCATTTACCTATACTACCACATGGTTAATAGAAGTTACCGGATTGACGGAAGAATACAAACGGGATTTTGGACCAGGAAAATTTCAAGAAATAAGAAAAGAAAATTAGGCACAGGATGGAACACTAATACACAATTTTGGTAATTAAGGTGTTTAGTAAAATTGTGTATTTTTAAATAGTTTTTTATCATAGTAACGTCAAAGTTTAATAGTCCTTTCGAATTAATTAAAATTAAAAATTCCCGCTAGATATTTTGCGTGTATCCGCGGTTGCCTAGTTACAACAAGTGACTGTAAACAAAGAACCAATACCTAAGATCTTTTGATTTAGATTGGAATCTACCTGTCACTTTGACACAAGATAGTATATGTCAACATTTTAGACACATTTTTATGAATTGAACAGATTTAAAACACTTAAAGGCTGTTTATATAACTATAGGTATACCTTAAAATCGGTAACTTGCGCCTGCCAGTACCACCTTACTAATTAGCAGAATTGCTAAGCTACCCAAGGATTGGTTGACGTAATTATGCCGCTGCAAACACCCATATGCTGTCGTCTTCAAATAAGATATATTTTTAGGAGCACGTAGAGTATGTATGTGAGAGTTTAAGGTGACATTTTGAGTTTTTAATAGCCGATACGAAATCGTGCACGCGTCGACGTGTAACAACAACACAGCTGTCCAACATCTTTGTTTTATTATTATAAGCGGTAATTCATATTGCCAAGCTATTCCGGGCCGGATTGCTATGTTTATAATAATACCGTATGCTAGCGAGATCTATGAGTGTACCCATCTTGAGCAGATACATTCTCAACGAGACAGATCTGTATCTATTGGTTGTTTGATGCTAAATGAACAAAATACCACATAATAATCCTTTACATTTTTATTTGAAATTTAAATTTGCCAATATATAACCAAAACGAAGGTGTTATAACTAAAATTAATAATTTCTAACTGACAATACAGCATAAATCTAATTAATTACGTGCTTGCTTTGAAGTGCATGCCTGTTCAGATTTGGTTTTATACTTATGATAGACACCCTAAGTTCCTTTTCTATATGAAATTTGTTTCTAAATCTAGACCCATCGGAGAAAACCCAGTTTCTTAAAGATAAGAAATAGAATAACAAGAATCCGAAACGCGTTTGCTTTAATATTAGAATTACAGTTACAGGACCCTAATTTATTAAGGACTTGACAGCAAATTTTGATTTTTCAGTTCTTCTTGCAGCGATATGCCGGTAGGTAGAGTTTCAAATGGATTTATTACCTAATTCCAGTTACAAAATTTAATAACTTCTTCTGCGAAAAAGTATTTGCGGGAATTGATGCTCAAATGTTATAAATGATTCTCCTTTATTTTTGACAACACATTTTTATGATTCCCTTCCTGTGAATAACTTCTCACATCATTCCGAACATCCTAAGGTAGTTTTTTTATTCCATAATTGTATTTTCTCAGAAAAATCGTCAACCATTTCACTTCGGTTAAATCATGTGTTATTTTCCTCAAGTCGGAGATTTAGCAAATTAAGTTTTTGGAATAAGGCGAGAAATAACTTGTTGCTACTACCAGGCATAGATTGAGATCCATCGAATGCAAGTTCAATACAATCATTCCATTGCAAGTTTACGCCGACAATAGCATCGTTTGTAATACAATTCGGTAGCAGCAGTTGCTCTTATATATGCTTGCCAAACAATGAGTCTTCAACTATTGCAGCTCCCTCACACAATGTGGTATAGTTATCGCTGGTCATTCCTTCATAAAGTTGTAAGCTAAATTATTTTCGAACCAACTCGGATTCAAGCTGTTGCTGAATATCCAGATATATATCGTTAAATCTTCGGAGCATTGGATCGTTTGATGGAGGATTGTTCCGGAATTGTTTAGCATATGTTTCACCAAACATTGTTTTTGATACGTATATGGCAGCTGGTAGAATGAGTTGCTGAATAGCTTTCTGAATTTGGCTATTTTATCAAAGGACGTGATAATTCAAATATGCTAAATCGGCAGCACTTGGCAACGCTAGTTTAAATTCCTACGTATTGAGTTATACCGGTATTACACTATCAAAGATTGTTTATTATCTTCATTATCAAAAGCGGATGGGAGAGGCAGAGTTATCTAGGGGAAGAAAGCGGAGCGCGAAGTTTGAGAACTGTCTAAGCCAAACTACAAGCACGTGTTGATATTTCATAGTTTAAATGTTTTAAGGAATTGCACCATCTGGCGTAAGTGTCGGAACAGATGTACGATCAAAAATAAGTGCTTTTGCAAAAACACCTGTTGTTACATTCTAAATAAATTTACCCAAGGATGTTTAAAGAAACGAAAAAAAAGCTACTAAATTCACACTTTTTGCTTCTTTCCTAATCTATGTTATTTGCCTATTTTTCGGCTTTAAATACCAAAAAAAAAAAGCTCTACCTCGTGCACCTTTTGAATAATTTCCGCAAGCTATTAAACGCCTTCTTTATTATGACGTGAAGCAGCGTTGCCGGACGTTATATTTACTTTATCTTTGGTTTTTTTTCGCACGCGGACTAAGATTGGTCGGCGAGCGATAATCGAAAATACGTCGGTGGCCGCATGTCTATTAGTCAGACAGACGCGTACCATTCCTAGCACCGATTCCTTTAACTATAACTTCTTGGCACTAGATACGTCAAGTCTTTCCGAACTGAATCATAATATAAACACTGTTTCGCATCGCAATCGAATATGACTACAAGATGCAGAAGTGTTTTCTGTACGGGTACTAAAAGTCTGCCAAAATAATTGGCTTGTGATATCACATTGTAAAAGAATATGTGTATGAGTGTCATTGAGTTCAAAATTTAAACTGAGGTTTATAAGATTAATATTGTTGCATCCTTTATTGATTCCAGTTATTCCATCGTTCCTCCAACACCGCCTAAATAATTTTATACCAGGTCTTCTGTGGTCTTCTTCTTCGTTTCTTATATATTTAGGATCCCATACTTGATTTACTGATTTTACGCTCTTGATTCTATTCCGATATCTCCACCAGTTAACTTATCTTCGTTCTATAAACTCTATTAGCGGTTGCACTTCAGGGTCTTACTTGTATATTCTGTATCATGGCCATACTTCTGACTTTGAAGAAAGCTGTTCTTATTGTTCTGATTTCTGATTGCAGGTAGTGAATAGGACAAGACCCACACAATAACCCAAAAAAAACGAAAGATACGACAATCGAAGCAGATCCGAGATGGCAGGGCAATATCAGAATCTGGTTAACAAGCAGTATAACTCACCAATCAAACTATACTCAGATAGGAGCGTCAGAGAAATACTTGAGCGGCAAACAAAAGTTTTAGAAAACGGTGCAATTGGGTAAGTATTAAAAAAAAGTGTTTTGTATCCAAATCTACTTGTAAGGTTTGATTATTAACTGCTGGCTATAGAGTAAATATTTCTGTAACTAAATAAATTAATAATGCTGGAAAAAATCCAGATTTCATGTTCTTCACAAGCAGAAACAACTTCTCAGTGACATGCCTAAAATATGCAATATTTACAAAGTTAAGATGTTACATTTTCAAACTCAATCATAAATAAGCACGTATAAACAATACATTAAAATTATTTTATGTTGAATGTATTCATGTCAGTAGTTGAGTCAGTGTTTATTTTACATTTAGAATGTTTACATAAAGCTGACGATCTATATCAAACATTGGCGTGGACTTCGGATATTTCATGAGAAGAGTGAAGTAGGTAGGATAGTTTCAAGTTTTCCTTTTGTTTTCCAACAGTACATGACATTTACTGTGTGTATCTCATCGCTAACATCGAGGTCAAAACCTGAAATACACATTCAACGAACAAAATAAATCGAAGATGCGTTAGATAGTTAGCTGATGATTGAGCTGTTGAATGTCGACAATAAAATTTGGAGGTTTCTGTCATCAAATTATTGATGACAGAAACCTGGCATTGGTTAATGCCAACGGTGAATTCAATTAGATTTACGTTTCAACGATTCCAATCTATATTATTATTTCTTATGAGTGTTTTGCTCGACGAGCCCTGGAAGTTGCAATTGCCTCATTATTGAGTCGAAATGGCAAAATAAAAATGTAAATTCAAAAAGCATAGAATCGGCGTAAGAGTATTGGAGTTATACATGAAGTATTTGCAATTACCACGTGTATTATTCGGGGAAATTTCATTTGATACATATATGTAAAAGAACTTTCATTTCTTTTAAAAAGGCGAAGAGGTTTTCTTGGGTATTTGTTTTTTCTTTAATTTTTGAATAAACAAAATTTCAACAAAACATTTCCGATCAAGCTTCTACGATGGATTTGCAAACATTGTATGACAGTATAATTTACTATTTATTGATGGTGTAAGTAAAAGATTGTGCTTCCAAATTAAGAAAACCACATTAGATCCCAGAGAAATACAAACGTGGAATGCTACAGAATTAAATCTTTAATAAATATGGTTCGAATATGAATAGCTAGGTAATAAAATTAAACAATGTATTAGTACAAGCAGATAATGGATTTAAATATTGATGGTAAGAGATGACAGAACAATTCAAATAACCACGAATAACAATTAAGGGGAATGTATACCAAGAAATATGTAATCGAATGGTTAATGCTAAAGCAGGAATATTATTAATTGTTGTAATTATTATTATTGACGAACCAGGAAATTTCTTTTTAAATAAAGAAATATCCAAACAAACTTCTGATTTCAACAGTATTTAGTATTATCTAACGTACAATTCTGATAGATGTCTACTGGGGATATTAAGGGCCAAATCGCCTTTGGAGATACTTTGGGGTATTTGCGTAAGGTGAAAAGCCTGGCTCTAATGTATAAGTTAGGGTAATGCTAATATTTGATAAGATAACCTGATAAGTAGTTAGATGTTACTTTATCAAATCTTGAACGCATTTTTAGATACATTGTAAACATTTGCACTTTATATTAAAATAATTTTATTTTGAATATAGTCCAAACAAAGCTCGTGCACAAATCTAATGTGACGTTCATTTTGACAAAGTAACATAATAATTCAGTGTGCCAGATTGCAAATTGTAAGTTTAATAGAGATAGTTAAGATGTTTTCGTCACTGGCACCCACTCAGTGGACGCACAAATAAATTCGCAAGATTACGAAATATCCCCGTACTTCGATCGAAATTATCACTGCAGATGCGTGCATTGGCATAGTTTAAATAGTGATTTTCCATATTCAAACATTGTGTACGATTAAAACTAGGAGAAATGCCGCGCCAGTTAAAATTTACGGTCCAAAATATGCATTCGCGACCCAATTTGTTATTTCTATTTCTGAAAACTATTCTCCTGTCCTCCTTCAGTAAATGCCTTTGATTTGAATGCGAACCTAATTTCGAATTTTAGTCTTACAACGAATTTTTAACCGAAATAATACGGCCCTGGAAAAAATCCACCTGACTTTTGTTCTACAAAGTACCAGAATTCTGTTTTAAATTTATACATACCTACACCCAATGACGCAATAGAAGTACATAGGTATGCATACTGTGAAATGTACAATTCGCACACATGTTTGAAGTAGTAATTCTCATATTCTGTGTTGAGCAAAGTAATATTTGCTCGGCGTTTTGTATCCGGGCCTATAATTAAGTTTGACGGCCGGTTGTTGGGATATTAAAACATTAGATAATTGGAAATTGGAACGTGTAAATGAAAATTTATTGCGTGCATTTGCAATATGCTTTATATTTAATAAGGTCTCTTAATGTTAATATTAGTAACTATTATTGGATGTTGTACAATGAGTAATGATTATACTCATATCTATATGTAAAAGGCTGTATTTTGTAAAGAAAGAGTGAGCAAAAAAGAATATCGAAATAACAAAATATTTCACACGCATTGCTCTAGTCCTTTTTTGCTCTTGAATAAAGGCTCAAGAATTTTGGCGTTGATTCAAACATTTTCTACTTCGTCTACGTAAGGCTACTGTTGCTCTTCTGGCATCGAAAAATTGGAGTATCGTTGGAGGAGGTGTATCTAGCTTTTGGGATACTATCTTGAGAAAAATGGGCTTTGCCCAAAAAAGTGATGGGCTGATTAATTTTCAACTGGTCTTTGTAATACGTTACACAATGCAATGAATACCCGTTTAAAACTTGTTACACTATATCTCCGTACAACATTTTTTTATTGTTTTCTCACTAAAAATAAGAATAGAAAGATCAATTTCGGAATACGAGTTTCCCATTAAATTCTATCCGATTCTATCCAACTGTAATTTATTACTCTGGCAATAATAAAGCCGAACTTATTGCTTTCCCTGGAAACACGACCGGGCGTAATGGTTTCCCTATAAACCTGTCAGTTAAGCGAATATAAGCCAGTCGAGGATTTCGCGAAGTAACTCACACCTACCAAGCCAAATTCGTATACTTTTATTATCCCACCCGGTAATACAGTTCCAGGGCAATGAGGATAGAATGACAACAAACCAAATTTCACACTTCATTTATTTTCGATCTATGGATCGATTCTAAAGTAAGATGTTTTAATAGTCGGTTCGCTTATGTCGATAGAAGTGGTTCGCAGGTTTCCACTTTCTTGTTTCATTTATAGTATTTCAGAGGAAAACCTAGGGAACTATTACACTTAACGATTATACAAAACTATTCCAACGAATCATGTCAAAATGTTATAAATTATTTCCAATTAATGTTGGTATTTCTAAATCCGAGTTATAGATTTTTCCAAGGGTACATTATGAAGATTACCTAATTCGGAACTTCAAGATCGAACATATAGTGGCATGAAAATGCAATCCATGTGACGTTAAGTATGCAACCAATAGTAACGTCAAACATTAAAATCCCTATTTGATAGCTTACATTTGCAAACTGTTTTAAGTCAAGATCATCTGTCAAGATATACCCATAAACTGAAGAATTTTTTGATAAATTTTACACCCAAATTAAACACAAAGAAAAATGTATTATAAAATAAGAAATTTGGTTAGCTGTTAGATATCAAAAGTATAATATATTACTACATTTTGTACCTATGGATATCTTTCCTCAAAATGTTAATAATGTCCTTAATATTTGTACTTAGAAACAGCTAGTACATATGTTTTCTTCAAATTTGTTTGAATATTATGGACAATTTCCAAAGCGATCTATTGTAATGGGTTGGCCGTGGAAATTCCGAAAGAACAATAAATAAAAATGAATTGTTTATTTTTTATTTATAATTATATTCCAAATGCAACAAATAAAAACTTCGTAAAATAGTGAATAATATTTCTCGTGGCGAAAGTTGATTCAAGAAATATAAAAAGATACCTATTTTAAATAGCATGTTTCAGTAAAGATGATTTCGTTTGGATCTTTTATTTTAAACTAAAGCCTACGATTTTCAAAGTGACTCGTAACTAATTTCATCTTATGACTCCTTTGTTTGTATACAGTAAAGGTGTAAAGTATTGGAATATCCTGTGTTTTCTCATGTTTAAAACAAATCTACGAATATGTGTAAGTGGTATTTATAAAAAAACTTAGGAGGTAAGTTCATTTCCAGGCCGGCAACAATACTTTCATTATAATTAAATATTTCGTTTAATTGATATAACAATTTACCTGATAGTAGAATGTATGGGACAGTGTCACTAGGAAGGCTACCACAACAAATTGTTGAAACTTTTTCACAATTTTCAAATAAAATTAATTGTAATTACCATTCCTATTATTTAGGCTTTAGATGTACTTCTATGGAGAATGAGGATTAAGAAACCTGTAATTCGCTCACGCAATTGGGGAGAGGTATGAATTATTATTATTATTTGGTATAATTGTTTTTCACAATCTCTTCTAGAAGATACATAGATAACCAAATTGATACAATGAAATTATGCATGGTTAATAGCCTGACATTCTGTTGATATTTGTTGGAATTTGTTTTGAGCATTGTCAATAACCTCTTGAGATATGTTATTTCAATCTTAACGAATTCTGGATTTTAAATCTCCCGAATTTACCTGTCGATTATTGTTTACATATAAATACATATGTTTGTACACCAATTGTTTACCTGGCGTTTCTTGATATTCTGTTACAATGATATATAGTAAACAATTAATGTTTATTATCCATCAGTATGGTGACGTAATGTATGTGTACCCCATAACAATGTAGAAATTTACTTGGAAAGTCATCGAAAATATAAGAAATATGGATTTTTATGCCTGTTGCAGTAACTGCAGGCGGTAAATGAATAAAAAGACTGCCAATTTTTGAAAAATGAGCTCTATTTCAAAGTATTCTTATTCTTCGAAATTAATCTTCTCTGCAGGTGAAGAAAATTGTGCAACACTTAACATTAATTATTATTATCAAAAAAGCATTTAGGAGCGTTAAAAACCCTTAACGATTTCTGACACTAATCTAAATTACGGACAATTAACTATTTGTTTTTATTTAATGTATGTGTACAAATTGATGATCACTGCCATAATAAAATAAATGTATATAGGCCATTGTCCCTTGTAGGACAAGATTATATCTTGAAATAGTTTTTCTGCATTAGGAACCAAGTTGATATTGTCGCTTTCGTCTTCCGATTTGCGTCCCTAAATGCCTTAGAATATGATTTCACCACTTTTCTTTACTGCAACTTGTAACGCCCTTCTTCATACCACCAGTGTGACATAGTTACTGCTTTTATTACTAAACAGCGTAAACTACACAGTTACAATTTTGGTGTGGTGGGATATTGCATACCCCAACCGAATACAAATATGGCTAGATATTATTTTTCCAGTCCAATGTTCCTATAGTTAAATTTATCGTTTTATTAAGTAGATTGTTACACTATCTTTACTAGTAGTGATTCTAATAAATGATTGAAAACAAAGTATCTAACAACTTTTGTATACGCTATTTATTTGAAAATCAATATAACAGCAGTATATGTCTTCTATTATGAGACAGTGAATCAGATACATATTTTCAAGGGCATTAAATCTAGACTAAATGACATATGATTTCATCCTATCCATTCTTATATTTTACACCAATTAAACACTGGCCGAAACTTTTTAATACATATCTGGCTACTGCACATGGCAGACGTTCGGCATTCCTAGAATAATATCAGACGGGCAGATATTTCAATACGTAGATACTCGTCCAAATGGTTGAATCATCTTGAGTTAAATTTAGCGTCTTATAGATTGTACGTATTGCAATGCCAATATTATTTACATGTAAAAAATAAATTTATATCTTCCACATCGTCACATTCTGATTAATCAGAAAATACTTATGTGTATGAATACACACATAAGTACTACATGTTTTGTATCGCAAGTACATACTTTGTTTAGTAGCCATGGAAAAAATATTTTGGCAAGCTACGCTAGACTATTCAGGACAATCGGCTAAATTGTTCAAAACTAAAATCGTCCTAGATGTTTAGTACATTTTTCTTTTTCGTTTTTCTCTTTTTAGCAGTAAACTCTTTTTTTTCGGCACGTAACACTCTAATTCCGGAACGAATTGTGAGTCAGCAATTTTGAGTCCGCCTCCTACAATTTGCTTCTGCCGTAAATCGAAAGAAATGGTGGTGGTGGTGGTCCTGAACGCCTGCTAAGCCATTGGTGGTGGTGTAGTTGAGACGTGCTTAGTATCGCGATATACTTCGGGGCGCGAAGGCGAACATACGCTGACGATTTAGAACGGTTTTTAAAACGATTTTCGACGAGTTTACGAAAACGCAAAACGGTGTCCGTCGCCTAGGTAGCACGCGATTCCGGTGTCCGTATTTCGAATAAAATCCCGCATTTTCGGTGTTTGCCCGGTTCAAGATGAGTGTCGCCACCATGACGCGAAGGTATGTTACTTCTATGATTTGCACATAGAGGGTGTTTCGTTCACTGTTGACTGATATAATGGCTCCTACAGTGTGATTTTTGTTTTATTAAGTTGGCCATGTGAATTAGATTTTATCTCCACAACCCTGATTGTCAAATTTAAATTTGTCAAAACCAAAAAAAAAAGAAAATTGTCAGTATTACTTTTCATTTTGATTTATTAGTAAATCAAAAAGAATACAAAATTGTTATAATTATGCTTTCATTGTTACAAATGCATTATCTTATTTAATTTTTAAAAGGACACAACATAATACAACTAAGTCCTCATATTTACATACAGTTTTGTCGATGGTGTAATAATAATCTACGTAATTCTATTAATATCTACCATACAACACAATCATTTCCGACGAAGCATGGTTCCACCCTTCTGGGTTCATAAAAAGTCAAAGTCTGTCAAGTTTCATTGCATCCAATTAAAATTGATGTGTTAGGAAAAATAAATAAAAATAATAAAGTTGAATTATCACAATCATTTCATTTTGCATCTGAATTTCATACAATAAAAAGCCTTTTTGGAGGCTACAATGAGAAAAGAATCGTTTCATTCAAACAAAAATTGTTGGAGTTTAACAGCATTTTTCGTTTGTATATACTTAACATACAAACATTTGAAAAATGTTAAACTTTGCGTTTGGATTACCTAAAGTTTGTTGTTAGTTGGTGCATCAATTTGCTGTAGTTAGTTCAACTATCGGCAGTATCCTATCCAAACAATAAAGCGTATTTTGTAAATAGTTAGTGATTGAAGGAAATGCAATAAAAATGTTGAAAGAATAAATTAGTGGTATTAATGAATGGAAAGTAAAGGTTTGCTATTTGCTTTCATTTTTGTTGACTTAACAAATTCCTTTTTCTCAGTGTATACGAGTAAAAGTCACTATTACGTTAGTAAAAAGAATATCAGCAAATAGAATATACATATTTTATGACCAAAAAAGATTTAACGTTATTGATTCCCTCTGTTCAAAACACCATCTAACACAAGCGGCACTGAACCTCCCATTAGTGTGCGTCTACATCCAATGCTTATGCACCCATCTAGTTTTTGTGGATGACCGACGAGAATGAAGTTTAACTATAACTACGTAAACAGTATACATTTGAAATCGCAAATTGTTATGTTATTCATGTAATAAAATCCGATTTTAAATAAGGAACATGTGGATATCCTTTTTGTTATTATCAAAAGACACACTGACTGTCGCATAATTATACAACTATACAAGGTCTCTCCAATTGAGTGGCCCATTGAAATATTTTAGGGAAGGAAATGAACAAATGAAAACAAGTACACTGCCCTAGGCCAAAGTGATCTTTCTCCACTCTTATGGTTTGCTGCCGTGATAGGAGCTATGAATAGTTATAGGATTACAGTGAAAAGAAATGTACTTAGCACCTAGAATAAACCTCGGTATATGTCTAGACAGATGAGTTAGATTTACATATATTTGTACTTTTTAGTAAAAGTTCATCATTTTAGCTATTACAGATTAATCCAACGATGTGTTTTGGATGTATGCAAGTATATCAGCAGCAACAGTAGTAAAAGTGTAAATATACACCAAAATTAATGCCCAGTTGATATTTATGTCGGGTTATTGACTTAGCGCAATAATATAGAGAGAGTTCAAAAACCTCATAGGTCTCTTCAAACATAGAAGGATAACATCTTTTATTAAAATAATCACATACATTGAAAATGTTGGCCAGCTACACTTAAACATGAATTGATGCGACATTTCATGTTTACGAAAACACAAACCCACATATCTTCATTGGTTGGATATTGTCTGGTAATGGTAAATCGTTTATGTTTAAAAACTCATTTTATAAATAGGTAAACGCAAAGCTAAATTAGAAGAACGTGAATGAACTAAGTCATTACTAATTAGTCTGCCATAGGCTAATACCCGCAAATATCTCAGAGTAGCCTACAACAACATGTGGTGTAGCAGAATCTTGTTTGAAGTGCGTCATTGTGAATTGGTTGGTTCAAGAATATTGTTGCGATCAGTTTCTACGTTTATATCTTCGTCATGAAACATTAGACCAACGATTCTTCTTCTAAGCAGAACTATCCATATTTTCCATAAAACTTTTAAAAGGTGTAAGTTGGTTTCGCGAAAACTAGTACGGATTTTAAATGCAAAACAATATTAATATTGTTATAACATCAATGCCAATATGTATGGCTCATCTGGGCTAAGCGGTTTCATTGGACATTTTTAGGTATACTTAACAATTATATACGGTATTCGGTTTCGTTACAGTTAATTATGTTTATGTAAACGTTCTAAAACAATGCTATTATTGTAGACTTTGATAAATTGATTCGGAGAAAACGAATATTGTAATGCGAAGTATAACATCCACGGTTATAGGAGAAAATTAATTGGACCATTATAACTATTTATAGCACGAATACCGGTAGGAATGAATCGCCAAACTTTATGTGTACATAGGTATGATTGATATCCACTGATATATGTTTATCTCATTTACAAAGCAATTTCCTGGAAAGAGAATTATTTTAATCCGCTATAAAACTGAACATTTGATCCATAATTTCTTACACTCACCAATAAAGCTAGCTGATACAAATGTATTTATGTTTGGAACGAGAATAAACAAATTTCATTTCTTCAGGAAGTTATTTTAACTATAAGTGCAGCGGTATACACCGGGTGTTTGTTAATGTTTGAGGCAAATACAGTGTTTTGGTAACACTGATTTTTTTTTGGCTATTTTTCTTGCATGCCTTCGTCACGCTAACTGTTATACGAATAATAATTTTTAGTTAATTTTTTGTGCCAAAATGCCACTCTTTACTGTGGTCTCTAGTCATTATAAATGTCCCAGTTTTTGTATGACATAATGGCTACCAGAGATAATATAGTAGGGATAGAGGGGGCACTTAACGTTAAAATTGTGTGTATCCTTCTGGTGGTCTGCGAACCCAACTAAACAGATTACGCCGCCAAATCTCATATATTTCAAATTTGACAGGATGCATAATGCCAACCAAAATTCAATTCATTCTTCTATACAAGCTTTTTTTCGCATGTCATTCACAAAGTGTGCCGAAAAGTATATGCATTCTGCCGTGCAGATTTTTAAGTAGCACATGTTCTATGTCAGACTATAATTCTGTTCAGAAAACAGCCATTGGCGGTTTCGATTAACGTATTATTGAACGTTATATTTATAATTGGAATTAACCTTTTTGCTTACCAGTTGCTGTTCGGATTACTCCTGCTGCACAAAATTGTTAAATCCACTTATTTTTCAAACACAATAACGCACCAACCAACTTTAACAATAATTTTATTCACGTACTGACTTCTACGATAGCAACTTACAAACTAAAGACTGAAGGAAAACAATTCGCTCTACCATTAATCTAACAAAAACATGGCCATTAGGCATATAATTACACCAAAAAGCACAGTCTGGTCGAGGTATCTGGTGATGAATCATGTTTAGCTCGACGTGAATTAACAAAATAATAATTAATTCGGAAAACGTCAATCTTTACAGACGAAATACACATAAATAATAAAAATAACGATAATGATTAAACAATAAGTAAGTTGCTATGAAAGCAAAAATGTAATTCCTCTGTGATTTCATTTTTCAGCATTGACTTTAACAGTCCTATGGCGAACAAACCGGCAAGTCTTCAAAATTCCGCCGTCCTAAGAATGTTGGAAGAAGAGGAGAATCGAAAACGAAGTGGGCAACCCGGAAGTAAGTAGATAAATTCATGCATCCGTTACAAATCTCTCTACTTCATAGCAGTGATTTGAAATTCCCCACTCACGAAAACGTTAAGGTAGAGCAGCAGTCATCGAAATGTGTAAATTTTCTAAATTCGTACGACCTTAAGGATTAACATAGAATGGAAACCTGTCGACCTAAATCCGTTCGATTCTGACGGAATTTACAATTATTTCGTTTTTCATAACCTACTTAGATATTTGGCACTGCTCTTACGCAGAGCAAGAAATGAGCGCTTAGTTAGTAAGTTTTTAAATATAGTAGTCGGTGATTTATCGTTTGGAATGAGCTCATTTTTCAGTTATACATAGTTAAATGAGTGTATAGGTGAACTAACCGTAAAAATATGTTGGTTGGTTAGACTTTGAGACGATGCGTTTCAAGTGCAGGCAATTTGCTCTAGAATGTTTTATTAGCTATTATTTCTGGCTTTTGTGCCTGAATTTTTTATTGAGTTGTGTTGGTGGTTCTCCAAACGAACAAAAAAACTCCGTTGAATTTAATAGTTGAAAGAAAATCTAGATATTTACCGGATTCGTGTTAACCTTTGAAGTTTTGATATTATTTTTCGAATATGTATTCCATTTTACTATGAGCATCAATCAGAACATTGCTATATAATTAACTACCATAACAAACGGGTTTACCTGAAGTTTTAGAACAAAATTAACGATTGGTTTTAACACCTATGATTACTTTTCATTTCATATTATAACATTACCAAATGTCTAATTCAGTAAATTCCTTGACTATTTTTTTTTATATAGGAACTTAATTGAAATATCCTTACTTGAATGAATATATACAAATTTCAACAACTCGGTTGCCATTCTCAGTAGAAAGTTTCTACTGGAAACTATTAAAAGGGAAAAAGTGTTGCATATGGTATTTCCTGCTGAGGTAAAACTTAAAAAGTTTTTCCAGAAGAAAATCTGATTATAACTTTGAATATTGTGAATCTCTATTTGCGTTCCAGTAAACAGCAGAAATAATTTATCTAATGATAAAAATATTCCCTGCCTCTATTTGATTAACACAATCTCGTTATTGAACTACTAAAATTATATCTGCAAAATCCTCAGTAATACATTTTGCTTGGTAGTTATTATGTATATGGTGCTTTTTCTCGGATTTTTGTTTTATATTGTGTTGACTTTTGGTCATTTATTAATGTAGTTGGCACATCTCCAATCTGCAGCTTGTTCTAGTTGATTTCAATGTTTCTAATTGTAATAAACTTCGTTGAACTTCTTCGAAGAGAGGATATTCTGTTAATTAATTACTAGTTTATTTTAAAAAAAGCACCTTGACAGCTATCAGCCACTAACTTCCTTCGCCTTCTCATCAAAAACAAATCGTTGACCGAAATATCGACATACTTGGGTCGTGTCGCGGAATGCTCAGCTAGACTTTTACTCATATCATTGCACGCGTGTTTACGTAATCAAAGCTACAAACGTAGACGCATCACTTAGCCGACGACGATGAGTCACATCATCAGTTTTCCTCAGGTATCGCAAACAACACGCCAAGACCTCTACGCGACCAAATAGTGTGGCCTCCCCAACAGCGCTCCTTACGTCACACCAAGTTAGCCGACGTCAAGTTATCAGGTACCCCTTGACACATGCGCCGTCGGTATCAGCGTGCGCGTCTCTTTCCCCACCAACGCTGTCCATTTTCAAATATTCAGTTTCGCAGAAAATAGCCACCAGTTTTTTGGCGCTTGTATTTAATTTAATTCGTCCAGGTATTTTGTGTTGTTTTCGGTTACCGCGTGCTTGTATCTTCTGTAGTAGCATTCGTGTTTTGCTCCTTGTAATCGTGCCGGTCAGGTGTGCCTTGTCCAGGTAAAAATTCGTGTTTTTAATTGTGTTAATGCCCCATATTTTTTTCTAATACTAGATTTTCGTTTGATAAGTTAGATAGTAGCGACATCTGTGACTAAAATAACATTGTGCCTCTGTCATTTTCCATTTGTGATATACTATTTTCGGCAATAAACTACATATCACGTTGCCCGCAAGAACGGAGAACAATCATAAAAATAATGTTTTATTATCGTTCGATCTGCTATTATTAAGTTGGCAGCACTTGCTACGTATTCCACACATCTAAATTTTATTTTGCGTCCACGCGTCTAGGATTAGCGGGAAAATTCTAAAGCCACGAATATAACATTTTTTTACTTCATTTTCTTCTTGGAGGAAGTAGAATTTTTACCTTTAATTATTTAAAAAATAATTTAAGTAAGAATTGAAACATTTGATATCGAAGGACGTCAGGTGTGCTCTGACCAAATTTACAATAATCGCTAAATAAAACGTCTGGCAACTGCTCAAAATCTCGAAATTTCGAAATTTGTGAACCTAAAACCTCAACCGTATTTTCAACTATGACAAACAACAGAAGTAAAACTACAAATCTTTCTTACCAAAAAGAGATAATTAAAATTTTTATATACTGTTATTCTGCTTTGACAATTTTTTCAAGTTAATATATGATACAGCCATTCATATTTTATTCCTATCTATATCCTTTGGCGTAAACTCTTGTGAAATATATTGTGTCAACGTCTTTGCAATCCAAATATTCCTAATAGTTACTAATCTTCCGTTCAATACGTACATTGTCGAAGATGTGTGACTTAATTTTTCATGGGATTTTTTGGCAACAGAATTGGCGATGATCCGAAAATTAACGCCAGCATCTACAGGGAAACGCAATTTGCAAAATCAGCACCTAGCACTTTGAAGAGTACTATTTGTACTACCTTTATTGACAACGATGTTTGGACGATTTGATATATTTTTGTTAATATCTAAACTAACACTTAAATGTCCTTATTATTCATAGATAAAAAATTGTCAAAGGAAACGGATTTTATTTTGAAAGGTTAATGTTCGATTTTCTTCCTGACTTGTACTGTTGACTTACCTTTACGTGCATTGAGTTGCTCATTCTTTGCAAAAAGGCCCCACTATCCGAGTTTTCGATGTTCAATAAATTCTTCCATTGATTCAATGTTTAATTATTTCATCTATGACGCGGTCCATTCTTCTTATTCCCTCTGCTCATCTTGCAACAGAGATGAAGTATCATTTCTGTTGCTCCGATATTTTCTTGAATATTATTCAAGATTGGCAGCCGCACGTAAATATTGGTCTATACATATATACCTCCTATACATCTTTGTTTCCCTCGCCACTTCTTTCTTGTTTAAGAGACTCACTGCATAGTAAACTTTTCCTTTTTAAATTACCAATGTCTATTCCGTGTTTTCCGAATTCTTCAAGAGTCGCACCTAGGTATTGAAAGCCATTTATTTGTTCTGTCTGTTAGTTCGCTAGTGTTACTTCTATTCCATTTTCTCTCTGGAAATTAATATTACTTTTGTTCCGGATTTGTTCATCTTCACCCCATTCTGTAGTAATACTTAATTACATGTCTTTAATTTTCAAGTTCTTTCTGATCTTTAGTGCACTTTATTTCCGTCTAAAAGTTCTCGATTTAGCCTATTTTCTATGTACTACACTTTCCGAGATAGGAATATTTTTGTTATGAAAAGGTACCCATCCTTTATGCGTAGGAACTCCCATGCTGTTCGTTAACGCAATTTTCGTGTTTATTACATCTAAGCGAATGGCGTTTATTTTAATTCGCGTTCGTCTATTTGGATTTCAACGCGCAGCAAGCAAACATGTCACGGATCGCTCTTCCGCATGTTACGCTTTGCTATAGTTTACATATTTACGTTTGTGGTGGTAAAGGATCCGCGTTGCGACACTGCCGGACCGACTTTTGCACTTATGCATCCACCTCCAAGTATTCATACGGTCTCCTCCTCTGTGTCGGCGAATATTTCACGAGAAACTTCGGCGGATTCCTGCGCCAACTGCCAAAATTATAAATAGCCGTAAATCTGCATGAAACGGACGCATAATTTTGTTTTACGACCGCGAAGTGATGATGAGGGACTGACTGTATGGATGTGGCAGAAAAATCGACCGACGTCTAGATATGTACATATGTCTGCGGTGCTTACTTCATATTGTGGTAGCGGAGCAAAATAACATTTCTTTCGGCGGTTTTTAAAAATGCCGGTATTTTCGGAATGATTATTGCGACGCTCTAAATTTTGTCAAAGGAAAAATGAGGAAAACAACAAAAAGTTGATTTAAATTCATAATTCTATAAAGCGTTGCATATATCAAAAAGAAAAGAAATTGTGCTCCAAATGTCTTTTTCATTTGAATCAGAATATGAGTACACCGCAGGTTTAGGTAACTTCGTAAAATTCTTTGAGTATATTGTATTTACAGTTTAATGCAACGAATACTCGCTATCACCGAATACGGGCTTTCCTGGGATAGTTATAAACAGTCGATTAGGATCAACACAATAGATAGCCGTTCATTGCATTCCACGTTACATTATCACAGATTTTTGTAAAACATTGTTTTATGTCTATTCTCATAGAATTGTATATTTTGTTGATTTTTTTAAAGCCTTATGTTTTGATTATCCATTCCTATTACTATAGCAATATATTTTTACTTCTGTACAGGTGTAAAGCGCGTTGCCTGGCCTCCACCGAGGGACAGTGAATCAGAAGATTATATAGAACAGGAACCAGTTCATTCACAAGTAAGTTCAAGAAATTGTTTCAATTAACGTGTTAGTAATTTTGAGTGTGGTAGATCGAGAATTCCGTTTGGTTTGTACGTTTGCAAATAGAATATGCAAGTGAATAAGATTGAATGTCGATTATTTTATAACAATAACAATAAAATTTGCACCCCTATTTACGTTGTCCAATTACCTTTCGTATTGAATTACATTGACAAGATTAAATTTATTAAGGAATTTTTAATTTTAAGATACAATTTTTTAGAGTTGGTTTTGCTATTTTTATCTCTATGTATACGAACATTTTAGTGATCTAGATGAATGATCTCACAATTGTTAAAAAAATTATGACGTCTCAACTCGCTAACAGCATATCTAAAAGGTAGAATGAAAATAATGTATTCATTGCCGTACACATTTAGAGTATTGTGATTTGATATGTACCCATTATTTAATGAGAACATATCACTTACTATAAGGCTCGAACTGAATTAGTTTTGTTCGTTAAAACTTAAATCTTCTCTTCATTCTAAATAACGGTCACTTTTGAGAGTTTTACCCCTTTTGTGAGGGTGGTTATTACCAGTAATTATCTAATTTTTAAATCACATTCACCCTCTATACACAGATATCAATTATTGTTGAGATATTAATATCCTGAAAATTTTCTTTATAACTAAAATAATGTCTGCATATTAAGTGATGTGGCATAGATAAAATTTGTACTTTACATGTCTTATAATTATCCTTTTGTTCCATCCTGTATTAATAAGCCGTTTGATTTTTTAATTACCAGTAAAAACCATGATACCAAATATCAGCATAAGAACTTTTCTTATTGTATGTGCATCTTTTATAAAACCTAAATATGCGCAATGATTATAACCGTACTTTGACGGGATTTATGGGGTGTGTCATCGTCGTATGGCAGGTCAGGGCCGCAATGAGGCTGTTACCCAGCATTAAACTTTAAATCTCTCTAAAAGAAAAGTTCTGACGTACATACTAGATGTAAAAAAAATGTTTTGTACGAAAATAAGTGTTAGTGTATTATATAAATGTATTCTGGCTGAGATTGGCGCTAATAGGACTGAACTAACTGTTGCTATAAGACCTTTTCTAAATTTTCTGGTGTGGAAGTTGTCCGTATTACCGTATTAGGTGTAAGTACATCTTTAAATACATGAAGAGACCGTTCTGTTACAACTAGCGAGGGGAGCAGTGCTAAATTTTCAAATTGCAACAGAATTTTTAGATACTTTACATAATTGATAGTGTTTAAATCTGGATTTCGATCAAAAACTGTATATAATTTTCACTTAACTTATCGTCAAATTAGACCGGAATACTTTTTAATTGCTTAGTAACTCGATACTCTTAACATTTTGATTTTCAAAGAATGCAATTGTTGTTGGAAAGTTACTAAAATTTTCATGGATGAATTGTAGTTCATGGAGTATTTAGATCTAGATGCATTGAGTACAGCTAATAGCATCCCCAGGTAATTGTAATACAAACTCTTTCATCAACTGAAAATAACTATGGTGAAAGAGACTTACTGCTATCCAAGTCTCCCATCGCGTAATTATTGGAATAGTTGATGATATGCTTTTATATAAAGCCACTTGTGAAGATAGATAATCCGTGTGATCTGCAATTGACCGTTGTATTGACAAATAATGTTTTTGCTGTTCTTGATTGGAGTTATATTGAAAAATTATAAAAAGAGGAAAGTTAGAAATGAAGATTTATTAGGAAAATAAACAGAAAAATCCTTAATAGTAGTACCTTACTACGAGAAATATGTACTCGAACATTGCGTCAAACTTAGCCAGCGAGATACACTGATACCGTTGTTTAATATACACTAGGTGATACTGATATAAATGTACGCTTACAGCTGCGGCCGAATCTGTTAAAAATGAATCACCCCATAAAAACGTCGAGCTGTGATTACAACTCAAGCTTGGTTTCTGTTGTGATTGGTTAATACTAACTTATCTGAACACTTAATAATTTCCTATACCATATAGCTAGACTATTTACTTGCACTAAACCGTAATGTTTTCTTTTTTCTCTGTTAGGGTGGGCCGTTGTTTTCCTCAAAAAGCGTATCCCCAGGTTTAGAGAATAACCAAGTACCGTCTCCTCAACCGCAACCCCAACTCCAATCACCTTATCCATCACAACCCCAAGCCCAACCTCAGCAGGCACCAACTCAACAACAACCAGCTTCTTCTCCCCAAATCCAACAACAACCGGCCAGACCCTGGCTACCTCAACAATCGCAAACATCAAAATCACCCACCGTTACCATCGGTACCAGTAACGCTACTTTCCAGCCGATATTATCTCCAGCATCGCCGCTCTACAGTAACTCATCTGCCCCGCTATCTCCGAGTATCAGCAGGAGCCCAGTAAGTTTTACGGGTTTAGCGAAACCTTGGTCTCCGCAAAGTCAATGGGCGTCCAACTTTAAGCCGGTCCAACCGCCGTCTCTAAGGACCATCAAAACTTACGAAAAAACGTCCGAACAGTATCACTACCAATCGCAGGGCCGGATCCAGGGCGATACGATCACTTTGCCGCCTTATCAACCGGTGCAAGAGACCGTTTTTCAGCAATATCAAACGCCCGTCGCGACTCCGGTTGTAGAAACTCGACGTGCTCCACAAGGCGTGAATCAGAACGGTTTGGAAGAGATCAGCTCTACACAAGCGAGCTTCAAATCGCCTAAAACTGAGCAGAGCGCGTCTATTGCTATCCAACGGGAAGTGCCTAATAGTCCCGTCAAAACTCTTCCTAAAGTACTTCCGGATTTTTCTCAATCCACTACATCAGCTACTCTATTGAAAATTGCTCCTACCACCATCAAGCAATCCGTAGCCCCTCTTCCTAATCAGTCTCAAACTCCACCTGGTACTGCTGCTAAGGTACAGTATGGTCTAGGTGACATGATGAACTAAAACCAATACGCTTTGTAATATGCGCCTGTACTGTGCCTATAGTAATTAATACGCGAAAATATCTCCTTGTTTTTCTGAGTTTTAGAGGTTTAAATTATTTATTCGCATATGGCTCAAAATTGACAGGCATAACTGCTAATATTATGTGTGCACTAATTTGGAGTTGTGGCGTTGACATTGTTGAAAAACGGTTTTTTTCTCGATTTTATGAAAGCATATTTTGACAGGTTTTTACACATTTGTGGTAGTTAAAGCAAATAGGATACAAGCGACATTCGTTGATTTTTGTTATAACCCCGGAAAACGAAGCTTTTAAAAAGGCTTTGAAGTTTGGCAAACTTTTTCTCAAAAGCAATTAGAGCGAACTTATATCTTTTTTGCTCTAGCAACACTTTCATCTAATACGATTTTAATCCATACACATTTTACCGCTTTGAAGACAAGCATAACACGACAAATATACGAATTACTCGTAAGTGCTTTGGGGTTTGCATAATTTGGACAGGAGTTTCAGAAGATCGTCAAATAGGTAAGATTTGGGACCACGATATCAATGCATCCTACCACTACATGTTGTATACCAATAGTTGTGTCTTATGTATAGTTATAAAAGTGTTAAAATGTCAAACCAATATACATGGCTAATGAAACAAGATATGTCGAATTCTGTAATAAAACGAAGTTATTTTTGTTTTGTGGTTTTAATTACCGGGTTAAGTAATGTCATATTTAGCATGTCATGTTTTTGAGAAACAGAAAAAAGTGGAGTATTAATAAAACACAGTGCACAAAAATAAAAAGAATTACATGCCAAAATATTGGTCTTAAAATGTTTCACCATGTTTGTTACATGTGTAACTAACGTTTGTATCATTTGACAGGTAACACCTCGGTGATAACCTCATTGATGATATCAATTCACCAATATTTGCATATCATCTGAGCGGCTAGATTTAATTCCTTTTGAACTGCACTGTACAATGTTCATTAGCAGAAGATTGACAAACAATTAGGACTGGCAGAAGATTATAAATTAAGATACTTTTTTAATATTTTTACGTTGAATGTCTTTCTTTGGTTAAAAATTGTTAAAAACTATTTTATTATAGTAGCTAGTCTTGGCAACTTTGTATCTGCGTATGCACTCAGAAAAACAGTGGCTATCAAATAAGCTAACTGGTGGCACAACATATGTTCTGTTATTGTTGTAATTGCATAATTTATAACTAGCTGTTATCTTCTCAAACATACACCTATTCCCTAACTTTATATACAAGCGTCAGTTGGAGTACAGTTTGAAAATGGGTTTTACCTTGTTGCCCGTTTCACTTTTGGAAATAGGTAAAAGCCACATGGACCCAATGGGGAATCCGCCTCCTATTCTTTTACAACCCAAACCTCTTTTTTCCATTCATTCTCTCATCTAGGCTTGAACTTCAAGAGAATACTGCTGATTAAATACCTGACCATATGGTACCAATTCGGTGACGCAGTTGGTAAGCGTAGAAAACTATTAACAGTACGCACCCAATGGCTTCTGCTTGGAATACTCTACCTATGATGAAGTTTCTGACGAATGAGAAGATCTCAGTGCCGGACTACCATTTTTTTTGTTCACAACATTTAAGTCTCCTTGACTTTTATTTATGTAGTTAACGTTGGCTTTGAAAAGGATGGCTCAAGTCCTCTACCACTATCTGCAGCTGTAGACAAGTGATGAATGCATAGTGAAGGAAGTAACAGCTAGTGACACAATTCTACAATTGTAAAGTCATATTTTTACCCCCGTTTCGTTATTTAACAGCCACACATTGTAAAGAATAGTAAAAATTATGAGAGCAAAATTGAACGATTTTCGGAAAAAAATCCTGGAATAATAGGAAATATTTTGTGAGTTTTAAAAATTATATACGGCTTTGTCAAAATGTATGAAAAAATGTCCATTGTCTACTACTGCTCCATTTATAAACTCCGTAATGCTTCATGACATGAATTGTACTTCTATATTTATGCATAAAAAATTCTTAGCTCCGCAAACTTGCTTAAATGCAGGATGATCTGGATATATCCACCATTTCGTTTTACGTTGAGTGCAAATAGTAAGCCGCTTTATTTGTATGTTACAGGGAGTAGCACAAAACCAAACTCCGCCACTGCAAAGGTACCAACAACCCGCAAAGCAGGTTGAGCCACCACCCAGCACAATCATACTGAGACCACAAGCGCCAGTAAGTCAGGCGCCGCCACCACTTGTCACATCTCAACCAGCAACGGCGACCTTACGAGGTAAGAAAACTTGTCTATAGAATAGAGCTTCAAGAGAAGGTTCTTTCTCTGCGTTACTCATGATATTCCAAAAATTTATTGGTACCTTCATTAAAACTTCCTTTGAAGTGAACTTCCTTTGAAGTGAAATGGTTCACTGGTGGACTACAGTTACAGGTGCAATTAACCGTCCACCTTATAAAACATAGAACTAAAGAAATACCTTATCACCTCAAGGAATGAACGATTCTGTATACGTATTTTGCCAGCTAGGTTACTATCCTCAGTAGAATCTACAAAAGAAAAAAAGTATGTGTGTGTGTGCTCTACATGCGAGGTATTCTTCATAATATCTTTGTTGCATAATAGTTCTTCCGTCGTTGATTAATGCCAACGTAGTGCAGCAACAGCATCCATCAGTATTGTTATGTTATCAAGCAATTTCGGTATACTTGAAATTAAAAGTATATAAAAAATACAAATGAAACCAATAATCTAATCAGTTCAAAATACAATAAGTAACAACTTAAATCAATAAACAAAATCTAGCTAAGTAACATACTTAAGTCACTTCTGACAGATTCATGTCAGACATAATACTATTTTACTTTTCTCTCTGTCAATTCTATATTTATTTATACCTAAAATATAGCAGACGGTTAGTTATGCCGGTGAGTTACGAGTATATATTTAATATTGCTCAAATTAAATAGTAATAACTTTCTAATCATTCGACAAAATTGTAGAAGATTCCCGTTTTGGTGGGACATATCTTGAGGGAACTAAATCGTTTATTCGCATTTCAGGAGGCAAGAACCTTCGCGGGGATCTGAAATGGCCCCCCGAAGATGTGAGAGAGCGAATGGCGGCCGAACGACAGCACCTGATCGAGTTGCAGAAGGGGCCCGCCTGCAAGCCTAGGAAGCAGTGCAAAGATTACTCGCCCTTCTTCGCTAAGCACGCTCTCACCCACGCGTATCCCGGCTACAAGATACCGCCGGGTACCCAGTTTTACGACCACAATCCCGTCATGTAAACACTAGAGCGTATTAAGGGGAAGTTCTAGATCCAAGAGCGCCCACGTCAATTTATGTTCAACAGAAACAAAACCAAGACACCCTTAAGAAGTACACAAACCCGCCGTAAATTGACGCGAGCCCTCTAACGGATGAGATCTAAACTAAATTTAGCGTGTAAGATTTAGGTTTATGGTGCTATTTTTGTGATAATGCTGATATTACGCTGTTCTTAATATGTAAGTGCGATTTTAATTAATAATAGTATTGCGCTAAAAAATAAAAAAAATTATAAAAAAAGACAATTAAAAAAATAAAAAAAACTAATCTAAAAAAATCAATTGAATCGTTAGTGCTATTTTACCTTCACATACGGCACTTTCGACGTGACTTAAATTGACAATAATTTCAACCTTTCTAAACACCTTTTACAAAATTATTTGTATACTTTTCAGCTCGACTATCAAAGATAAAATACAACATGCACTAATTCCTTTACTGTAGTGAATAAATATTTGTAATAATCTGTTAAACTTAGTCGTTGATAATCGTAGAATTTGTAGTTCATTTCTGTGGTTCCGTTTTTAAATTTTCATTTTATTTATTGTGTTAGCCATTGCTTTTATGTTTTGACCCTTGTCAAGCTACTGCTGAGAACGCTACGACAATGCCGCTTTTTATGTATTTAACGATTCACAAGACGAAACTAAAACACTGGAGCTATCTATGTACAATTGTACCCTATTCTGTGTAGGTACATTTATTGTTTTATTCTTTACTCCGCGTTATTGCAAAACTAATTCTGTGCATACATTTTAACCTGAATTATTATTGTCTCTAACAAACATATGAGAGAATATTATGAATTATATTTGTACAAAGATGCTGGCAAAGTAAATCAGTTGATATTAAATAACCATGTTTCATTTAATACACCATTTCCTGCCACATCTAATTGAAATCACGAACGATGAACCGAACGCTCGTTTGGTATGGGATTAACAGGGCTGGCGACATCGTAGCACCGTTTAGTTGTGCTTTGACACGCGATGAGCGTGTATAGTTCTAATCAAATTCAATATGAATGCGGTTGAACTTTTAAAAATCCCGTTTTCAAGGTTTTGGGAAAAAATTGAAATTGAATCTTCGGAAAGGCCGACGCCCACAATAACTTTAAATCAAAATAGATAAAGCAAAAACGGCTTTTTGTCCATATGCGGAATGTTTCCGTGGAAGTAGCAACCTTGGTATTAAGGTTAAGTACATACAAGATATCTTATAACAAAAAGACGAGTCCGTGCCCCTTTATCTATAGGCCGATTTTAATAATTGAAACGGAAAGGCTATAAAATGAGCTGATAAATTTTTTTATAGCGCTTGAGGGTTTTATGATTTCAGGGCCAAGTTTTTTTAAAATTAGACTATGATTTTTTATGATTCTGATGAAGAATTTTTTTTCTGCAAATAATAATGTGTCACAAGTATACCTTTACATAAGAAAAAAATCGAAAAAAGTAACAAAATAATTATTTAGTCGTGTGTAAAATTACCACTAGCATTGGAAACAAATGACGAGCACCAAGCGTTATTCAACATTTATTTAGAAACCCAAGAAAACAAAATGGAATGAAAAAAAAAGATAAACAGTTTGTATTATTACCTCGTATGCTTAAGTTGTGGTCCATTTTGTGCAAAACATTGGCGGTATCTTTGCGTAATCCCATATTTTGACAAGAACTCTGGCAAGCTACAGTAATTTTATTTCTTAAGTGAATCTCATATTCTAGGGGTGTTACATAAACTTGATTTTGAAGGTAAGCGCCATATATCCGTGAATTGTTCACTAATCGTTGAAATTTTGATCAACTTGGATGATCTTTGTTTGGACAGTGCGGCGAATAAAGCTTTGCACCTCGATAAGTATTATCACCGCATTCAAAATAAACTCGAAGCATATCTGAACGCTATTCGTTCATTTTGGAAAAAAATCAACTTGACAGATTGTTTATTGACAGATGGTGAGACATTTGTTTTCTCCAGACCAATTATCACATTGTAGTACTGCAATGCATTTCGACTCCCGCTTTGTGCGTGTCATTTGTTTCCAATGCTAGTGGTATTTTTACACGTGACTAAATAATTATTTTGTTACTTTTTTTGATTTCTTTCTTATGTAAAGGTATACTTGTGATACATTGCTGTTTTTAATTTATAGCCTACATCCAGCCATTTAATTTTCCGTTTCAATTATTAAAATCGGTCTATAAATAAAGGAAAGAAAAAAAAAAACGAAATTGAGTAAATTATTCCTTTATTGCATTGTTTTTCGTGATTTATAGACATATGTGTATGTGTATGTAGTTATACAGCATAACATCAGTTCCATTTTTTTATTTCCATTAAAATACCCTATTGTAGGCAGCACCGTTCACAAATACATTTGTTCTTTTAAATTAGCTACAAAATATATTTCACTAACATATACTATATAGTGTACAAACTTATGTATGTAAATAAATTTCACACGTTATAATATGCGAAGTGTCACAGTTTAACTGTCACATTATATTTAAAAAAAGATAGAATTATAATTGATGATAATTATTAAGAAATATATTTAATAAATAAAAAATACTGCGTACGATATATTTGATATATATAAGCAAAACAATTCATTCACATGCTTGGCAAGATTAATTAGTATTAATGTATTTATGTACAAAATCATTATTATCATTATAGTAATAATAACAGTTAATTTACGTTAAGACGTAGGTATACTGATTTAGCGAAATTAAAAAGGCGTATTAAATACAAAATAAAAATTCAACATAGAGCATTGTTCCAAACAAGTGATAATTTATGCAAAATATGCATCATATATATATAGACAAATTTAAAATTGAACGATAACTAAAAGTGAAAGACTTAAAAGAAAAGTTTAAGTACAAAAATCATTAAATAAACACTAATCATAATTAAAACTCGTATTTGTTATACGGTAAAAGGGCGCTTAAAAATAAGTAAAATAATAATCAAAGGAAAATCTAAAATATATTATCTATGCAATCGTATATTGTTCGTGAGATCAAATTTGTCTATGCTTACAAATTAAAAACGATAAAAACTTAAAAAAGGATAATTATAACAAGCCGTGTTTATGCAATATAAATGAGATATTAATAACTGAATATCGCTTCCTTTTTTATTGCTTTAAGAAACGAATTTAATAACCGATTTTATTTCAAAAACAACTACATCCACTTGGCAATGAATTTCTTATGTAAATATGGGTTATGCAACGGCCACTGTCAACATTTAGCGCAGATGTCAAAATGACAGTATTACATTTCAAGGCATACTGAGACGTAATCCTTTCTGAGGCCCACTGTACAATATAAAAGCAGCAGATCTCCGTAATTATAGTTATAAGTTAGAAAAACCTAGAAATAATTAATTATAATATGTAATAGTAATAAATAACGTAACGAAAACGAAAAAACAATTAATTCATTATTTATTTTGGGAATGATAAAATAGTAACCAAAAGAAAAATAATAATATTAAAAATAACAGTTCCATATAAATAAATATTTTATTATATCTCTGTACATACAAGGAAAAGAAAACGGTTTAAACGGTAAACTCACACTAAATACTATCCTCAGTATCTACAGGCTGTCCCTAAATAAAATCATTTGATCGAATGAGTGAATATAAAAATATTACCGATACTATCGTCAACGTAATCATGGAAATTATTTAAAATATTCCTCTTGGTGATACAGAATGATTAAGGTAACTACAAAGATGCAAACTGTAGTTTGAACTCGAGCAAATAACACGTCCCCATAGTACCACCATTCCAAATCCGTTCGATCAAACGACTTTTGTAACAGCCTACAAATTTTTTTTTTGAAAGAACAAAAAATCAGTCTTCATGGTATTATTAGAATTTCTCTTCATACAAACTTCATATAAATAAGGCACATATTTAAAGTATTTTTTCTTAAGATTCGTTCAATGAACTTCTTAATTTTATCCTTATTCTTCGGTAGTAGGTATCCTTTTTTTTTCGCTTCGATGTTTTTATTATTTTTATTCGTGTAACGTATCCACGGACATCGCCAAATCTCTGTGGGTGCTCATCCTAGAGTTTGGCGATATTTTGCTGGATATCTCCTCCATTAAGTAGGCTAGGACTTTTCTCACTTCAACGTTTTGAGGTGGGGCCAGTCTCATGGATTCCTTTACGTCTACCACGGCCTGCTCGTATCGCTTTAGGTCCAATTTGGCCTTCGCTCGGGCATAGTAAGCTTCGTAAGATTCGGGTTTCATGTTCAGTACTTGGTTAGCCAGTTCTATGGCGTCTTCGGGTTCCTATTTAGGTACATACAAAAAGAGATACAAAAATAATTAGATTAGATTAAACAAAACACGGGAAGGAAATTGCTGCGGTTTTTGGACTAAGCAAACATGAACTTACTAACATAGAAATAAAGCAGATAAAGTCACTAGAATAGATTCTACATAGTTTTTGACTTACGTTCAGTTTTCTTTTACACCTCGAGTGGTTCAATAGGAAATTTATCCGCAGTTGATGGAATGCCGTATTGTGTTCGCCTTGATCGTCGCTAGGGAATTTCTTCAGAGCGTACTGGTAGCGATGGGCCGCCTCCCTTAGTCTGCTTTTCCGATAGAGCAGATTTCCATCTTCCAAGAGTTTATTCAGGAGGATGAGCCTACAATTAAACACAATTGCAATTAAGAAGAATCATATCGCCATGTTTTTAATCTTATTACATTATCTCAGGTTTGCCAGACGCCATGGCCCAAGTCGCAGGTCCCAGCTTAGCTCCCTTCTTCAGGAAACAATGCACCACTTGGATATTCTTACAGCCGATTGCGCGATCCAACGGTCTCATCCCGTTGATGTCTACGTGTTCTATAATAGCACCCCGCTCGAGTAAAAACTGTACCACGGAAGGATTTCCTTGGAAAGCCGCTAAATCTAAAGGTGTCCTTCCAGTTTTATCAACGTGATTTAAATTAGCTCCTTTATCCAAAAGACACTGTGCTGCTTGTAATTTCCCTCGTAAGCAAGCCCAGCAGAGCGCTGTTAGCCCTTCTTTATCTTGCTTCTCGATATGACCACCTTTATCCAATAATAATTCTATGATTCCCACGTGACCTTCAGCTGCTGCCACCATTAATCCAGTTTTTCCAGTGCCATCGCACATTTCCAAAGTCGCTTGATTCTGTAATAGTCGTTCAGCGACCGCCCAATGACCTTCTTTCACTGCTAGAAGGAGAGCTGACATATCTTTCTTATTGGTCATTGTAGTATCGGCACCTCTGCTTACTAGTGTAGAACAAACGTTGGCATAGCCGTTAGTAGCAGCGATCGTCAAGGCTGTTTCTCCTGTTAAAGAATCACAGACATTCACGTTGACTTCAGACATATCCAAAAGATACTCGACAATTTCTGTATGACCATGACCTGCCGCAGCAATTAAAGATTGTTGCGCAGCTTCCGGCATAGACACATCTTCCGTATTGGTGTTAACCCAATCGCAAGCTAATAGGTATCCCACAACGTTCAAACAGCCATTTCTAGCTGCGTGCACCAACGCGCAGTAACCGGCTGTGTCAGCGTGACCTGGACTAGCACCTGAAGCTATCAACTGTCTGACGACATCGCAATGTCCTTTCGCTGAGGCTAGGGAAAGAGCAGTTGACCCTTGACTGTTAGTCAACTCGACGTTAGCGCCAAACTCTAGTAATAACGACACCATGGGAACAATTCCTTCATTAGCGTACATACAAAGTATTGGAGCGTTCCCTAGGAAGTTCGTAATGTAATCAGGTGAAGCCCCTGCTAACAATAACAATCTGGAAACCTTGACGTTGGGATTGTATATATTCCTAAGGTGACAAACTGCTGCTGATACATTAGCCGAACCTTCTGTAACCCAGTATGCTTGGAGATCTCTTGGTGAAATAGCGGGCATCGACATGTTCCTATAGACGTGAGCTTTTAATATGTGGTGCCCTAATTCTAAGGTTTTCTCAGCGTCCAAAGGGCCTTGGACGCGCGATAAGCGGAACGCAATTCCCGAATGACCAGATCTTAGATCGCAAAGGAATTTGGTGCTTTCGTTATCATCTCGGCGTATCAACCATTCCCTAAACGACGGGTGGAAAAACATGTAGGTGTTGTCTAATCGCTTAACCAAAAATCCTGATAATAATTTGAAACGTTGCAGGAACTCTGACCAAGGCAGGAATCTATCCACCAGCAGGGAGTTTATGGAATAGTAAATTTCAAGGAGGGTCAACGGGTATAAGGCAGACAAGCATACGCTGAGGATGTGGGTCACTTTCTCAAAGGATCTAACTGTCGGAAATCGTAAGTTGAAATGTAATAAGTAGATTTGAGCTAACGTTACTGGTAAGACCTTGTATCCTGCGGATTTAGCCACTAAGTGTCCCCTTTCGAGTAAATCTAAAGTAAGTTTAGCGAATAGGAATGACCCTTGGCTAAGATTTAGGAGGTGTTGAGAAAATTTATGTTGAGTAATCGTCCCGCTTTCTAATTTTCCCGTTGTGCTTAACGTTATATTGCTTTGTATACTTGGACTGTTTTGTAATCGGAAATTGATATATTCCAGCATATCTTTCTGCAGTGTTTCATTCGACGATATATTATCCAGAGTTATTCTGGTGTACGGCAATTGTTTCGTACATTCTAGCAATTGCGTCCGTACAGTCGCTATAACCTTCAACCACGAAGGGAAATGACACATATGCTTCACCAGGAACGAAGTAATGGTATCGCCGTGATCAGGTCTGTGGTACTCGGCTTCACATAAAGCATCGATGAGGATGATGCAATGATTCGTCTCTATCTTATTGTTTCTCTTTAGGAACGCCAAAGGTTCCAATATACCGCGATTCAGGGCCAAATCTGGGTTGGCTATACATTCTTTTAGGGACAAAGTCGATTGGAGATGTTGCTCACTAAGTAGGTAATCCCTGTATGCCGTTAGCTGAGGGGCTTGACATAATTGCGCCGCTAACGAATGGATGAAATCTGGTACTAGGCAGGTGTTATTGTTGTCCGCTTGGCAGAAATGGTAAGCCACTACGTTAGATGCTAAATATTTTACTCTTTCAGATGCCACTTCGATTTGGTAGTAGATTTGCTGGGGGCTTCTTGATCTATCCGGAGAATGCACTTTGTGCGAGTTGGCAGCTTGATAGATAGGTTCTTTCCTTCTGCCGAAACAGCTGAATTCGACTAGCTGTAATACAAGGGCTGTCTTCCCTGTTCCAGGATTTCCGGATAAGAGGATACCGGGGCTCGAGGAATCTATAAAAGAAATTGATGGTATCAGTATATGCTTATGGTAGAAGCTTTTCGCCAACTTATTTGTTAACCAAATATTAGTGATGCTACGTGAAGGATGTGATTTTCATTGAGAACACTTACAAATAACATCTTCGATTTCCTTAACTAGCCACTGTCTCCCAATGAAAAGTGGATCAGGTTCTTGTAAAGGCACTTCGAAAAACAGAGGCTTCAACGTTAACTGGGGTATCCTGTACTGCGCAAATCTTATCTTAGGGTCTATCGGTCCTTGGACTGGTCCTGTTCTTGCAGATCTCCTAACGCAATTCTTCCTAGCTTGGAACACGCCTAGCTCCTCCACTTGTCCAGCTTGCGTAGCTGAAAAGTCGCAAACTTAAGCAACCACTGGTTTATTTTACGTTATTATCACTTACTTGTGACACTATGTCTCCTACTGACTGGACTGGAACTGCAGTTACTCGCACCAGACATCGACATGGACATGAGGGAGCCCACACTGTCCGAGCTGGGATTGATTCTTTGTTGATCTTCCGAGCTTCCGGTCAGGGTAGATACCGGGCTGGTGTTATTCGACATGATGGCCGCGGCATCGTAACCCGCCAAGGAGGAATAGGATTCGTGACTTCTGGTCGGTGCCCTTTTGTTGTTTCTCCTAGCTCCATCACCCAGGAGTAATCCCAGTCGCATGTACATGTCATTCTCAGAAGATTTGTTCGTCTTGTTCGATAGAGGTTTCACTGAACCACCCTCATCGTCTGCAAAGGAAATATTGTTGCGTTAGTGATGGGTTTGTTCACTTAATATAGGAAAAGTATTAATATGTGTGAGAGAACGAAAAAAACATACAAGAAAAACTGTGGAATGGCAGCAATGAAAATCGAAGTGTGCAGTTTCCTACAAATATTGATGATATTCTTGTAGCTACACTTCTTGGCAAGTTGTTTTGATATATAACGTTCGTCAAAAACACATCGCCCAATGTTTCGAAGGTTGCAACTTTTCTAAATGTTCGATTTTCATATTATGCATAACGAAAATATATTTAAAAAAAAACAACAAATGCAATAATAAACTAAGAAAAAATATACAAGGCGTGTGTTTAGTAAATTATTCATCAAACCGCGTGCAGGTGCTAAAAATGTAGATACATAGAAAATAATTGTGCATCTTGCGTATTGTATGGTAACTTTCAGTTTTATGTGAATACCTTTATGTTGTAAATCATCTGTTCAATACATAGGAGTTGGTAAATTATTATTAACAATTAGATATGTGTGTCAGTCACAGTATACGCTAATCATGTAGAAAAGAATATGAATATGAATGAGTATTTGTGAGAAAAATAAATTAAACTTACTAATTGATTTTAACTCTGCATTGCTGACGACTAAACGGATTTAAGTTTAAAAAACTTTTATCGGTAATTCTTTAAGAAAAACGGTGGATAAATATTTCCAGTAGAAATAAAAAAAAAAGATATATTAGATATTTCAATAAGGTCAAAATATTATTACAGGGAGAGAATGATACATGATTGTTGCATACTGTATTATGGTTGCGGTGAATACTTATTTAAAAAAACTCGTTCAGCGTCTATGACATAACTTTCTGCTTGTGTATCTATATACGATGGCCGTACTGATTTTTTTAAATAAAATTAAATATTGGATCTAAGCCAAATACGAGTACCTATGACATAAGAAATTATACACAAAAACGATTTGTGTTATTATTCCTTGAATTCGGTAATGAATTGCCTAGTTACTTTCAGTATGACCACCGTATACTTCGAGTATACAAAAAGAAACATGCTGTTGACGCGACATGCGAAACAAAAAATATTAAATTATTAATTAAATGCTATGCAAATAAAAAAAATCACTCTTAAGCCCTAATATGTAAAAATTCGTTTTATTGCAGCACTCCACAAATAAATACAAATAAAAACAAAAAGAAAAACAGTGCTCGTGCCTGAGACCAGCTGATTTAGGCCCGCGCTGGCGCTTGAACTCCCAGCGGACCACAGCGAACGGATCTTGCCTAGAACGACGCTAGGCCAGTGGCGTCCGCCCTCTGTCGAGGAAGTGGAGGATGTCATAACAGCTGTTGGACAATTATATTTCCTTTATACTTGAAGTATGGTATTAACCGTTGATTATATGTTGGGGAAAACGAAACATAGGTAGTCACCTTGTATTAATTCAGTGTTGCCAAACTACACATCTTTGTTTTCTTAAAGTTTTACAACTGGTTGGTATTTTTTTGGATATTCTGGCCAACACGCACGAATTTGGAAGTCAAATATAATAGTAAAATATCGATGAATTTAGTTTTATTATAGAATATAGTTATAAGACTAATTATAAAACATCATTAATATTACTGCTGTGAACCTATCACAAAAATTACAGTTACGTGAATAAATTAAAAATTAAAACATAAATATATATTATTTTCCTTGATATTGGTTAGCATGGGCATTTTATTTTTATACAAAAAATATATTTTTATTTCATAAATTCACAGCCTACCATACATTGCTTCACTTTTATATAAAATATTTAAATTTAGCTAAAACTTGACAAAAACGAAAAAAGCAACAATTATCATTTAAATAAACGCAATGTATTACAATTGATTTTTAGTTGAAAATTATTAATATTTTTTTCGATAAGTAAGGGGAAAAAAGGACAAAATTTTTAGAACTTCAAAGATAGAACGAAAAAGCATATTTTAATTAATTGTTTTTAATAAAACAAGTGACAAGACCGATAGTGGACGACATCTGTTTGTCGGAAGAATAAGAAAATAAACGAGCGAAAACTTATGAAGTACTACAACACCGTGTGTTTCAATAATAATTACTTCTAGTTGCTTATTAACTTCTTAAGTAAATATGGTAAAGTTTCGGTGATCACAAAATAAATATCAAACTGATTGGTTAAAGACTGAAGACATGTTACAATCTCAAAAGTATTATACCTAAGAGATAACTGACTGCTTCAATTAATTTTACATATTTCTGCAATATCAATTCATAAAAATATTAAAAAGAAAAACATTGAAACAAATTCTGAATGAGATTTGTAGCTCTTTTCCAGAGGTCAAGTTTTATTTTTAGCATTGCGAGATGTAAGAAGAGGAGTTGGCGTTTAGACGTTGCACACACTTAATTATGCTCAAATTCCGACGCGAAAGAAAATATCCACCTATCGACCTTGCACTGGCGTTTACAAATAAAAAGACAGACGTTTAAACTTTTTTTAATAACACGAAAGTGGTAAATTGAAACGATAAGCTGTTTACAATTTGCAATATATGGAATATATAATTAGGCGATTTTGCTGCAATTCCTTTATACATATTGATTGCAGGGATATATGTATGCGTATGCATAACATTATTTGTATTTTACGTAACGCATTCAAATCAAGTTTATAATACGTATGTGCTTCTCTCCAAGGCAGTGTCTTTATCGTTGTATGTTTATTGTTGGTATTATTTAAATGCGTATTTTCCATACAAGAGGATAACTTTCTAACATTGACGTCCTTCTGCTTTGTCAGTTTAGTAGAATGACAATGAATATCTCGTACAAGTATAGAAACTTCAATGCCTACTACTTTTCATAAAATAATTGATCCAAGCATGGAGTGATTTGGAGCGCGAGATAATGGTGAAAAAGAGAGTTTTGGAAATCGATTGAGCTTGAATAGAAATGATTCGAAATCATCCTGGACGACTGCTTCTTCAGGGTCTTAAATTTTGTGCCAGAAAAAGAATTAAAATTTGGGAGTTAATTTAATGTGAAATAATAATTAAAAAAGTAAAGTATATTAAAAGCAAGTGCCGTAGTAGTCTAGTGGGTTGGTTGCTAGACTACTAAATTGAAGGGGCCGGGTTCGATTCCCGGCCGGTGCCACTACGGCCACAGCTCGACTCAGGCTGTAAAAATGAGTACCTGGAAGTCAAATTCTGGGGTAATAATAGGCGGTCGGCTCGTAGCGCTTGCCACGTTACAGTCCTAGTGTACCGAAAAGGCTAATAACAATGGCAGACCACCACTGCCTTCCCCTAAGAGCCTGGAGGCTTATTAAAAGGAGACTATTATTATTATATTAAAAACAAACCTTACAAAATAAAAGGAAGCCAAATTTTATTACAGTGACGTTCACAATACTAGAACTACAGTAAGTACTGTGAACGTGTGCCTATCCATGATACAAGCAGCTTGTATATTAGCAAAAGCAATTCTTGTACCCATTTTCGTTGTTTTAACGACACACAGATTCCATTTTATGAGATCATCGCTGTCATTGGGCAATCAGTGACCTCTAGAATTACATAAGTATAACGCGTTTCACTCGGTGATCCCATAAGAGCTCATATGTACACCAACGAATACTAATTATATACGACAACGACACTGAAATCGTGTCATTCATCGTTGGCACAATGCATTTATTTGATTTTACACGGCCCACTATATATTATAATGCCGGTCAGAGTCGACGGGTGACATCTGAAACCCACCTGAACGGATGTTGCGTAAAGCTCAACGATAGTAACGCCCTCTAGTTACGCTATAACTAATCTCTAAAAGTAGAATTGATGGCGAATTTTTTTGAACCATAAATAAATTTATGTAGAGACAAAGAAATGCAGAAACTAGATCCGTCGATCTATTTTTAACTGGTCCTAATGGGAAATGGCATAAGTAATATATGAAGTGAAGATTTGTAAGGTGTAAGACTATAACGGGTGAGTAATGTCTTTTATGTGGGAGCTGAAATTTAGGCAGGCACAACACGATTGTTGTATCAATCATGGATTTGCTTATGTATTTAGAAAATTATGACTTACTTCAGAAGGTTTTGTAGAGTATACTACAGTAGGAGTGTGTAGCCAAATGTTAGGGTAAAATAAACATACAGTGAGTCATAACTTCCATCAGAGATTGTTGTATATTTTTCTAGTTTTATAACATGTACTAAGTTAACTCAATTTAACATAATTGTACAGGCATTTCAAACAATTCATTACACAAATTCTTTTCTGGCTTTATATTGATTTATGTGGTTATATGAAAATATTTTTAGTTTTTAGTGTTCATTGCAATACTGATCGTATGATTATAATTATATCACATGTTTATTACATTATCCTCTCTCTAGCATTTGAATGAACCATTCACTCAGCTCAGTATACTGATATACATATGTGTATTCATCTTTAAATACTGTGTTAGTCGATTGCGCTCTTCAAAATCTATATTAAATCTATTTTTGTAGATTATGCCTTTCGGCTTGTAAGATTATCCAAAGTCGTTAATTCTAGTTGAAGGTCGTGTACATATAGTTAAAAGTATAAAAATTATCTAAACGCAAATAGTTTTACGATTTGTATAATTTCCTAAGTTTACGTATCATTTCAAAGTTTAATTATTTATTGATATTTCTCTCTGACATCTCGGAGAATGGTTTTCTATTGGACTTCAATATATGTTTTGTTTAAACGAAAAAAAAGGAAAACATGTTTGTAAATTGTAAAACTTTTTCACTAAGAACAAATTAAAATAGAAAAATTAAAAGCTAGAAATTATAGAAGGTCATCGAAAAGACGAAGGATGGTGCATGCATACACCACAGGTAATTTTTTGGCCAACTTACAAAAAACATTTTCTATATAAAGGTCCCTTTTGGCAATGTAACAACGTAAAGTATCTGGTATTGGAGAAATTTTAAACTTGAACCTATCGATTGACCTGAATTAAAAACTTATGTAGTGTGGATAAAAAAAAGTTTTACAGATAAAACTTGTCACTATTATCCTTATAAATAAGTGAAGAGTGAAATTTCAATCTTGAGTTTCTTTTTTCTAATAAGCAGAAAGCAAGAAAATATTATTTGTTAAATGTAAACTTAGTGAACAGACGTTTTTTCCTATCATTTAACGAGAAAATTTCATATTGAATAATTTCTCGCCACTGAAGATGTTTGCCGCAGTTGCAAATGACACGTTTGGAAGAAATTTCAATAGACCACGGCCTTTAAGCCCGGAAGAAAACAGAAATTCGTTTAATACCGGTCGTGAAAGCCTACATAACTTTATTAACAAGTAAGCTTTGAAAAATTTAGACAGCAATTACAAGTGTAAATAAAACATATGAAACAATAAAGAAATAAAAAAATATAATAAATGCATGTCTATGATCATTTTGGAACACAGTAGACGTTGCTTTGTGCTGTGATCCAAAAAGAAGCCACTTTTGTCAACTTACATGAATTTAATAAACACCAAATAAAGTTTGTACTAATACAGATTTTACAAAAGATAATTCGAACGTAATTCTTCTTTGGTAATTAAAGTTATACTATAATCATAGCATCTAGAATTTTATAATTATTATTATTACTCTCACCGGACAAGGCGTTATCCTGAGCGGTTTGTCTGGAAGTCCTAGACGCAAACGGACTCCTCAATCCTTTCGTATTGAACAAGAACTTCCTGCGCGATTGTGGCGGCGTTGGACAACTCTGTGACATAACGCCTTGTTCCATCCTCGTCCTGGGATTGCTCGGCTTAGTTTTCGGCAGTTTCTCCGGGTGTCCGACCTCGCCGCTAGATGTCGTACTATCTCGATTCTGAAAAAGAAAACAAATACAACTTTTATATCGAATTTAAGTTTGAAAGGAATCGCCATCAACAGAACTTTGTTATAAGCCTAATTACGGAAGGCCCCAGAGGTTACTTTAGTCATTTCATCATCAAAATTCGTATCGGAATAGAATTTAGATTGATTAGAATTGAAAGAAGTAGTTTCTCCGGCTATTATAACTTTATTACAACTCTCTTATTGCTACGGTTAATATTTAGAAACGAGCAGCTTAAGGCGGTGTATGCGTAGCTTTTTTTAAACTCATCTGTACGTTTGTGTATTCGCGTTGGTTTGGCTTTTGAGATGCGTTTCGTTCGAAAAACTAGACGGATATAACGCGAGCCGATGCTTGTTTGCGTGTCAAGCAAACAGCGTAGGAAATGTCCGCACTTTATTACATTCCAATTAACCATTGTGTGTGCCTATTCGCTTTTTTTGTTGTTCGAAAAATTTCATGCATAGCCTTCGTCCGTTGGTTTTAATTCGAAATTAATGCGTCATGTGTTCACGTAATGCCTAATTATACCACGTATGTATGTTAGAATTGAATCATTTTCAGTCTGCTTCGTAAATTGGTTTAGAAGAGGTTTTAAAAGTTGTGGATTTGTGCTCTTGTGAAGTTTCCGATATTTAACTAACGAAAAATGTCGAAAAATGACAGATTTTCAAAGTGATATATGTATTTACTAATCTACTAGAGCCGAGAAGGCCGGTTATGTATAAGCGCAATATTCACAATTGCAGAAATACATACCCACTACTGATAGAGAGACCTCGTAGATCTTACAAAGGCTTCTTTTGATAGGATAAGAAGGCATATGATCCAGCAAGTATGTACCAGAAAAGAAAGGCTTTCCAAGACATCTGATAGAAGTGAACAAAGGTCTGTACAGGTATACCGTTACAGTTATAGAAACATATGATGAAGTAATAGAATCGATAATAATTAATTGAAGAGTTCGATAAGGTTCTCCCTTGAACTTTTTAACCCACATGTAGATGACCCAATCAAGAAATGAAAGCCCCGAAAGGAGTGCAGCTCAACTGGATACCCCATATCAACACCGCATTTATTTTCTGCCGACTTAGGTATCTTCGCAACTTCGGTAGATGTTTTGCAGGGAGGAATTCATCAATTACACCTTGATCTCCAAGGATTATAGCTGTGAAATATTAAGAAGCAAAACCGAAGTGTATCTGTTGGTAAATACTTAGGGAGGTCGAAGATATGCGTCTAAAATATTTGCCTAGAACAAATCAACCGCTTTAAGTATCTTGAGTGGAATTTCACACATGAATGCAATCATAAGAAATAAATATCGTTTAGTAGAATGTGTGGTGCAATAGGTGAACATTAGCAAACTACAGAATGGATACTCGACTCAAATTTTACAAGACACTAGGTGTTCTATTCCAGAGTGTTATTCCTGGTGATTTGGTTAAGAGCACACCTTTCGAGGTTTCACTTATTCACTTATGGGAGAGATAGTCGAAAATCGCTCCTTCATGGGAGCGGAAGGAGGGACCGGCATGAGGTATGGGGCATCGCGACCAAGGTGAGACAGCCGAGCATCTTAAACTTCATCATTATTAATTGCTCAATCGATTTGATTGATACTTTTTTATGTGGACAGGGCAAGGCGTCCAACCATTGGAAACAAGAACACTAATTGTAACGTATTACGAGAAAAGGAGGTTGGAAATAGAAATGACAACGTCGAATGTCAAGGCCAGAGAGATATTACTATCAAAAAATTGATTGTTACATTTTTTTTTGATAAATTCTAGTGTGAAGGCTCGTCAGAAAAGTATTTTATTAAACGCCGAACAGATTCTAGACACCTCCATTCATTTGGTTTTACTTTTATACACTTCTTAGTAGTTTAGTAGATATACCTATTGCTTCGAAGAAATGTCATCTGTCTGCAGTCCCCGTTATTTATTTGAAAATGAAACCAGGACTGAGGTACAATATAGTGGTGGTTTTCGTTAGTTTACCTCATATCTGTCCGCGTTGTGAATAATTAATCGGGTTTTCAATTTGATTAAAGACAGGTGGAAAAGCGTACATTCGATATTATAATTACACACTCACGAAGTATATTTCTGTGCATTCTTAATTGTAAGGGAATAATTAAGAGAATAACACATAAATGCATTCGATTATAGATTTTTATTAAAGATATGCGTTCTGTGCGTAGTGCGTACTTAAACATAAACGCCTTTCTTTGCGTTCTTCTCTTTAGAATATGTAATCTACGGGATAATGAACGTCGTCTACACGATTATCTACACAATCATTTCCTATTCAGTTACATAAAAACATAGGTATATCGTTTCTTTTTTACCTCTATTCTTTTGGCGTATGCGTATAGCTTATAGCCTAGCGGTGTACCCGACGATAATTATGTATGTTTAAAATTTAATTCAGATTGAAATAAGTGTTAAACATAATTTCAATCAGCCAGCTTATGAATAATTCATTACCGTGGTCCCGATAAACTTGTCTGCAGCACGTTTCGAATGTTTTTTACGCATGCGTGTTGAATATTAATTGGCTGCGTGTTATTAAAAAGAGACGGGTAGAGGTACTTCGACTTCTGGAGAAGAAATCTGCTATCAGAAAGATCTGATCTTTTAGATATTAGACAATTATATTGTAGGAATTTTACTTTATAATATAATTCTGCAAATGAAAATAATAAACACAAAGAAAACACGAGTCAAAACCGATGAAAAATTACATACACAGATGAATATTTAGAAGTAAATACGTATGAATGTACAACTTGTTCCAAATTTTGCTTTATAAGTGGAGGTTTCAGATTTTATATTTTTATGTCCATAATACGTGTGCTTATGTGTCATCTAGCGATGGGAAATATTGGAAAAAAAGTTATTATTTCCTTTAATTTAAAATTAGCCATAGTTTCTAAAAAAAAACACAAAAATTAAGATATCAAAAAATGTTGATTTTTTGTATCAGCAATGCATATTCGGCTAAATCAGTTCCAATTCAGGTCTATATACGCTCTCCAAGATATATGTGAGCTTAAAATTTTCATCAAAAAACGGCGATGGACTTCCTTAATTGATCCGGGTTTCGCAGAAACTTCAACAGTAATATTCGTCGAAAAGTAGGATAAGAAATCATTTTGTAACGGTAAAAATTTACTTTCCCAAACTGACTCTATGATACACGCACGGTATTATTAATACTTTCCAACTTTGTAAGCACAATATCAAAATGATAATAGACATTTGAGGTTTACTGCATATATAATAAAACAATCTTCAAAGAAAAATTTATATATTTCTGAAAGGTGTCAAGATGAAAACACAAACTTCAAATCAAACTGTTATTTTTATTAATTGTTTTTCACTGCCATCACAAAAGCAATGTTTGTATTCTGCATAACGTTATTTGTTTCGTTTCAATTCTCTTAGGAAGCACACATGTGTGTACTTTCTAAGCCCCCAACCTGTATCATGTCTCTTGACAGTTGTAAACCCGTAACGACCAATAACATGCAGGCAATGTGTACAGATGTCGTATAATTCATTTTGTACGTCTACAGTTCGGTTAATAACCGCAGGATGACATATGTAACCAACCATATATGTATGTATAAGTACGACGGGGTTAGGTATGTATACAGCGTCGGTAAAAAGTATTACATCAAATAGAATAATTTGTAAACGGTTCCACATTTAAATTGAACATTTGGTATGCATAAAAACCCGGGCTTCTGATGTGAATCTTAAATTCTAATTCTGGTCATTAGGGAATTTGTATTTATTCAGTTTTTATGAGTGACTTTTGTTATTTTCATACGAAAATGTTACTGACCCCGGTGGATTCACAGCCGTTAAATATCTACGCCTCTTTTATCTCAAGTGGTCAACTGCTGTCAACAGTTATAAGTACCTTAGAGAAAATGGTGCAAAAAATAAGCACACTACATTGTGAAATCATCAGTAGCATCGGTACAAATATTATTCGACATGCCGAGATCTCTTTTCTATGCTCACACATACGTTTCATGTGCATATGCAAACTATAAACTAGGCAGGCCGTGACACATTTGCAAATTTGCCTTGCGACCCATGTGTTCTCATATATATATTTTTTTATAAGTAATGTACACGTTTGAGTTTAACTTACAGGAAGTCAATAAAATGTATGTTGAAGTATGCTCAAGTGGGCGGTAGAAAAAAAGTCGCAGGCTCTAAACAGTAGTTTTAACATTCCAAAGTTTAATAACTAAACCAAAGGCGCTAAATGAAATTATATTCGATGGAATAAAAGTCTTAAATACAGCTGCAAATAAAAAAGGATGTTCTTCTTCTTATTACTAATACATACTCACAATTTATAAATATAGACACACAATACAATTGTGCAGGCATCCTCTCTTTTACCTCTTTTAGTTAAATACACACATATTAGTTGCTATTCAATCTTGTAGTTATGCCACGTTAGCTTTGTATGTATAAATTTCCAACAATATTTTATTATCTTAATACGTGTATTTTTTACAAATATCATTAATTAACCAATTTCCAATCTTACAAATTTTATACATTTAAGAAACTTCAACCTCAAACAATCTCCCTCCATTTAGCCATACAATGAGGATGCTTTAACGCTCAAGAATTTCTTTCCTTTGCGTCAGGTTTATTATTATAATATTATTTTCTGACTGAGGTCGCGACGCAGTTGAACGACACTTATCCGAATTTAAATTGGAATCCGTCCAAAGTAAGCGGCTTAGGGGTTTGCGTGGGCGGTAAGTCAGAGTTTCATCATTTGTCTAGAATAATGTCGAAATAAGGAATTTTACGGCATTGAGGATTAAAATCGAGAACACAGTTGTCCGGTGTTGTTCCTAGACTGTCATAAAGGTTTACAATAAATTAAAATATTCGATATTTAAAGTTGCCAAGCGTAATGTGTCAAATGTGACATTGACAAGTTGACAATAATGTGACATCTCTGCACATGTGATTTGAATTTGTTTAATGATATATGTACGATTCGAAGTGTTACTTCAGATTGAATATAATTAACTGGCAAACATGCTCATTCCTGAACCAAAAACTTAAAATTCTGTTGTTATTTTGCCATTATTATTATTAAACCAAAAAATCAAGTATCCTTTTTTTGACAATCGCAAAATGTTCTTTTTTGGTGTTAATAACTCAAAATTAAAGAATTACTAAAAAGATTTGATCGAAAGCTTTGACATTACCAAAACATTTGATTTCTATTTCAAATCATGCGAATGAATATTTTTTTAATGATTTTTATTTATGCTCCGTCATTTATCAAGTAAATCTGATTGAATGGGCGTGCCAACGTGAGCTTAAACATGCCTAAAAATAGAACACTTCCTCTTTGTGCGCCATTTAAATAAATACAATAAAATCGCAAAATATAAAATACGCTCACAAAAGAACCAACAGCGCATGACGAACGTAATCGCATTGTAAACCGTATAAAAGAGGGATAAGCCAAAATCCGCAAGCCACGATTCCGCATGAAGCGGACGATTTTTAAAGGGGGTCATCATCCACACAGCAGAGATTTTATCTTGGTCGCGTAACAACGGCAATAATTACAATTATATTGTATGCGACATATTAAGAGCGGCTGACCGAACTATATTGTGCCCCCATGTGTGCGCCAGATACAAAGAGGGAACTGGTAATTAACAGCTTCCGTCTGTTGTCGTTCGTAACGGAATGACAACGCGACCAGCAGGCCGTTCTGTTGTTCGCGTTGAGTACAGGGAAGAGACGAAAGAAGTAACAGAAAGGCGACCGAATCGGTCTCATCCCGTTACACTCTAATAAGGAGTAATTAGCGGCTGAAATCCGTGTTTATCCGATTAATTAAGAGGCCTCGTGTCATTCGATTGGCGAGAGGGATTTTTGGCTCTTATTTTATTTTTGCTATTCTTGTATTACTGCACGGTAGAGAGTTGCGAGTTTAGCCTTTGTGGATCCTGTGCAACATGTTTTCACACGAATGCATTCTGTGATTTTTAATCAATTCTTGTCGTAAAAAAAAACCTAATTTGAAAACCCACAAGAAATTAGGATGCGTTTTTATATTTTCTAAACTAAATAAATATAAACCTGAAGAATGAAATAAAGATAATTATTGTATATATTCCATTCGAAAAGTATCAAAAAGAAAAATAATTGTAGTCGAGTTCTATGGACGAAATCTGTGTGTCCGATCAAACGTAAAGGAGTTACGGAGATACGAAACCACAGATTTAGCACAAATCTATTCAAAAACGATTAATAACATTTTGTAAATCTAAAGCCTGGATTAAGTCATGCCCTCGCTGATAGAAGTTTTGATGCAATTGTAAAGATTTACAAACATAAAATATTTGAAAATTATGTATTACTCCTATTATGATTTCTGCCATTCTTTAGATAACATGGTTTCTAATGACCTGAATGGTTAAGTACTCTTAGATTCAAATCCATATGTATGTATAAGAAATATACGTGATTGTAGTACAAATAATTCTGACCCAAACACAGATAAATATAGGCAACAGTGTATTTTAGATACATATTTGTATTTACTTAACAAATAACTATTTACATGCACAGAAATTATGTTAAAAACGCATACCTATTATACATATATCTGTATAGATACGTATATTAGATTTTAAAAAGGACAAGCTTCAGCGAGATGCTTCTCCGAAAATTTCTTGCAGTGCAGAGCAAACCATATTCATCCTACAAATCAAACAGTATCAATAATACTGTGTATGTTTGTTTCATATTGTAAGCTTAGGAATTTTAATATTGACAGTTACAAAATGAATTCTTATCCTATTCACCAACCAATACTACAAAGGTTACTATCCAAGTTTTAAAATGACAATGGACATCCGACGTATCCTCTATTATGCCAATTTTTAATTCCAAATGATATCTCACAAACCATAGAATATACTTTTGGCAATTACCAAAAGAAAAGAAAGAAGGTATTTCAGTAACTGATATCATCCAAATTAAATTTTTATACGGCATCTGCATGCGTACATATGTGTACATACGAAACGGATGCGCCGATCACAAAGCATGGCAATTTTAATATGTAAATGTACCTGCATGTAGGTCGTAAAATGTCCGTTGGTCTTAACCTTGTTTCTTGGTTGCATCCTGTCGCACGATTTGTCCGTTACTTGTTGGCCCTGTTGCAATTGATGTTGAGGGCTAATTTCACCGTACAACGTGATCTCGGAACCTCGAAGTCCGGAACAGCCCAGCTTATTTTGGCACGGCATAACTGAAACGAATGGAAACGTATTTAAGATTAAAGCGTATTTAAGGCATTTCGAATATTGTTTATACATATTTTCAAATAGGAATTTTGTTCTTTTACCGTTAATTGCAATTGGTTACAAATATAAAGTAAATACAGAAAATAAATTATTTGTTTTTGTCTCGATACTCCAACGTACATTTACTTACAGATACACAAACATAAAACACGATGGCAAACGTTATTTGCTAGGTAGAGGAACGAACAATCAACGGTTGGTGGTCATCAGACCATAAAATTAGGACATTCCAAGGGTGGTACTGTTATTACTAGGTATCTACGTTATTAACTATTTTTACCGGAGAAATTCCATATTTGCAATGTTATATGAATTGTTCGACCAGATACAACGAACAAAACGGGCTTCACTTAACTGAGTAATAAATTTAATTATAGCTTTACAAAGTGGATCTAACTATGCGACCATATTATAATAGTAGAGTTCTGCGGGTTCTGCAAGGTATGAACATTTCTACAAAATTGGAGAAGTTGATCATTAGAACAAAGAATATTGTTTGGCGCTGTATTTGGTTAGGATTCTGTTATAAATAATATTTAGGAACTTCAGCACTGAAAATAAATAAGGAAAATTATTTTATTTAAGTAGAAATTCAGGGAAAACTGTAATTTGATTTTGGATAAAGTGAATTCTAGTAAAACTATATAGAAACCCAAGAATTTCATGATTCCACTACTACTTTAACCGAAATAAACTTTCGGCACAGTCTCATTGTTAGGATAAACCTCCTGTTGTCATTTGTAATCGTTTTCTAACGAGTTCCTTTACATATATATATTGTATATATAGCCCGGCGCCAAAAGGAAAGAAATCTTAGTTAAGTCGACAAGCCCATTTTCGCCCAGTAAAAATAGCTCCGAATTCTAGAATTCCGAGGGGGAACTTGTTCGGACGTTCACCTTCTTGCGACTACTACATAATCTAAGTCTGTACTGTTGCTACTGCATGCGTAACGGCAGCGAATTGTTTTCGAAAAGCTTTGACTATAAAAGAGAGAGAGCGAGAGAGAGTATCAAGAATGCCATTTTCAAATATGCGTGAAATAAACCGTTTGACGGGGAATCAAACAATGCATCTAATCGTTTCCGTTTCCTACGCGTCAGTAAATGTTAATATTTATTGACGTTGAAAGTCTTCACCGGTGGGGTTTGAAATACAACCGGGATTCGTAGTATTACTGATGGATTCATTCTGCTCGGCGATTTCAGAGAATAAATCTCCAATGTTGTTCATGTTATGTACCTTTTGAGTAACTGATAATTTTAACAAATTTAGTTGAAGAGGTGCAAACCAGAGAATATCTAATATTGAATTTCTATTCTACAAAATAGTAATAGGTAACAAAATAAGTTTGCTCATTTATAATCAGATTCGAGTAACAAACAGCCATCTTACAATTGAAGCTATTCAACGCCATATTACGGTTGAATTTGTTTGGCAAGTATGCCTTTAGCTTCTTCCCTTTGCTAAACCTTCCATGCCCAGTAAAATTCTTGGTATATACGTAGAGGGAATGTATTCTGAATTTCGCATCAAATTTGTGCAAACTTTTTGTACCTAATGACAATCGGTCGGATATAGAAGCGAGATACTCGGATATAGAAGCGAGGTACTGGGATAGTATTCTTTTATTCCTTTTCAGACTGACAGAAAGTCATCATGAGGATGTTTTTCAATCTAAATTAATGAGGTTGATCTTTTGTGTAAATAAACCACTTTATATCCTCCACCCACAATAGTAGGTTTTAACAATCCCTTTTTTTATTCTGCGTAATGTAATAAAAAAAACTTCGGAGGAAATAGAATTGTGTAACTTCAATATATTATTTACACTTTATTTACTACCAAACAGAACTGAAGTCTGCTTTCATAAGTCGCAATAGATAAAAATTTAAACAAATGTCGTTTACATGGTTTTGCTTCTGATTGATGCTAGTTGTGTTGTATCCATTTACTAGAAGTGGTAACAAGGAAGAGTTGATATCTAAGGTGTCACCATCGAAAGCCTCAAAAGAAATATCGGGGTATCCGACATTACATGCTGTTAGTATTTTCTTTTTATAAATAGCAGTGGTTATATTGAATTTGTAGATTTTTACAAAATAATCTTAGACCCCCAAACTTTATGTGACAGTGACTAATATTTATCTTATTGTTAGTTAGAGATCACGAAGTCAGTGCATATATACAAAATATGTTTCTTACACAAATGATTTTAGAAATAAAGCAGTCCAGTGATTTTACACATACTTTGAGTGCAATTGTGAAAGTGAAAGCCGTGGAGGCAAACAATTTGCATACTTCTCATTGCGTACCAATATTGATTGATGTTCCTCAGGAATCCGTACTGAGTATATACAATATATAAATTGGTTTCATGTAAATGCGGTCGAAAACAAATGCATACAATTCTGTAAGAAAAAATATATCCACACATTTCTTAAAACTAATGATGGCAGTGAAAAGATATTAGAATCAAACGAGAACGACCTCATGTCTTTACATTAAAAAAACCAAAAACTTTAAACATAAATCAGGTGCAGATAAAAAAATTGACCCTTGTATACTTACATAAATGATAAGCGCATTTAATTGATAAATTTAATTAAAGTATTTGCATGTGCAATGACCTTCACGTTAGCGGATCAATCCTAACTATATACGAAGACTAAAAATAGCAAATATGCATTTGGAGTATTTGTATATACATATACATTCAAAAAATTAGAAACCCATCTATCTAGCCTGTAATCTTCGAATAATTCTTGTTATCACCCCATGATATCGGTTAATATGTTGCAGTATTACAATAAATAAAACAAAAGCCTTCATAAAAAACGCGAAAACAGCAAAAAAAAGTGATAATTCCTACGATATAAAAAGGGACCTCAATAAAGACAAAGTATACAGTTGTGTCTCTGCAGTACAACAGCATCCGCAGCAATGAATAAGGTAAATATAAATATGACATTTTTTATTATTAGATTTTCGTCTTTGAAATGGCGATCTTAATGGGCTAGTTTTTTTTCTTTCTTTTGTAGTTGGTGTGTCTTTTCGCCTTGATCTGCTGCCTTTCCTTGGCGGTAGGTGCAGTACCGGAATTCTACCCACAAGTTGGGGCTGAATTGCCAATTTACACTCCCGAGTACTCGTACTTGAAATCGATCTTCAGCCCATCCTACAGACAATCGTTCCTGCACGGCTATGGATATCCCTATAGCCTGGGAGTGACGCAACAATATGGCAGCCAGATCCCGTATCAAGGACAGTACCCTTATTTGTACCCGTACACACCTGAGTATCAATATGCATTGTACGGAAGCAACTTGCCTTCCATTTACTACCAAAACCCCTATTACCAACAAATCATCGGAAAACCATGGTACAATTTGATGCCTAGCTTATCTACTCCATATTCTTATCAATCTTCCTATCCTTCTCTCTCGTATCCCTATTCCCAAGGTTATCCATACAACGTACAGTATCCTTACCAATACCAATCGCCCCTATCTTACCCAGGCGTTATCCCACCAATTGGGGTATAAGACAACTAGATGACAACTATTATTTTATTATGTAACTTTTATTAACGGTGAATAAATTGAGGGTTATATTTTAATATTGATTGGTTTTCTTTTATTTATATGAATACACATAATAGATCCATTTTTCTTTTCTTCCTATAATATTGCATATGAAAATCAAATCAACAGATAACAACACATACTGCAGAAACTACAGAGGTGTTATGCTACTAAATACAGCAGTAAAAATTTACGAAAAAGACTTGAACAAAAACTTATTAAAATTGTAAGCCAATCTCAAAGTGGATTCAGGAAAGACCACATACATATTTGCAATAAAAGAGATTATAGAAATAGAAGTATAGTTAGGACTTTTGTAATTGCAAGTTATTTGCAGTTAAAAGGAACATATCTACAAAGAGGTGTATAAAATCAATTTATAAATATATTATTACAAATCAATAATCAAGGAGCCATAGGCATACAGAAGATTATCAGAAATGACTTCAAATATGAAAATAACAAAAAAAGAGAAAAAAGAAGTTAGTTCAAACGAAATATACTACTTCTGCTCTAATCCATCATCCGTACAACAAAATAAAATAAGTTTGGGGATGGGGGTCTTCTACATCCGTATAAACTATTTAATAAAGCCAGCGTGTCCTAAATAGGATCGACGGGTGATCGGACAAAGTAGATTATGCACATATTTTTTCGGGGGTGTAATAGATATCATAATATTCAGAAAAAATATTGGAAACAACAATAGTGAATATAGAATTTAGGGAACTACTAAACCATTTACCATTTACTTACATTTGTAGCATTGCCTGCAACCAGTTCAATTGATGTGCCCCGTTGCAAAATTCAGAGAATCCGGAATTATCTGGCCGCCTTTTGTCTTAGTTTACGGACGCGAACTAGCTTTACATACTCTTATTGTTGGATATTACACCTAAATTCTTCGTATTGTTCATGATGATTTTTTTCCCAAGTATCCATTCTTTGCGTACCATACCAAACTAACAAGTGCGTGTTTTCTAGTATCAGTTTAAATAACTATTAAAAAAAGATGTAAAATAATATCACACAGATTGATATATAAGATGCCTATGTAAAGTACAGAAAAAACATGTTTCTCTGTAGACTCGTCTTTCATACTGCGGCACTCACAGTAAAAGAATCTTAAAAACACTCCCCATAAATATATACAAACTGTACAGCTATATCTTCAGTAGTAATCCTACATTAAGATAAAACTATGAGTAGAGGTATTTATAAGTGCTAATCTTACCCAGGCTTCCTGAATGATGTCATTAGTGTTAATGCCAGCAAAATATAATAGTTTATGAGTTAAATATTCTTCAGAGTTTGTTCATAAAATTTGTTATTGTATTTTTTATGCTTGTTCGCGTTTTCCGGAAACTATGGAATACTTGAAACATTTATTGGAAATTAACGGCATTTCAAAAGAAAAAATCAAGAGTATATTAAACTCATCAACATATGCACGTCCCAGAATTGTTTTCAATTAAAAAGTAACTTCTACGAACAACAAGAAGGGACTGCAATTGGTAACCCGTTATCAATCTTTATCGCGAATCTATTTATTGGTAATTTTTAAGAACAGGTACAGAAAGAATTAGAGATTGGATTTGGTACGTCGTTGATGTCTTTAATACTCAAGAATGCCGTCTCAACGATTTTCTTCAGTCAAATTCTAAATCTACAAGCACCAATCTTACTGTAGAGATGGAGGAGCATAATCGCATTCTTTTCTCAGATACCATAGTTATTAGGGATGATAATAAAATAGAAATAAATATATATAGGACATATAGGAAAGAAATCAGTCTAAGGTGGTTTATTATGGAAAACTATAGTCACACAAAATGGCCGGGTTTTCTTTTAATCCCGCTAGTCGAATTTCCTCTAAATAAAAATAAAATTGTTATCGAGCTGCAATGTATTGTTGAAATAGCCAAATACAATGGTTTCTCTCCTAACCTAATCTAGAAGGAATTAAATATGTTTTAGTATAGAGAACGTAGAAATTCCACAACTTTACAATCTCGGGAACCCCTTAATAAGAAATATATCAAAATTCCGTTCCACTACACGTTCGAAACTTTAAAGAATATTTTTAAAACTCAAGATTACAACGTTTGCTTTGCCTCTTCCAATACATTGTAGAATCTTTTACAATCCAATAAGGCTAAGCGAGGATTTTCGGATGCAGATGGACGTATCGGCAATATATGAAGTGCTAAAGAAAGTCGATAATCGAATAAAAATCACCCAAATCCTTAAGTTATCTCTAGCAATTGACTGAAATCCTATAGAATAATTTATAATGAAATAGATTTTGATATCTACCGCAAGTAACCGGTAAGAATTTACCAGCATTCAGGGAAATTCTGTTGCGTTTTACATTCATCTTCAATAATATATATGTATGTAAGTTATGCTGTGAAATAACACGATATCCAATATATCTTTAGATTATCGGCAAGCATACGCTAAAAATCTACAAGTCAAGTGATAGATATTGAACAGCAAGGCCGAGATCATAGAGAACACATTCGACGCAAACATCCGACATTTTGCCTCTATACAAATTATTTTGCCCTTTGCAGTGTTATAATTGTGTAAGCTTAAGCTGTGTATCTACACTATGTATCTACACTGCCCTTCCATGGGTTTCACGCAGAGTTTCTTTACTTAAAACCAGGCCTGTCCTGTAACACGTCAGCATTGGTCACGCTGGCGCTGTGATGTAAACCCATCACTCACACGCATCACACCAGTCGTTGGTAGCCGTATCCCTCTTTTTCTTTCTTATGAGTTATCGGCTGCCAGAAGAATGCTGTAAACGATGTTGTTTTAGTTAGCTTAATATAGGTGTATTTATGTGTGTGGACGAATGAACGTAATGTAACATATGAACGTGTGTATTAATCCAGTTCGCGTCGTAGATGTTTAGAATTGTGGAGCCGCAGGATCTCTCTCTTCATAGTTTATATTCCCAGCGGTAGTTTTAAAGGAATTTTTCGGTGTTTACACTGGAACATCTCGAGATGACATCTGGACAATAAAAACCGGCTATAGCTCTTTCTGATTTCAAAATATGTATGTGCATATGTGTTGTGCATGTATGCGTTCGTGTGTTGGTATAATAATCTGATTTACGAGCGGGAAATGTTCGATTTCTGGCTGTGAGGAAAAAGAAGCCATAGCTGTGTAGAAATCGTGGAAGAATAGTTGAAATTGCAACGAGTAAAAAAGGAATCGATTACTTCAAAGGTTATAAATTAAAACAATTTACGTGTCTTATTGTTATATAGCTTTTATTGCTTTTAATAACCCACTGAAACCCATACATACGGAAAAAATTAAAGATTCGTCAAAACGTAGCCGATAAACAACAATATATACTTACATATTAATGGGAAAAGGAAGCTTCGTTTGGTATTATACGTCTTATAAGTCATAGGAAACTCGGAAATTAATTCAAATCAAAAATTATTATCGATCGAACACTAAGTTCATACCAAAATATATTACGTCGGATAAAAATTAGGTGAACTTATCAAAATAAATGCTTTTTACAGAGATTTTGTGTTAAATACAAAGATAGTATGAACATATTTATAAAAAAAATTTATAGGCATCTATATGCGTTTATACGAAGAAGAACTATGTACAAGCTTCTCTTTATTGTAAATCCGGTCTTTAAGACGGACTAGCACGGGGTTCGGGGTTAAAGAGTGCAGAGTCTGCTGTCTGCAGTATATTGCGAAATCATATTATTATATAATGGCGTAAGTAAGGATCGCATTAGCGATAAAAATGTCATAATCACTTATGCTTGTTTCTCTTTTTAACGTATTTTGTTTCCATGCATGTTAAAAATATTCCGATATTTATATCAATTATATGCAACGGATAAAAGAATAAAAGAAATACTGCAACGTGGACTTATCAGACGTCTTAGTGCAAAACACCGATAATTTCTTTGGTATAAAAAGGGAGCTAAATTGAAACAAATCATTGTACACTTGTGCCGGTTTAGTACAACAACGTCTGCAGCCATGAATAAGGTAAATGTAACATTTTTTTTAAATTCAGTTTCTAGGGATTGGGATTTTAATGAGGTTGTAATCTTTTATTGTAGTTGGTGTGTCTTTTCGCTCTGATCTGCTGCCTTTCCTTAGGGGCATGCAAGGTAACACCGGAATTATATCCTGAAGTTGGAGGGGTTGAATCTCCATCCTATTTCCCAAATTATTTGAAGTACTTGAGCCAAATCTACCAATACCCAAGATTGTCCATGTATGGTGGCTATGGATACCCGTACTACAAAGGAATGATGCAGCAATATGGCAGCCAGATCCCCTACGAAGGACAATATCCGCCATTCTACCCGTTAACACCTGAATATCAATATCAATCGTATGGAAAGGAATTGTCCTCTATGTACCAATATCCCCAGCAATACCAACAAAGCATCTTGAAGCCGTGGTACCAAGGGAAATCTAGCTTCTACACACCCTCTTATTCGTCTCTCTCTTACCCTTACTCTCAGAGCCCCTACTACCAGGGCTATCCCTACACCCAGGGCTATCCCTACACCCAGAGCTATCCCTACACCCAAGGCTTTCCCTACACCCAAGGCTTTCCCTACACCCAGGGCTACCCCTACACCCAGGGTTATCCCTACAACGTACAATCGTCTTACCCAAACGTCTACCCAACCGAGGTATATTAGATGAAGGTGATGAAGATAATGATTCTGCCATGTAGTTCTTGTTAAGTGTGAATAAATTGAAGATTACATTATAAAATTTTGTTGTTTTTTATTTCAATGCATACACACACTTCCATCTTTATTTTTAATGTTGCCCCGACAACAGCCTGTATGCCACTAGAGTACAGCGTTGGGCATTCGCCAGCGTTGGGCGATATTTGATGCATCGTGTGGCACCGGCTCTAAACAGTTCTTCTTTACATTAGGCAATACTGATAATTATTTCGGTAGAAATTTTCTTTTCTTAAGCCAAATTACTGATTAAGTATCGGCTTTTAAGTGAACGCATATTCGTAAAGATTAAACCTGCATCTAGCACCAGTATGATAACCAATGGGAAATGCTAGATTTTAAGAGCCAATCAAAAATCGTTATGTGTTGAATGACTTTGATCCTCTACAAAGTAGTAAGTGTCAATTTCTTATTTCATTTATTAAGAGATGAATTTTATTATAAGGTTCTGTTGTCCTGTTATACAATATTGTGTTAATTTATATAATTACACATATATAGATGCAGCTATGAGGCTTTTCTGCAATATTAACAAATAATGGTCGTTACGTCAGTTGCATTAAACATTGGTATGCAATAATACTTATGTATGTATGTATGTAGGTATCACTTGAATACATTCATCTTTTGCATTTCTGTACTAATATCTTGTAAACTCAGCAGGTGTTATACATTATACATAATACATAATAAGTGAGTCCTTGAACGCCTACTAATACTGCGAATATTTCCCGCATCTTCCTCATTCGTATTCTCACACACCACCTACATGTCTATAAAACGCATTACGTATATACTCATGTTGGACGGGTGAAATTCACAACTAACTTAAGTTCACCGAAGCGACAGCACGTAAACAAAAGAATATTATTGCTGCGTCGAACGTATAATTTCGTGTAGCTTATAGTCGCTGATTGCGTCTCCGTGCAAACAAACGCTTCGTTAGACGGATAGCGATGCATAGTTAAAAACAAACTAGCCAACGACGTAATGGAATGTTTCCGTATTAGCGAAGGACAACAGAGCGCGTTCGACAGTGATGAAATTAATTGCGGCTATTTATCTACGAGCGTCTATGTGCAATGCCTCTTGATGTTGGTTCCGAGTATCTACAATGGCTGAAGAAATAAAAGAATTCTAAAAAATGGGGCTGCTTTTACTAGGACATAATATTTTAGGACTAAGTTTTTTTGATGGTCCTCGGAATGGTGAATGATGACATTCAGTACCTCGACCATCTTCGGTTCGAGTCAAGTCAAGCATTTCAACATATCTTCAACATATACTGTTGTGTTTCAAAATGCTAATAATATACTTTATTAATAAATTTTGAATAATAATGATAATTACAAACTTAGGTTCG